>JAKSZT010053813.1:9815157-10042370 GCA_026826555.1 Tolypeutes matacus
TGACATACCATCACTTGTACCATATTCTATTTATTGGAAGTGAGTCATTAAGTCCAGCTTACATGAGAGGGAAGGGAAATTAAAATTAAATTCTTCCTTTTGAGACAAGGAGTCTCAAAGAATATATGGATATATCTCTGAAAACCTCACAGTGGGAGAGCACTTAGAAGGTAATGTAACTGCAGTGCTCCATTGCATGGACCCAATGAAGTGAGCCTGTGGTCTAAATTCTACCACATCAGAGTACTATCCTGGGATTAATACATAGACATTAAAAGGGAGAAGTTGCCTTTCCACTGGCTTGGTTAACTAGGATGATAGGAGCCTGAGCTGCTGTTGACTCTTTTCCAACTGTAAGGAGGAAGCCCATCTATATTTGAAAGAGAATAAGGCCAATACACAAAGGCAAACACTGTGGCAAGATGGAAAAAGAGTTAAATCTTGGTCAATATCAGTTGAGCCTCTTGATCTTGGGGTCCCTGGACTTTGGAGTTATATGTGCTGATAAAGTCTTTCTTGGCAAAAGTCAGTTTGAGTAAGGTTTCTGCCAGGAAAGTTGACTAGTATATATATGATTTCTGTAAAAAGAGTTTATAAATCCAATGAGAGAACAGACAAATATACTTTGATACACCCTCTACATTAAGTGGTAAAAGAAAGGTATAAATAAAGTATTCCAGTAATGTAAAAAGGGTGGGCTTTTTGAGCAATAGTGTTTGTTATGGTCCTTGAAATATCAGTAGAATTTCAAAAGAAAGGAGCATGACTTAGGCGATTCCAAGTTGAAGAAATAGCTTGAACAAAGTCATACGGACATGAAAAATATTTTTGCATGTTTAAGGAAGGCAAAAAGTTTAACGATGCCTGTAGCATAGGGCGAGTAAGATGACAAGAGGTAAGAGGTGTCAGGAACTGCAAATGATGAGGTGGATCAGGAGCTAATAAGCTAAGAGGTTTAGATATTATCTCATAAGTTGTGGGTGTCTTTCAATGGTTTTAAGGAAGGGGTAAGATGATTAGTTATACGTTTGAGAAAGCTGACTCTGGTGGGTATGAGGATGGTTTGAAGGAGTAAGAAATGGAGGCTGTGAGATCCATTAGGAAGCTACTGTAGTAGTCCAAGTAAGAGACTGAGCAAAGCCAAGACCACTGAAGGGCTTGTGGGTGCTGAGAAAAGTGGACAGAGGTAACAGGCTTTGGAAAGGGGGTGGGGAGGACATAGTAACTGAAAATATGGGGGTGAGATTATGGAAGAAGACAGATTTGGGAGTGAGAATATGTACACTTTGGTTGTGAAAAAGTCATGGTGCTTCATGAATGTAGCAAAGTAGTATAGAAAATAGAGAGAATACATGGATAACAGATTTGGGGAGTATTTAATGAAATTTGAGCTATTTCCAGTTCATTCTGTTGTCCAGTTTTTTTGGTCCCTGCTCTCTGGAACTTTGTAATGTAAATTAGAATTGGTGTTTAGGGGCTTTACATTGAAGAATAAATGGTGATATTGTAAATTTCTATTTTTTAAAATTTTATGATACCACCTTACATTGTTATAATATTTTATGGATTTACAGAGTGTTTTCAAATGTTTTTTTAAATTTATTTTATTTTTTAAAAATAAAACGCGCTAATATTTACATTGAATTCATTTTATTGAATCTATACAACAATTTAGGGGAGGAATTAACAATTTTTCAATACTGAATATTCAAATCTTTGAACATAATAATTCCTTCCCATTTATTTTGGTATTTGATTTCTCTCAATATTTCATAGTTTTCTGTGAAGAGGTCTTATGTATCTTTCATTAGATTTTTACCTAGATATTTGCTGTTTTTTGTTTATTATTGTGGTATGTTTTTTGATACTACCATAAAAAAGGTTTTTTATTTTGTTTTGTTTTGGTGGTTGTTTTTTTATTTTTTTGAGGTACTAGGGCTGGGGAATGAATCCGGGACTTACTTTGTGGGAAGCTGGTGCTCAACCACTGAGCCACATCAGCTCCCCTGAGTTGGTTTTTTTGTTTGTTTGCTTGTTGTTTGTTTTTCTGCTCCCTGGGAAGCAGGCCCTCAACAGGCCTGAGCCATATCTACTCCCCAAAAGGTTGTTAATTTTAAATTTCATTTTCTAATTTTCAGTCTTTGCTATATTTAAATACAATGTATTTTTGTATGTTGATCTTGTGTCCATGGGTCTTGCTAAATAGTAATCTTTTGTCTGTAGATATTATTGATTCTCTACAGACACAAACATGTAATTTGTGAATAATGATATTTTATTTCTTCCCTGGAATTACCTTAAGCCTTTTCCACTAATTCTTCCTTTATTGTTCTGGATATGAATTCCAGTATAGTATTAAAAGTAGTGTTGGCAATGTAGCATCCTTATCTTATTTCCAGTGTTAGGGGAAATCTTTTAATATTCACTCTTCAGTGTAGAGTTGAAAGTGCTTTGTAGATAACCTTTACCAAACTAAAGAAGTTTGTTTTTATTTCTAGTTTATTAAGAGTTTTTTTAAAAAATCATGAATGGGAGTTGAATAATATTAAATGTTTTTTCTTCATATATCAAAATGATCTAATAAATTTTCTCTGTTTTATTTATTAATATGATTCATTTTCAAATTGATTGTTTTTCAAATTTTAAGCCCTATAATTTCTGGAATAAACCCATTTTCATCATATATAGTACCCTTTTATATTTGCTTGGTGGTGTTTTCTAATATTTTATAGTTCTTTTCATGTTTATTAATGAATGAGGGCCTGTAATTTTTCTTTCGTTTCTTATAATATCCTTGTTTGGATATGGTATTAAAGTTATACCACCCTTATGAAACAAGATTGAAAGCATTACCTCTTTTGTTATCTCTGGGAAATTTTGTTTAATATAAGTGTTATTTTTTTCCCTAAATGTATTGTAGAATTTACATTTGAATCTATCTGGAATAGAGATTTATTTGTATAGGGAAAGTTTTGTTATTGATTAAATTTCTTTTCAAATTTCAGTACTATTCAAATTTTGTTTCTTCTTGGGCCTAGTTTGATAAGATGTGTTTTTAAAGGAATTTGTCCATTTTATTTAAATTTTACTATTGTTTGCTCCAAATTAACTCTTACTAACTGCTTAATAGTTATATAATCTGGAGTGATGTCCCCATTTTTATTCCTAATGTTTGTGTCTTCTATTATTATTATTTTTTTTAACTTTTTATTTTTAAAATACTTTCAAATGTACAGGACAGTTACAAAAATAAAGCATACTGCATACATAGAACTGCAACATACCTCTTTCCCCCCAGATACCCAGATCTATCAATTTTAACATTTTGCTATATTTGCCATATCATTCCATCTATCTATCCATCAACCTATCAATCCTCTTATATATCTATCCATCTGTCTATTTATCAATACATTTTCTGAAATCTTTAGTATAGGTTGACTACATTCATATTCATTGTACACTTAATACTGACATGCACATTTCCTAAGAACAAGAACATTCACTTATGTATCCACCTGAAGTGCAGTTATCAAGTTCAAGAAATTTAACATTGATTTAAAGCTTATAATCTATATTCTATTTCTTATATCTCCCAATAATATCCTTTAAAGCCCTCTCTCCTCCCTTGTTAGATCCCATCCAGGACATGTATTGCATTTAATTATTATTGTCTCTTTAGTTGCTTTGTCTTTTAATTGTGGGAACAATACAACATAAACTTTCCCATCTCAACCACTTCCAAGCATATCATTCAGTGGGCTCAATCACAAGCAGTATCCTCACTATCTTTACTAAACTTTCCCATCTTACCATAAAGAAACCCTATACCCATTTTGTACTAGCACCATATCCCCCTTACCCCATGCCCCTGGCAACCTGTATTTTCATTTCTTTCTCTATAAGCTTGCATATTATCTGATATTTTCTTTGTTTAATTTAACATTAAACATTATAGATTTAATTTAACATTATAAATCTATAGAAATTTCCTTTGCTTTGATACCAAGTTAACTTCAATAGTATATGCAAGCTATGTTCTTCCACCCCTCTTTCCTTCCACCTTTATGTAGTTCTTGTCACAACCCACTAATTTATCATTACATTTTATGTATTTGCCTTTTAGATCCTGTAGGAAATAAAAAGTGGAGTTACAAACCAAAAAAATACAAGAGTACTGGCATGTATAATTACCCTTACCAGAGATCTTTATTTCTTCATGTGGCTTCAATTTATTGCCTATTGTCCTTTCCTTTCAATCTGCAGAACTCTCTTTAACTTTTTCTTGTAGGGCTGGCTTAGTGGTGATGAACTTCCTCAACTTTTGTTTACCTGTGAATGTCTTAAACTCACCCTCAGTTTTGAAAGACAGTTTTGTCAGCTATAGAATTTTTGGTTGGCAGTTTTGTTTTGTTTCAGTACTCTAAATACGCACTCCCACTACTTTATGCCTCCATGGTTACTGATGGGAAATGAGCACTTAATCTTATTGAGGCTTCCTTGTATGTAAAGTGTTGATTCTTTCTTGCAGCTTTCAGAATTCTCTCTTTATCTCTGGCATTTGACAGTTTGATTATAACATCCTGAAGCATGGTTCTATTTTGGTGTATCTTATTTGGAGTATGCTGAATGTCTTGGATGTGTATATTCATGTCTTTCATTAAATTTGGGAAGTTTTCAGCTATTATTTCTTTGAATATTCTCTCTGCCCCTTTTTCTTCTACTTCTGGGGTTCTCACAATGTGTAAATTGGTATGCTTGATGGTGTCCCACAGGTTTCTCAGGCTCTGTTTACTTTCCTTCATTCTTTGTTCCCTCTCAGACTGGATGATTTCAATTGTCTTATCCTCAAGCTCACTGATTCTTTCCTCCAATATGTTGAATCCCTCTAGGGAATTTATAATTTCTGTTACTGTGGTCTTCAGCTCTGTTTGGTTCCTTTACATAATCTCCATCTCTCTATTGATATTATCTTTGTTTTCATCTATTGTTTTCCTGATATCCTTTAGTTCTTTGTCCATGTTTTCCTTTAGCTCTTAAAAAAAGTCTTTGTTTCAGATCTGGTCCTCCTCATTGCTGGTTCCTAATGCTTTAATTTTGTCTTTTGACTGGGTCATCATTTCCTGTTTGTTTTGTAGTCTTTTGTTGAATCTTGGATATATTGATAATTGAATGATGTGTTGTTGCTGGAATTTAGACTATGGGGCTTCTATTCTTTAAGCTTGTATCCAGCTAGTGTTATGAAAAATAAGACACATTTCCTAGTCTTTTCAGATGGACCTGGGCAAGTCCCAGGTGCTGCACTCTATATTTTATAGCCAGCAACCCCTTGTCCCAGTTGGCACGACTTGACTGCTGCCTCACAGTGTTCTGTAAGAGCACTCTGCGAACTGCAGAGCAAGTTCCTCAGGCCACCACCAGACAGATTTGGTCAGACATACATGCTCCCGATTTGTGCACAAGGGTTACTTTGCTCTCTCCATAACAGGACCGTATATCTGCACTAGGAGCATGGACCAGCTCCATGCTGAGCCAGTGCGCTGTGGGGGAGGGGCCATCCAGGGCACCACAACATCTTACCACTTTTTTTAACAAAAGAAGGTACTGGGAAGTGAACCCAGGACCTTGTACATGGGAAGTAGGTGCTCATCCACTGAGATACATCCACTCCCCTACCACTTTTAATTAGCCTTTTCTTGATTTGAAACTCATCCTGTTACTGCAGTCCTTTAACTGTTTTTTGGAACTTTGTGAAAGATATTTCTGCCAGTGCTTGCTAGTTGTTCAAAGCTTCAGTGGGGGGACAGGGCCATTAAGCATCTTATTCCACCATCTTCATCGGGACAGGGCCTCATGGCTACAATTTGATGGTTGTTGTAGGTGGTAAATAGATACATGGGGTTCATTATACTATTTTTCTCTATTTTTATAAGTGTTTGAAAGTTTTCATAATAGTAAGTGAAAAATATGTATATTCTTATAGAAAAATATGCAGCGAAGAGGCTCATACCATTATGATTTTAGGATGGTTCATAAATTTTACAAGTAGTTCATGTTACCTTATAATATTACTATAAAATATTAAAGAGAAAATACAAATAGATGAATTCTAAAAATTTACACACATCCACTGGTAAGTTCATCTTTTAAAATTCAATATATCTTTCACAAGATAGGTTAAAAGGCAAACACTTTAAACTCAAGGTCTTAGAAATATAAATACATTATACTAGAGATCACCTGCAAGTTAAGAATTAACTAAAAGGAAAACTAATCTTTTATAGTGAGTTTTCTGCTTCCTTGGAGCTCATAATTCTTTGGATCAAACCTTTCCCATACACCTTTCTATAAGGTCATTATTCATATATATATATATATATATATCAACAAATATTGAGTACCTATATTAAGTACTAGGCCCTGTGTATGTAATGATAAAAAAAAAAAAGACACAAACTTGCCCTCAGGAAGTTTACACTTATAAACAGGCCATTACAACAAAATGTCCTAAGATTTTTTCTTTTATTTAAAGAAAAATTTTAAGAGTTGGAGGTCATCATGGGACAGCAGGTTACCTTTGTTTTGAAGAAATTTCTTATGTGCTCTCTTTCTCAGTTCTGAATGCCTGAATTGTTATATCTCAAAGAATCTGGTTCAAAAGTTAAATTTCAAGCTAGGAGGATAAAAACTACTGGAATTGGTATAAGGAGTTATGGCTAACTTTCAAAGGTTAAATCCTTTTCTATGAAATGTAAACCTGAGAGTTTCTTCCCATCCCAACCTAAAATCACTTGTCTTACCATTAATAAACCACTTCTGAAACAGCCATGAAGTTCATTACCCTGCATGGTGGAAAACCTCCCGTGAACAGTAGCTTCATGCCCCTAAATGAATCCCTAAGTCTAGCCATTCCACAATGTATTTCTACTGATTGGCTTCCTAAAGACCTTCCCGCCACCTACAATACCTTCAGCACAGCACACATCTTCAGCACAGGTTCATTCAAAATGTTCACTTATAGTGCTCATGCTGTCTTTTTGTTAGGATAATAATAACAGGTATGAATGGTTCTCTTTCTGTAGTCTAAAACCAACCAAGTAAAGAAGAAAGTAGACACAGATATACCAAATTATTCATACGTAAAGGCAAATGTATTCAGTTCCTTTCCATGCAACCTCTAACAACGTATCCATGTGCTTGTTGTTTCTTTTTCCAAATCAACAGTTTGGGATAAACTTTGAGGATTCATTCATCCTCCATGGTGAGCCATCTTGTGATGTGTTCTGATAAGTACATATATAGGGAAGAAAGAAGCATTTTTGCTGACCTACAGACTAGCCAAGTGGGCAGTATACGGTAATGTCTATTGTCTTTTTAAAAAGTTATTTATTTATTTATTCCCCCACCCCTTGTTGTTTTTTGTACTCGCTGCCTGCTCTCTGTGTCCATTTGCCATGTGCTTTCCATGTCTGCTTTTCTCTTTAAGAGGCACCAGAAACCCATCCTGGGACCTCCAGTGTGGGAGAGAGGCACTCAATCACCCTAGCTACCTCATCTCACCAGTCTGCTGCATCTCTCACTCTCTCTCCTCTGTGTCTCGCTTTGTTACATCATATTGCTGTGCCAACTCTCCATGGCACAGGCCGCTAGCTCTCTGAAGTGCGGGCCATCTTGCTTTCACCAGGAGGCCCCAGGAATCAAACCCCGGGGCCTCCGATATGGTAGTTGGGAGCCCAATTGCTTGAGCCACATCCGCTTCCCTTTCTATTGTCTTTTCCAACACCATCAATCTCAAATTAGGGCCATAACAGTTAACCTGTGCCAAAAAATGCCTGCAGAAAACCATTCAAATCTGCCACTGCAGGGAGGAAAGTATGAGAAGAGGAGGAAAGACTCAATATTCTGTAATGGAGTGTAGAGGCTGCTGGCTGGAAAAACACAACTGACACTTTCTGATGAATGATGGAAGAAAAACAAAAAGACAGGAACAATGCAAATGAAGTTGTCCTCCTTAGGATGCCATGTTCCAAAAACCTCCGTCACAAGTACATTCTTCACAAATGACACCACCTCCTCAGCTTTGCTTTTGACTTCAGTAGGTATTTGTTTGCTCTTACCAATTTTCAGGTGCTCCTTGGCTTTTTTCATATCCTTCTCTACTGGCTGCCAGTCAACTTTGAAGTACCCAGTATGATTTGCAAGATGAAGGAGCAAAAAATCTACCTCCCACAGTTGTTACAGCCAACTTTCCAACCTTCTGGAATATGAAACCTGTTCACCATCCTGTGACACCTCCAGTTAACAGCTGGGTCACCATGCTATACTTTTCTGCAGAGGGTCAAGATTCTTGCCCTAACAGATTGCACCACCATGGCTGCTTTTTAGCCAATTCTGCAAGGTCCAGTGACTCAAAATTTCCTTCAAAGTTTCCTTGACTGGAGGTGGCCATTTCACCAAGCTCATCTCAGCAAGGAGACATATGACAAGGCGCACAATTGTCATATGCACCATTAGGTGGCTTCCGTCATGGAAAGCAGATGTTTCCATTTCCAAGGCTGAGGTGGAAGAGAGTCTATTGTTTTTTAATTGATTTGGTTTTGTTGCCACATGCATATTAATGTTCTTAATTAGACTTGGGATTTGTTAATCTTTATATTGTATTAATTTATGTTTTATTAGTCTACTCTTTTCTTTATTATTCTTTTCTCTCCAGTAACATTCTAATGTTTTCAGGATAAAGCTTGTACTCAGTTTAATATGCAAGTTTCTTCATTATCTGGCCCCTTCTTCCCACTCTAGCCTTGTCATTAAATATAAGGAACCACCAGCAGCGCTGAGATTGTGTCATACTCTCTCATACGTCCATCACTTCCCACACACTCTTCCCTCTGCTTGGAATGCCCTCCCACTGCCTGTTTTCCTAATTAATGTGTATTGTATCCTCAAATCCCAGCTCAATACCATCTCCCTTGAAAGGCCTCCTGGGGTTTCTGATCAGATTTTCTTACCCCTTGCTACCCTAGAAAGTTCTGAAATGGCTACTGTACACATGTGCCAGCCTCAATAGATGGTGAGTTCCTTAGAGTCAGGGTCTCTATCTTATCAACTTTGTATTGAATGAATTAAGGTTTCATCACCAATGGCTAAGTACTCAATACTTATGGATGAAATTACCTTAAATTTAGTTTTAAAATTTCACAGTTCAAGAATAATTTAATATATGCATTAAAACAAATATTTCTTTTAGTTTTTTCAAATGGAGTGCTTTGTTGTGGATAAGTTATTTCTAAAGTGCCAATAACTACCTGATTGGTGATTCCTTGGTTTCTCAATTCGTGTTGTAGATATTGCCACTTTGTTGACTGAGGTATCTTCCAGCTCTGTTAGTACAGAAGTTGCACATCTTGGAAGCAGGAACCAATGTTATAAAAATACAGCATAATTGATCACACTAAGAAATCACCTTATTTGCCTCCTATACTGTTGGTAAAATCAGCATCAACTGGGGAATAAAAGGGTTGCAAAGTGAATCTTAAACTCCCTCAGCAAAAGTATTACAGTAAAGCCTGTGTTCTTTTACACTTTGACAACATAAAGTTTCTATGTTCTCATTTTGGGTTATAGTCATTATGGATAGTTCTAATATTCTTTATTATAAATATTTAATCACACAATTTGTACCAGATTGGAAAAATATCTGAATAGCCCTATTAGATTATCAGTAAGGTTATCAGTAGGGTTGCTAGAAGTTTATTTATGAGTTATTTTTTCTTTTAACACTTTAAATATTTCACTCCACTCTCTTCTTGCTTGCATGGTTTCTGAAGAGAAGTTCAAAGTAATTCTTATCCTTGTTCCTTTATAGATAATATGTTCTTTCTCCTCTGGTTTCTTTCAAGATTTTTCTCTTTGTCTTCAATTTTCTGTGGTTTGAATATGATATGCTTAGGTATAATTTTTTATTTTAATTAAAATTTTTATTTTTATTTTTAAAGAAGCTGTAGATTGCAAAAATGTTACATAAAAAGTATAGGGGATTCCCATATGCCTCACCCTTCCTCCTTCCATATTTAGGTATACATTTTTTGGTATTTATCTTGCTTGGTGTTCTCTGAGTTTCCTGAAACTATGGTTTGGTGTTATTCATTTTGGAAAATTCTCAGCCATTAATACTTGGGATATTTATTCTGTTCCCTTCTTTCTCTCTTCTTTTTCTGGTATTCTCATTATGAATTTATTACAAATTTTGTAATTATCTAACAGTTCTTGGATATTCTGTTCTATTTTTTCATTCCTTTTCCTCTTTGTTATTTTAGTTTGGGATGTTTCTATTGCCATATCTTTAAGTTTCTTTCCTTGGCCAGGTCCAGTCTACTGATAAGCCTATCAAAGGCATTCTTCTTTTCTGTTACTGTGTTTTTTGAGTTCTAGAATTTTCTTTTGATTCTTTCTTAGAGATTTCGTCTCTCTGCTTATATTACATATTTGTTTTTGCATGTTGTCCACCTTTTCCAATAAAGCCCTTAGCATATTAATCAACTATTTTAAGTTCCTGGTCTCATAATTCCAAAATCTCTGCCACATCTGAGTCTATGATGCTTATTCTGTTTCTTCAGTGTTTTTTGTCTTTTAATATGCCTTGTAATTTTGATTTTGAAAGCCAGGCATGCTGTATCGGGTAAAAGGCACTGAGATAAATAGGTGTTTAGTGTGAGGTTTTATGTTTATCTGGCTATGTGTTAGGCTGGGTTTAACATTTGCTGTAGCTGTAGGTGCCAGAGGCTAACCACAATTAGTTCTCAGTCTTTTAGTGAGATTGTATCCTGGACTATGCCTTCAAAGCTGCCTTTCAGGTTTTTTTTTAAGGTCTTAGAGGCAGGAAGGCTGAAGAGGGCTGGAGTTGGGTGTTGCCCTCTGCATTGGTTAGGCTCTGGTAAAATTCAATTTGGTAAGGCTCTGGTAAAATAGTTTCTCTTGAGAGCGGGCCTTTGCTGAGGCCAGCAGAAACCTGCAGGTGTATTTCACAATGGATACTTTCCCCGTCTCCTTGCTGGAAGCTTGAGGAGCTTTTTCCTCCAATCTTCACCCTCAGGACCAGTTGAAAAATGTGGGGGCCTTCCTAAGATGGGCCACTTGGAGATTTTAACTCTCAGGGAGGTCCGCACTAAACCTCCAGCAATTCATCAATCACAGTTTAAGTGTTCCCACCAGTCCTGGCTTCTGCTCCTGGTAACCTGTGTTTCTTGGTATTCACCTCTCTCTTCAGTTTGGGCAGCAGTTTGCCATGTAAACTCAATTCACTGATGAATCTAAGAAGAGTTGTTGATTTTCCTTGTGTTCAGCTATTTTTCTTTTTAAGAGCATGGGAAAGATAACTTCCAAATTCTTTACATGTTGGACTGGAAACCAGAAGTCCTGGGTTATGATTTTTGCTTTTTTTGGTGAGGTCAGCAAAGTGAGACCTTTGTTCATAGTTGTTTTAATCATAGCTGTAGTGAATGACATATAAATTACTCTAATTTATTTACAAATCATTGATGGAAGAGTCAAGGAATTGAAAAGGGGAACACATTGGGACAATATAAATTAAAAATGTAAAGGTTTATATACCAGTATTGTCCCAATTGCCAGAAGATTGCCTACGGAATCTTCATGCAAAATAACCCATAATTATTTTTTCACGTACTTCTTCTGTGTCAGTAAATAACTCATATGTCACTGGCAAGAATGTACATATATGCCTTCTCCCATTAAAAAATGGAAAATATACTCATACCATTCAAAATAGGCCCTCGTGAAAGAAAAAAGAAATAGTATGACATTAACAATGGATGAATTTATAGTAAAAGAATAGAATCAGGTATTTTTAAAATAGTAACTGATAGTTTTACTTTGGAAAATGAGAAATAACAGATATCTTGATAAACCAATGAAACTTGAATAGCATTAATACTCCTCTAAGAGAGCATCAGTAATTAGCAGCCTCACAATTCTAGTTTGCCACATTTGGCCAAGTATTGTTAAATGTCTCAAATGATAAAAGAGAGACTAAACACTTTTTTTTTAAATGACAAAATTCCACTTATAATGTTTACAGTTTTTGCAACTTGATTTGATTTAAAAAGTTCCTCACCTTCCTCATTGTGGCTAGCATTCAAATCAAAGCTTTGTATAAAGCATACCGTAGGTACTTCTGATAGCAATAGCAAACTGTGGTATGTAAAAGTGAGTCCCAAAGAAAGTATTGTCCTAGAAACCAGAAAAACACAAAGGAATTTGATGTTTTCAGATTAGAGGTCAAATGATGTTTTGAATTCAACAATGAGCATTCATATCTCCTGAGATTTGCGTTCAACATTTCTTACAACCTTTGGCTCCTTTTTTTTTACGTGGTGTGGCAGTTTGATATTTATGAGTTCCAAAAAGAGATATTGATTATGTTTGTAAACTGGTCTGTTCCTCTGGGCATGATACCCTTTGATTGTATTAGATTCAGCTGAGATGCCTTTGATTAAATTATGTTAAGTTTAGGGCTTTGATTCAATCAAGTCATTAGGGTGTGAAGGGTAGAGTCCCCCCCACCCCCTTGGTAGGCTACATAATCAGACACTCCATCAAGATTGCACAGAAGTAGATATACAGGAGAACACAAAAAGAACATAGAGGAAGAGAGACAGCTCCATAGACATGGCAGAGGTCCCTGGATGAGAGAACAGCCTGATAGTTTGCAGCTGAAGAAAACAGCAGCTGAGAAGCTCTGAGACATAAGCCTTATGCCAGCCTACAGGAGGCCCCAGGAAGAGAGGTGAGCCATTCACCTAATAGTTTACATCTGACCTTGTGAAGTGAGCAGATCAACTGAGCCCAGAAACAAACAAGCCCTGGAAAGAGAGACAAGCCCTATGCCAGCCTACAGCTGAGATCAGAAGAAGCTGGGACCATGGACCAGAGGAAGAAGGAAGGCTGAACCCTCACAGACGTCACCTGCCATCTTGCATCAACATGTGGCAAATGACTTTGAGTAAGAAAGTACCTCTTATGGTATCTTGTGTTGGACTCTTTAGGGCTTTGTGATTGTAAGTCTCTACCCCAAATAAGTACCCTTTATAAAAGCCAGCAGATTTCTGGTACTTTGCATCAGCACCCCTTTGGCTGACTAATACCTTGGATAATTAAGTTCAATTGATATTTTAAGTAAGTACTGAATATGTTATAAAAAAGAATATTTAAGATGTTCTTAGTCATTTACAAAATATGTTACACATGTAATTGTAAAATCAATAATTAAAATGACAACTTAAAGAAAAGTAAATATTCTTATAATTTTATCATTAATAATAAAGTATTAAATTAGAAGGCAGACCATCATGAATCATATCATGTTTTATTAAAAAGATTGTGGAATCTTTATGTGTAAATCATTAAGAGATGGAAAAGAGCTGGCATGCTGTTTTCAAACACCTCTCACTTAGGACTGTGATAAACATCAAGACTTGATCAGAGCAGCCTTTTCTTTGGGCCTCTACTGGACCTTATATTTCTTCCTAGAACTCAAGACATCACTACCAATCAACTGGAATTGGCATTTGAGACGCTATCCCTGAGAAAGAGAATTGAAATTCAGAGAGATTGTGACTTTCCCAAATTACATCAGAGTTCCAGGACTACACCTCAGATTGGCTGTCAGTCTACCAAGTACTTTAATCCCTGATTTATATTCTTTTACTACTTTTTAAGGGGAGTTAGTATAGAATTATGAATATAATATTCATTCAATGAATATTTTTGAATGACAGACTCGATACTAAGCATAAAGTCATTTTTATTAGATAACCAATGTAGCAGTCATTAGGTACTCTTTCTCGTACACACTTCTAACTGAATGCAGATTCTGAGACTCTGCTAATAAAAGAGAAAAGGAGCACTTCAGTGATAGAGAGTGCTTACCTTTTACTTTTAGAGATAATGAAGTTGCATAGATCTAGGAAGGCTTTTATCTGAAGAGAAGGCAAGAATGAACAAAATGGGATGTAAAAATAAAATTTTTTAAAATTAAATTTTTTTTTATTTTTAAAGAAGTTTAGGTTACATAAATGTTACATAAAAATATAAGCGATGCCCACATGCCCCACTCACTCTTCCTCCCACACTTTCCCACATTAACAACATCCTTCATTAGTGTGGTACCTTTGTTACAATTGATGAACACATGTTGAAGCATTGCTACTAACCATGGACTACAGTTTACATTATAGTTTACACCCTGTCCCGCACAATTTTGTAGGTTTTGACAAAATATGTAGTGGCCTGTTTCCACCACTGCATTGTCATGCAGGATAACTCCAATTGAAATGCCGCCATATTACACATATTCTTCCCTCTCCCATCCTTCAGATCCTCTGGTGCCACTGCCTTTATATCAATGATAAGAGTTCTTCCATTGCTAGAATAATAATAAATCTATAGAAGAAGAATAACACATCTACTTTAGATCATTGTTCATTCCCCAATCTTGGGAATTTTGGGATGGTGATGCCTACTCTGTTTCTAGCTGAGAGGGAGCTTAGATCCCATGGGGCAGATGGATGGAACTATGTTGCTTGAAGTTGCAGACACTCTCTGTTCCCTGGGATGGGCATTGTCCATCATCATCTTCTTGTTAGTTGTCCTGGGTGAGTCCAATGAACTGGAGAATAGGTGTTGCAACTCTGCTGAAATTCAGAGCTCAACTGGCACATAGATGGACCAAAGATTTAAGTGTCTGGGACATATAAAGATAAAATTTTGATTCTTTTATTCAACTGTGGGTCTGTGTAGACAGTAGGTGATAGCCTCTGTTGAATAGAAATATAATGGAGAAAAGACTGTTACAGAGGAAATAATTTTGGAAAAAAAGCTACTAGTTATGGTGCAGATTGTTATTTGTTGAATGGATTAAGTATTGATGAGAGGATACAAAGTGGGTGCGTGATAATGATCCTTATCAGACACATGATTTACAAATATTTTCTCTGTTATGTTGATTGCCTTTTCATTTTTTTCATGGTGTCTTTTGAAGAACAAAGGTTTTTAATTTTACTGAAGTTCAATTTATCTATTTTTATTTTGTTGTTTGTGTTTTTGGTATTATGTCTATGAATCCTTTGCCAAACCTAAGGTCATGAAGACTTATCCCTATGCTTCCTTCCAAAAGTTTTATTGTTTTAGCTTGTGTGTTTAGGTCTTTGATCCATTTTGAGTTAATGTTTCTATATAGTATGAGGTAAAGGTCCATCTTCATTATTTCGCATGTGGCTCTCCAGTTGACCCAGCACCAGTTTTTGAAAGGACTATTCTTTCCCCCTTTGAAAGATCTTGGTACCCTTGTTGAATAAAATTTGACTATAGATGTATGGGTTTATTTCTGGACTCTTAACTCTATTCCGTTGATCTATATATGTTTACCTCTGTTCCAGCACCCACATTGTCTTGATCACCATTGCTTTGTAGTAACGTTTTGAAATTGGTGTGCATTCTCCTACTTTCTTTTTCTTTTTAAGATTGTTTTGGCTATTCGGGGTCCCTTGTAATTCTATATGAATTTTTGAATCAGCTTATCAATTTCTACGAATAAGTCAGAGGTGATTCTAATGGAGATTTTGTTGAAACTGTATGTAAGTTTGAAGAGTGCTACCATCTTAGCAATGTTAATTTTTTGATTAATGAACATGGGATGTTTATCCAATTATTTAGATCTTTTATATTTGTTTCAAAATGTTTTGTTCAATTTACTCTTAGGTGTTTTATTCTTTTGCTGCTATTTAAATGGCTTTTCTTTCTTAATTTCATGTTTGCTTTTTCATTGCAAGTGTATAGAAGTACAATTGATTTTTATATATTGATTTTGAATCCTGAAATCTTGCTGAATTTATTAGTTCTAATTATTTTTAATGAATTCCTTAGGATTTTCTATATACACAATCATGCCGTACTCAAATAGAGATAGGTTTACTTCTTCCTTTCCAATTTGGATGCAGTTTACTTATTTTTCTTGCCTAATTGCCCTGGCTAGAATCACCAATAAAATGTTAAATAGAACTGGCAAGAGAGGGCATCTGAGGAAGTTTGGGGAAGAGGTATTTAGTTGAATTCTTGGAATGGGCGTAAAGTGTGAGAATATCTGTGACCCTGTGACTTCTTATCCACATCATTCACTGAGGAGAAATAGATGATTTGCCCTTTGTATGTTGGTCGCCTCATTTCCATTACAGCAGGCTACTAAACAAAGGACAATTGTGGCAAGGATGGAGGTTATACATGGATATAACATCATGGACTATGCCTCACCAAGACATATCAAGTTAACACCCATGCTAATTGTCCAATTTTTAAAAAACAGCTGATCCTGAGCTCCTAAATAGTAACACCCCCCAGGGCATGTTGATTATACTGGATTCTTTTCATAATTGAGAGGGGGAAATTCTGTCCTCAGTGTTATAGACATGTATTTTTCAATTTGAATTTAATTTCACTGCCAACCTTCTTCTGTCTGCATCAACATATGTGGCCTTACTAAATCATGATATCCCACAAAACACTGTTTTTGATCCAGGAACTCATTTTATAATAACAAAATAAAGCAATAGGTTAATTCTTATGGAATTCACTAATTTTATCATATATTCCATCAGACAATTTGCCAGTTAAGGAAGAGTTCAGAGGCTGGGTACTGCGAACTAACAATCAATATGTGTGGCTGTTTCTTTTACAGCTAGAATGTATGGATTTAGGAATTAAGGGTTAGAAGTGGGAGTGCTACATCACACATACATAATGATACATTCCTAAAATTTTTTGTGCACTCCCTGCAACTTTGGACTCTGTTGGTTTAAGGTTTAGAATCCAAGAGAATAATGCTTCCATAATCTTACATATCAATGATTCCATTGAACTGGAAGTTGACCCTGCTCCCCAACCATTTTGAGTTTTGAATGCCACTGGAAGAATAGGCAAAACAGATGATACACTATTGGCTGGGGGAATTGATTATAGTTATTATGGGGAAATAAAGTTGCTGATATACAATGGGAACAAGAATGAGAAATGATGTAACCTAGGATATTCTCCAGGATGCTTCCTACTAATACTATGTCCAATGGTAAAAGTTGCTGTAGCCAACTCCATAAGAGGTAAAGTCTTCAGAAGCCTTCAAAACAAAAGTTTTATTAATCCCATCATATCTAGTTTAGGCACTGCTGAGTTAAAAGGAAAATGATATAGATGGTGGAAGATAAAGGGCATAAATACCAACTATAATTATATGACTAATTGAAAAAGCAAGAACTATAGAATATACACTACTTATTTTTCTGAGAAATACATTTATATATTTTATTTAATTTTTTATTCCTTTCCCACCAACACAACTGGTTGCTGTCATTATAATTTAATCATAAGTTTAAGATAAAAAATGCAACATGGTAGACATTCATGGTGGAGTAAATATATTACCCAGAGATCCTGGAATTGAAACTGGGTACAGGTCTGATGAAACTCTGGGGAGAGGTGATTTCTTTTATTTTATTTCACTTTTGTATGAAGAATGATTTCAATATGTTAGGTGAGCATTTTTATTGTTTGGAAATTCAGTATTAAAAAGGGTATATTTGGGGCAGGCAAGAAAAGTGGAATATAGTGAATATTTGTCTTTTTTTCTGGCTTCCTAATATCTTTAAAAACTTTAAGAGGAAACTTTTACTGTGTGTAGCAGTTTGATATTGTTTATGAATTCCAAAATAAATATTGGATTATGTTTGTAAACTGGTCTGTTCTTCTGGGCATATTAGATTGTATTGGGTTTAGAGGTTTCACTTTTACTTGATTAAATAATGATTAAGTCTTTGATTGGGCTACATCAGTAGGACGTTGCATCCCTGCCCCTTGGTGGGTGGGGACTCACAGAGAAAAGGACATGGCAGAGCAGAAAGTGGGAGTTTTGGATGCTGGAACCCCGGGAAGTAAACACACAGGAGAAGAACACAGTTGAATAGAGATGGCTCTATAGACACGGCAGAGACCCTAGGAAGAGAGATGAGCCTGATAGTCTGCAGCTGACCTTGTAGAGAGACCAGAGCAGCTGAGCCCAGAGAGGAACGAGCCCTGGGAGAGAGACAAGACTTATCCCAGCCTACAGCTGATATTGGAAGAAGCTGGGACCACATAGCCTTAAGGGAGGCTGAACCCTTGCAGAGGTCGGCAGCCATCTTGCTCCAACACATGGCAACAGACTTTAGTGAGGGAAGTAAGTTATGCTTTATGGCCTGGTAACTATAAGCTTCTACCCCAAATAAATACCATTTTTATAAAAGCCAACAGATTACTAGTATTTTGCATCAGCACCCCTTTGACTGATACTGTGTAACAAACCATCCAAAAACTTAGACTTAGAACAACAACCCTCTATTTTCTCAAAATCCTGTAGGTCAGAAATTTTGGATGGACTTAGCTGGGATGGCTTGTCTTTACTTCACATTGTATTGGTTGGGCTCACTCATGCAGTTTTTCCCTTTATTAGGGAAGTTGTAGGTTTACAGAGCAATCATGCAGAAAATACAGGATTCCCACATACCACCCCACCAGAAACACTTTGCATAGGTGTGGAAAATTTCTTAAAATTAACAGTACATTTTAATAATTGTACTATTAATTAAAGTCCATGGTTTAACTTAGGATAAAAATTTTATTCTTTTACCATATATGCAATCTAACATTTCCCCTTTTAATGGTATTCAGATATATATTTTAGTGCTGTTAATTGTATGCACAATTCTGTGCTACCATCACCACCATCCATTACCAAAGCATTTCCATCATTCCAAATAGGAACCCTGTACATTTTAAGCCTTAACTTACCATTCCCTATCCCCACCCTATCCCCTGGTAACAGGTATTCTAGATTCTGACTATGAGTTTGCTTATTCTAATTGTTTCAAATCAGTGAGATTATAGAACATTTGTCCTTTTGTGTCTGACTTATTTCAGTCAACATGATGTCTTTAAGGTTCATCCATATTATGGCATGTATCAGGACTTCATTCCTGTTCACTACTGAATAACATTCCATTGTATGTATATACCACATTTTATTTATCATTGATGGACACTTGGGTTACTTCCATCTTTTGTCAATTGTGAATAATGCTGCTATGAACCTCAGTGTGCAAATATCTGAGTTCCTGCTTTTAATTTTTTCAAGTATATACCTAGTAATGATTACCTAGTAGTGGGATTGCTGGGTCATATGATAGTTCTATGCTTAGCTTTCTGAGGAACTGCCAAACTTTCTTCCACAGAGGCTGCACCATTTTACATTGCCATCAGCAATGAAAAAGTCTTCCTATTTCTCTGCATTCTCTCCAACACTTGTTATCTTCCATTTTTAATAGCAGCCATTTTTATGGGTGTGAAACCATATCTCATTGTGGTTTAGATTTGCATTTCCCTGATGGCTTATAATGTTGAGCATCTCTTTATGTACTTTATGGCTGTTTACCTATCTTCTTTAGAGAAATGTTTATTCAAGTCTTTTGCCCATTTTTAAATTGGGTTGTTTGGCTTTTTGTTGTTATTGGTGGATTTCTTTTTATATATGGGATATTAATCTATTATCAAATATGTGGTTTCCAAATATTTTCTCCAATTGTGTAGGTTGTCTTTTTTACTTTCATGATATAGTGTTTTGAGGAACAAACCTTTTTGTTTTTGAGATCACATTTCTCTATTTTTTCTTTTGTTGCTTGTGCTTTGGGTATAAACTCTAGGAAACCATTGCCTAACACATGATCCTAAGGATGTCTATCTATGTCTTTTAAGGAGTTTGATAGTTTTTACTCTCATATCTTTGATCCATTTTGAGTTTATTTTTGTATATGGTGTGAGATAGGGGTCCTCTTTCTTTTTTTGCAAATGGAGATGCAGTTTTTCCAGAACCATTTGTTGAAGAAACTATTCTTTCCCAACTGAGTAGTCTTTGCCACCTTGTCAAAAATCAGTTGGTCATAAATATGAAGTTTGATTTCTAAACTCTCAATTCTATTCCATTAGTCTGTATGTCTTTGTGACAGTGCCATGCTGTCTTTTTTTTTTTTTTTTTTTACCGGGAGGTCCCAGGGATCGAACCCGGGTCCCTCCATATGGGAGACGGACGCCCAACCAGTTGAGCCACATCCGACCCCCAATGCTGTCTTGATTACTGAGGTTTTGTAATGACTTTAAGGTTGGGAAATGTGAGTCCTCCAACTTCATTCTTCTTTTTCAAGATGGCTTTATCTATTCAGTATCACTTACCCTTCCATATAAATATGATGATTGACTTTTACACTTCTGCAAAGAAGGTTGTTGGAATTTTGATTGGGATTGCATTGAATCTACATATTGCTTTGAGTAGTGTTGACATCTTAATGATACTTAATCTTCCAATCTATGAACATGGAATATCCTTCCATTTATTTAGGTCTTCTTTAATTTCTTTTAGCAGTGTTTTGGAGTTTTCTGTGTACAAATCCTTTACATCCTTGGTTAGAGTTACCCCTAGATACTTGCTTCTTTTAGTTGCTATTGTGAATGGAATTTCTTTCTTGATTTCTTGTTCTGATTGTTCATTGCTTATGTATAGAAACACTACTGATTTTTGGGTGTTGATCTTGTACCCTGCTACTTTGCTGAATTCATTTATTAGCTCTAGGAGTATTGTTGTGGATTTTTCCAGATTATCTGTATATAGGATCATACCATTTGCAAATAGGGGAAGTTTCACTTCTTCCTTTCTAATTTGGATGCCTTTTATTTCTTTCTGTTGCCTAATTTCTCTGGCAAGAACTTCCAGTACAGTGTTGAATAACAGTGGAGATAATGGGCAACCTTGTCTTAGTCCTGATCTTAGAGGGAAAGCTTTCAGTGTTTCACCATTAAGTACGATGTTAGCTGTAGGCTTTTCATATATACTTTTTATTTTCTTGAGGAAGTTTCCTTCTATTCCTAGTGTTCTAAGTTTTTTTATCAAGAAAGTGTGCTGTATTTTGTCAAATGCCTTTCCTGTGTCAATTGAGATGATAATGTAGTTTTATTCCTTCATTCTATTAATGTGGTATATTACATTGATTGATTTTCTTGTGTTGAACCATCCTCACATAGCATGGATAAATTCTACTTGATCATGGTATATAATACTTTTAATATGCTGTTGAATTCAGTTTGCTAGTATTTTGTTGAAGATTATTGCATCTATATTCATAAGATATTGGTATGAAAATTTCTTTTCTTGTGGTATCTTTATCTGGCATCGGTATGAGGTTGGTGGCCCAATAGAATGAGTTAGAGAGTGTTCCCTCCTCTTTAAATTTTTGGAATAGTTCGAGTAGAATTGGAATTAAGTGTTCTTGGAATGTTTGGTAGAATTTCCCTGTGAAACCAACTGGTACTGGGATTTTCTTTGTTGGGAGGTTTTAGATTACTGATTCAATCTCTTTACTAGTAATTGGTTTGTTGAGATCTTCTATTTCTTCTTGAGTCAGTGAAGGTAGTTTGTGTGTTTCTAAGAATTCGTCCATTTCATCTAGGTTATCTAATTTATTGCTGTACAGTTGTTCATAGTATCCAATTATAGTCCTTTTTATTTCAGCAGGGTTATAGTAATGCCCCCCTTTTCATTTCTGATGTTTATTATTTGTATCTTCTCTCTTTTTTCTTTGTCAGTTTAGTTGAAGGTTTGTCAATTTTGTTGATCTTTTCAAACAACCAACTTTTGGTTTTGTTGATTCTATTATTTTGTTTTCTATCTTAGTTATCTCTGCTCTAATCTTCATTATTTCCTTCCCTCTGCTGGATTTGGGGTTAATTTGCTCTTTTTTTCTAGTTCTTCTAGTTTTGATATTAGGTCTTTGATTTGAAGTCTTTCTTCTTTTTTAATGTAAGCATTTAGAGGTATAAATTTTCTTCTCAACACTGCCTTCACTGCATTCTGTAAGTTTTTGTATGTTGTAGTTTCAATTTCATTGCCCCAAGATATTTTCTAATTTTGCTTCTGATTTTTTTCTTTAATACATTTGTTGTTTAAGAGTATGTTATTTAATTTCCACATATTTGTGAATTTTTCCTTTCTCCCTCTGTTATTGATTTCTATCTTCAGTGCACTGTGGTCAGAGAATATACATTGTATGATTTCAATATCTTTGAATTTATTGAGACTGGTTTTGTGAACTAACATATGTTCTATCCTGGAGAATGATCCATGTGCATTCAATTTTTAAGAATGTATATTCTGCAGTGTTCTATATACATCAATTAAGTCTAGTTGGTTTAGTGTATCATTCAAGTCCTTTAGTTCCTTATCAATCTACTTACTAGATGTTCTATCCATTATTGAGAGTTGTATGTCCTACTATCAATGCAGAACCGTCAATTTCTCTTTCAAATCTGTCAGTATTTACTTCACATATTCTGGGGCTCTGCTGTTAGGTGCATGTATGTTTATAATTGTAACATCTTCCCATTGAATTGTTCCCTTTATCAGTATGAAATGATCATCTTTGTCCCTCATAACTGTTTTTTTTTAATTTTTTATAATTTTTAAAGAAGCTTTAGATTACATTAATGTTACGTGAAAAATATAGGGGATTCCCATATGCCTCAACCTCTCCCCCTCCCACACTTTCCCACATTGACAACATCTTTCATTAGTGTGGTACACTTGTTACAATTGATGAACACATCTTGAAGCATTGTTACTAATCATGGACTATAGTTTACATTATAGTTTACACTGTGCCCTGCACAATTTTATAGATTATGACAAAATGTATAATGGCCTGTATCCATCATTACAATGTCATGCAGGACAATTCCAATGTCCCGAAAATGCCCCCATGTTACACGTATTCTTCCCTCTCCCTTCCCTCAGAACCTCTAGTGGCCACTGCCTTTATATCAATGGTAAAAGTTCTTCCATTGCTAAAGTAATAATAAATCTATAATATAATAATAATACGTCTACTTTAGTCCATTGTTCATTCCCCAATCTTGAGGATTTTAGGATGATGATGCCCACTCTGTTTCTAATTGAGAAGGGGCTTAGATACCAAGGGACAGATGGATAGAACTATCTTGCTTGCAGTTGCAGACACTCTCTGTTCCCTGGGATGGGCATTGTCCATCATCATCTCCTTGCTGGTTGTCCTGGGTGAGTCCAGTGAACTGGAAAGTAGGTGTTGCAACTCTGCTGAGATTCACAACTCAACTGGCACATGAACAGACCAAAGATGTAAGTCTCTAGGACATATTTAACAAGTATAGTGCTAATTATAAGTTCAAATAAAAGGGGCAGAAGAGCCATGTGTAGGGAAAATATAAATGAGTCTAACTCTGTTACAGTGGGGAGCATAAATTTCAAAGTAATTCCCATTGACAGGGTGCCAAATTCCTGAGCTTTTCTGCCTTACTTATAATGTCTAGATGTCTCTAGAGACCTCAGGAGCTCTGTTGTTTGAGGCACTGTTTACTGTGGCAGTCAGTGAGATACCTGCTGAGTCATGCATAAGCATAACCTCTGGAATAACAACCCCCAACTCACTTTGAAATCTCTTAGCCATAAAAATTCATTTGTATTTAATATTTCCCCCTTTTTGGTCAAGGTCTTTTTCAGGATGTATTGCCAGTTGGCACTTGGCAATAATTCCTTGGTGCCAGAGAGACTCATCCCGTGGGAGTTGTTCCCACACCAGGGGGAAGGTAGTGCATTTATATGCTGAGTTTGGCTTAGAGAGAGGCCACATTTAAGCAACAAGGAGGCTTTCAGGAGGTAACTCTTAGGCAGTATAATACTAGGCTAAGTTTTAATTTCACAAGAAAAGGTTCATAAGTCAATCATCAATATCAACGGCCTGGCATAGTGGTCTGTCTTCCTTCACTAGTCACTGCCCATGTACTCTGGGGATTCTTGCAGTTCTAGCAGAGAATTTAGCAGGATTCCCCAGGATGGGAATTCAATATTCTTTCAGTCATTGTGTGGGTCTCCACCCACCGACTCAAGGCCCCATGAACACTTGAACATATTCATATGCCTTCGAGGCATGCCCCAGGTGTACCCCTCTCCACACATCCCCCCATCACTGATACCCCATACCAGTGATCCTCCCCTGCCACAGTTTTGACACTTCTGTGATCCAAAACCTCTCCAAAAATGAAG
This sequence comes from Tolypeutes matacus, assembly GCA_026826555.1. Taxonomy (NCBI): domain Eukaryota; kingdom Metazoa; phylum Chordata; class Mammalia; order Cingulata; family Chlamyphoridae; genus Tolypeutes; species Tolypeutes matacus. The sequence goes on from JAKSZT010053813.1 coordinate 9,839,378, forward strand.
CCAAAAAATAACCAAATAAAATTAATAAGAAAATACAATAATAACAATTTCTAAAAAAAACAAATGAAATACAAAAATAAAAAGTAAAAAAATAAAAAAATATTTGAAATAAAATAAAATTTTTATACATTGTCTTTCATCACTGTAAGATCTATTATCTTGTATGTACAGTGACAATTTCTTCCATATGTCCCCCAGTGTCTTTTTTTTTTTCTTTTCATTTTATCTTCAAAGAACTTTAGGTTACAGAAAAGTCACATAGAAAATATATGGTATTCCCATATACCCAATGCTCTTGTCCTTTTCCACTCTCCCCTGTTAATAACATTTTATATGTGGATGGTACATTTGTTACAATTGATGTACAATATTGAAGCATTGCTAATAACCATGGTCAATGGTTTACACTATGGTTTACACTTTGCACCATACACTTTTATAGGTTTTGATGAAATTTAAAATGGCCTGTATCCTTCATTACAAGATTGTGCAGAACAATTCTAATGCCCTAAAAATGACCTATGTTCCATCTATTCTATTCTCCCCTCCCCTACCCCTTGGAATCTATGGTAACCACTAAGTTTCAATTTTTGAAGAATAAGATTCATAGTTACTTGCAATAATATTGAGGGCTTGACATATCAGTCTGTTTTCTTTTATTAGGCACTGCCTATGTTTCTCGAGAGATTCCTGTCCCTCTAATTGAGAACATAGCAGGACTCCCCAGGATGGGAGTTTAATATTTTCTTGTTTATTTTCTTGTTGGTCTACACTCACTGAGATAACACACTATGACAAGATGAGTACTTAAGTATTTCATAGAAGCATGTCTCAAATACGCCCTATCCCACATATCCCCCCACACCCGATGCTCTGCACCAGTAACTCTCCCCTGCCATTTTTGCCAAAAGGACATTCCCACCATTGTAGTTTTAACCACAGACCTGCAAATCCCCAGAGTTCATCTGCTCTTTCCTCCAACACTCCTCCCAGTTCCATAGATAGTCCAACCCAACCCTCCACCCTACTCCCTCTCACAGACCTGCACTGCCGAACCCAATGACATCACTGCACCACTCTCATGCCCATCCACTCCCTTCTACTTTATCATAGATACGCCCATATGGGCATTGGCTCACCACACTCTACTCCCTTTCTGTCTCCTGTTAACCTAACTTCCAGGCTCTAGCTCATTGAATCTGGTCAATTTGCTTAAGTCATATCAGTGACATCACGTAATATTTGTCCTTCAGTGACTGGCTTACTTCACTCAACATGAGATCTTCAAGATTCATCTGTTATCCTGTGTGTTAATACTGCATGCCTTCTTACAGCTGAGTAATATTCCATTGTATGTATATACCACAATTTGCTTATCCATTTATCTGTTGATGGACATTTGGTTTGCTTCCAACTTTTGGCAATAGTGAATAATGCTGCTATGAACATTGGTGTGCATATATCTGTTTGTATCCCTGCATTTAAGTCTTCTGGGTATATACCCAACAGTGGGATTGCTGAATCATATGGTACTCACAACTGTTTTTTACTTAAATTCTATTCTATCTGATATTAATATAGATACCCCAGTTTTGTTTGGTTACTACTTGCATGGTGCATATTTTTTTTCCATCCTTTCACCATCAACCTATTTTTATCTACTTTAAGGTGATTCTTTTGCACACAGCATATAGTTGGATCATGCTTTTTAAATCCATTCTGCCATTCTCTGCCTTTTAACTGGAGATCTTAATCCAGTTACATTTAAAATCACTACTGATGATACAGGTATTTTTTCTGCCATTTTGATATTTAACTTTTGTAAGTCTTATACATTTTTTGTCCTTCACTTCTGTTAAAGCCTACTTTTATATTTATTTGCTTTTTTGTGCTGTACCATATCGAGTGCCTTCTCATTTCTATCTGGATAGATTTTTTTCATCTGTTTTCTTTATGTTTACCACAGGTTTAAAATTTAGCATCCCAAATATATAAGAATTATATTTGGTTTGCTACCAACTTAACTTCAGTAGCATGCACATATACTTTTCCTATACAGTGTGCAGCAAAAGAGTACAACATACCACATGCGGGTGCCTGAAGCCTTTGGGCGAGCTCACCACATGTTTTGGCCTTTGAGCAGCTGAACAGCACTGTGAAAGAAGTCATTTATTTTGTCTTGTCTTCAAGTTCATTGATTCTTTCTCCTTCCAACCCCATTCTGCTCTTGAAACCCTTCTGGGCATTTTCATCTCAGTTATTGTGGTCTTTAACTCCAGTAGTTCTGTTTGTTTCCTTTTTTAAATTTTTATCTCTTTACTTAGACTCTCATATTGGTCATTTATTGTTTTCCTGATATCCTGTAGTTCTTTCTCTATGTTTTCCTTCATCTCCTTAAGCATGTGCAGTATGTCCACACTTCATTTTCTTCATTGGTGTTTTTCTGGATTTTTATCCTCTTCCTTTGCATGGGCCATCATTTTCTGTTTTTTGCCTCATACTCTTAAAAAAAATTTTTTTTTTTAAATTAGTTAGTAAATTAATTAATGTTGCACACTGTATATTTTAATATTTTAAATTTTTAACGTGGAATTTATTCCCTGGAATGTCTGTTTCCTGGTTTTGTAACCAGATGGTGATAATACAGAGATTTTCTTGAGCTTCAGCACTCCTATTTGGAAAGTTTGTCCAAGGTGACTGCACTGTGCCAGGTTTTCCCTGTCTTACTGGGCCTTGTCTTTTCTGGGGCTTTTGCTTGTTAGTTGTTTTGGAGTTCCCCTGTTTACAGCAGTTTGGTTGTCCCCTCTGTTTCCCAGAGGATAAACCTCCCTCTTCTGGGTATCTGAAGTCAGCAGACCTTTGTCCCAGAGTGTCCACCTCAATAGTCTTTTACACTCCTTTCACTGTCTTATGCTGCTTTTGCCTGGTGGGTAATTCTGGGAGAAGTGTCACCCCAGGTAGGACTTTCCCAATTGGTCTTTCTCAGCCAAAACAGGGCCAATGACCCATGAAGTGGGCACAGACCAGCTCCACAGTGCCCTGTGGAGGGGGTCAGGAAGGGCACCAAAATCTTCTCTGATGGCTCCCCAAAGTGAGCTTTTCTTGCCTACTCAACAAATGATGCCCTTAAATTAACTGTCCCCCAAACCCTAAGGAAGTGCTGGTCTTTAAATCTCCACTGCCTCTGCTTTTGTCCCTGGGGAGTTGAAACAATGGCTGCCCCCCCCCATTGTCCAAGCCAGGTTGAAACAATACCTGCTCTCAGAGCTGGCACCCAGTGATCCAAATTCTCTAATCAAAAGCTGTGATCATTCCATGGACAGTCCAACCCACACTCCCCACCCTACCCCCCTGACAAACCAGCACTGCCCAAGCCAAAAGTATCACTGTATCACTGTCATGCCCCTCCACTGCACAACTACACACTTTCACCTTATCAACCCAGGACAACTAACAAGGAGATGATGATGGACAACAACCATCCCAAGTGTATTAGTCAGCCAAAGGGGTGCTGATGCAAAATACCAGAAATCTTTTGGCTTTTATAAAAGGTATTTATTTGGGGGTAGAAGTTTACAGTTACCAGGCCATCAAGCATAAGTTACTTCTCTCACCAAAGTTTGAGGGCTGCTTATGTCTGTGAAGGTTCAGGCTTCCTGTGTTCCTCTCTTCCCGGGGCTTGCTCCTCTCCGGGCTCAGCTCCTCTACTATCTCCACAATGACAGCTGTAGACTATCAAGTGAACAACTTGTTTCTCTTCCTGGGGCCTTTTCTCTTTCTTCATTGACCAAGCTCCTCTGTGTGCTTACTTCCTGGGGCTCCAGTTCAAAAACTCCAACATCCAGACTCCAACTATGTTCTTTGCCATGTCTTTTATCGTGAGTCCCCACCCACCAAGAGGTGGGGACTCAATGCCCTACTGATGTGGCCCAATCAAAGACTTAATCATTATTTAATCAAGTAACCACCTGAATTCAATATAATCTAATATGCCCAGAGGAAAAGACCAGTTCACAAACAAAACCCAACATCTATTTTTGGAATTCTTAAATAATGCCAAACTGCTACACCAAGGAATGGAGAGAGTCTACAACTGCAAGCAAGAGAGTCCCATCCATCTGCCCCATTGGATTGCAGCCCCCTCTCAATTAGAGGTGGAGTGAGCATCACCATCCCAGAATCCTTAGGACTGGGGAATGAACTATGGACTAAAGTAGACTTACTGATATTCTACTATAGACTTATTGTGATTCTAGCAACGGAATAAATTATATTATTGATGTGGGAAAAGATTAAACAAAAACCTTTTATAACTTCTTACTAATAGCAGACTAGTTCAAGAATATATCCTTTTAACAGCGAGAAAACCAAATGCTAGTTTGCATGAATATAATGTTTAATACAAAAACTCTTGAAAGTTATAAATAAATTCAAAATCTTACCCAATTTTGACAACAAGAACTAAAATTCCTTTTCTGCAAAAAAAAAAGCTGTGATCACTGATTGGCCACGTCCACCCCTGTTCTTCGGGAAGAGGGTTTTTATGTTCTTTTCTGTCAGCAGCAGCTAGCCAGGGACTGGACCCCGTGGTAGCCTGCTGTGAGAGTGGGGGATGGGCTCTAGTAGCAGCTGCAAGGAGAGAGCAATTTACAGTTCTTTACGGTATTTTATCAGCTGCTTCTTCCTGCACTTCCTTCTCTTCCAGAGATGTTCTACAGCATTCTTCTGACCTTTGGGGTTTCAAAATAGTGGTTCCAGACAACTCCTGCCTGTTTAATAGTTGTTTTAGTGGAAGGATTGAGCCCTGCAACTCTCTACTCTGCAGAAGTCACTCATGCATTTTTGGTCAGTTGGATGGCCTCACTCACATGGTTGTCTGCAGGAGCAATGCAGGTAACTAGCCTCTATTTCATTTGTCTTCCAATAGGTTACTCTGGGGTTATACCCCTAGTGGTGGCTGCAGGGTTTCCAAGAGCAGCAAGAGAGAGCAAACCTTATTCATGAGCACTTTTCAAGTTTCTGCTTGCATCATATTTGCTGATGTCCCATTAGTCACATGAATAATCCCATATTTGAGATATAGAGAAATAGACTTCACCCCTTTTATTAGTCAGCCAAAGGGGTGCTGATGCAAAATACCAGAAATTGGTTGGTCTTTATAAAGGGAATTTATTTGGGGTAGAAGTCCACAGTTACCAGGCCATAAAGCATAAGTTTTTTCCCTCACCAAAGTCCATTGCCACGTTGGAGCCAGACAGCTGCCAACATTTTCCAGGGTTCAGGCTTCTTGGGTTCCTCTTTTCCTGGGGCTGTGTTTCTCTCCAGGTTCAGCTCCTCTGGTTCCTCCACAAGGTCAGCTGTAGACTATGAGGTTCTCTAGGCTTTGCTTTTCTCCACAAGGCCAGCTGTGAACTCTCAGGTGATGGCTCGTCTCTATCCCGGGGTCTTCTCTCCTTCTTCACCAGAACTCCAACATCAAAACTACTTCAACACTATCCTTTGCCGTGTCTTTTATCTTCGATTCCCCCACCCACTAAGGGGTGGGGTTCAACGCCCTACTGACATGGCCCAGTTAACACCCTAATCATAACTTAATCATGCCCAGATTAGCAGACCAGTTTACAAGCAAAATCCAATATCTATTTTTGGAATTCATAATTACATCAAACTGCCCAACGGCTATACCCATTAATCATAGGAGCTGTAAAGTCACATCTGAAAGGATGGAAAGAAATTGCAGCCATTTTTTTTTTTGCTGCCTATAATGCACCCTTTTCTTGTGCCTAGGGAATTTGCCTATTGTTAGTCCACAACTCAGATACTCTTCTAATCTGCTATTAATGTAATCTAGCCTCTGCCAATATGATTCACCCTCAGCAAACTTTCAATTAGATTTTTAAGGTAGTGGCTCTGAGAACCAAGCACTCTGGTGAATCCATTTTGGAGAAACGAGGAGTATCTTCATTCAGTTTCCAAGAAGCAGAAGTGAATAGGCTCCAGCAGTGGCATCCAGGGTCCAGCTTTGGTAGTGTTGGCTGTTTCAGCTTTGGTGTCTATTCAGTGGCTTATACAAGTCTTACCTTGATCCAACGATGTCTGAGGTGTAATTCTGGGCATTTTTCTTTTCTGCCTGCAGAGTGTTCAAGCCTGGTTCTAGAATCCTTCCTGACGTTTTGTAAATCACCTAATAAACTTTAATGAATTCCTTTTCTAAATATACAAATATAGATAAAAATAACTTCTGTTGTTTCCAATAAAATTTCTTTAGGGATATATTACCGCGTCACATCCCATTTCTCATCTTCCTTCCCAGGAATAATGACTCTCCTTAATGAAGTGTGTTTTTACAGATTTCTTACCTAAATATGCATACATAAAATATAGTAAGTATATTTTGGAAACCTTACCTTATTAGTAAGATACTGTGCATAACATTCAGTAATTTGCTCCTTCATTCAACATTATGATTTAAAGACTTATTCCTTTTTGATATTGTATTAGTCAGGGTTCTCTAGGGAAACAGAACAAACAGGAGATATCTGTAAATAGTATGAGATTTTATAAAATTCTCTCACGTAACCGTGGGGATGCACAAGTCCAGATTCCGCAGGCAGGCTGCAAACCAGGGGCTCTGATGAAAGTATTGTAAAGGTCCTTTATAAGTTCCTGGGAGACACTGGCTGTCCAAAGACAAGCTGGGAAATTCTTTCTGAATGCTGAAATCACTTCCTCTTTTAAGGCATTCAACTGATTGAATAATGCATCACTTGTTGCTGATGGCAAACTCCCTGGTTGAGTGTAGATATAATCAGCCATCTATGCAGTAAACTCATTGATGACTAAAGTCTACAAATGTCTTTGTATTACAATTAACCCAGTGCTTGCTTGACCAAACAATGGGCACAATTACCTGGCCAAGTTGACACATTAGCTTAACCATAACAGACATGTATAGTGAGTGTGGTATCTCATGAAAGTTTTAATTTGTATTTCTCCGATAATAAGGTGGTTGAGCATCTTTGCTTATCTTTATCAGCCATTTTAAAATAAAATTTTTGTCAAGAGGATATGCCAATCTATTCTTTTGGCCATTATTTTGATTGAGTTGAGTATTGGACTAACCTGTCTAGATTTTTATCTTTTAGATTTGGGCTTTGTAATTCCTCACTATCTTGTTATTTCTCTTAAGAAGAGCTTATAAGAGGTATTTTTAAAAGATTTCAATCAACATTTTAATTTTCCTCAGAGCAGGATTGTTTGAAATTAATACTCTAAATGATTATTAGATTTATTTATTTAAGATGTTAATTTCCCTGACTTCTAGTAATGCTAAGAATCTTTTTTGACTATTCAGGTTTATTGGCCATTCAGGTTTCTTCTGTGAATTTTCCTATTTGTATGCTTTAAACATTTTTCTATTAGGTTGATTGTATATTTCTAATTGATTTAAATATCCTGAATATTAATTCTCTGTGAAATACACATATACTATTTTTCTTTGTTTTGTTGAAAATTTTGTTGTTTTACTGAAAATTTCTGTTCTAATGTATTTATGTTTATAAATCTTTTCCCTTATGGCTTGTGCTTTCCTTTGTTTTGTTAAAGAAATCCTTTGTTAGTCCAGTGTCATAAAGATGTTCTTAAAAAATTTTTTTTTACTGTGGTAACATATATACAACATAAAATTTCCCATTTTAACCACTTTCATGCATACAGTTCAGTGCCATTAATTATATTCACATTGTTCTGCTACCATCAACACCAACCATTGCCAAAACTTTTCCATCACCCCAAACAGAAACTCTACCAATTAAGCATTATCTCCCCATTCCTTACTACCAGCCTTGCCCCTGCTAAATGGTATTCTAATTTCTGGCTCTATGGATTTGCATATTCTAATTCTTTCATATCAGTAAGATCATACAATATTTGTCCTTTTGTGTCTGGCTTATTTCACTCAACATGATGTTTTCAAGATTGTTTATAAACTAATCTATTCCTCTGGGTGTGATACCCTTTGATTCCATCAAATTCAGTTGAGAGGCCTTTGATTAGATTACCAGTTAAGATTGCTTTAGGGCTTTTGATTTGACTATGTCATTAAGGTGTGACTCAGGTTGAGTTCTCGTCCCCTTGCTGGGGCTGATGTAAACGGACACTCACAGACACAGGAAGAGAGAGCTCTGTCATTTTCTTTATCCTGCCATGTGACAAACAGCAGAAGGCTCAAACAGCTGAGGTCCCTGGGAGAGATGAGCCATTTGCTTCGTAGCTTACAGCTGAGATTGGGAAGCGAGCAGGACAGCTGAGACTGATATAGGAGGCCCTGAAAGAAATGAGTCCTTTGCCAGGAGACAGAGGATTACGGGATCACTTGAGCATGAAGCCTCAAGAGGTTGGGCCCACGGAGCTCAAGAGGAAAGGGTGAGCCCTGACAGGCCATCTTGCTTCAACACGTGGCAGCTGACTTTGGTGAGAAAGCACCTCTTATGGTGCCTTGAGTTGGACTTTTCATGGCCTTGGAACTGTAGGCTTTTACCCCAAACAAACCCCCTTTAACAAAGCCAGCACAGGGGAATGGATGTGGCTCAAGTGGTTGAGCACCTGCTTCCCACATGGGAGTTCCCTGGTTTGATCAGGGTGCCTCCAAAAAAAAAAAAAAAAACCAAAACAAAAACAAACAAGCAAACAAACGAAAGAACCAACTCAGGGGAGCCCGTGTGGCTTCATGGTTGAGCGCCAGCTTCCCAAGTGTGGGGTCCCAGGCTCAATTCCTGGCCCCAGGACCATACACATAAAAAAAACCCAACACATTTTCTAGTGCTTTGCATGGGCAGCCCTTTGGCAGACTAATACAGTATGTATATACCAAATTTTAAAAATCCATTCATCTGTTGATGTGTGCTTTACTTGTGTTGCTTCTACTTTTTGGCAATTGTGAAAAATGTTGCTGTGAATATTGCTGTGCATAAAGATATTTTTGACTATTTTCTTTTAATAATTTTAAAGTTTCCTTTTGCAAATTTAATTCTTTACTACACCTGGAATCAATTTTTGTGCATGATATCAAATAGGGATCTAATTATATATTTTTCCATATGCAACCCCCAAAATACATAATATTATCATACATAATACATAAGCCTATTTTAAAAAATTTTATTTTATTGAAGTATATAATTCATACATGAACATGCATAAACAATAAGTGTATAATAAAAGTTGTGAACTTACAAAACAAACATGCATAACAGCCCCATACATCAACCCATCAACAACACCTTGCATTGTTGTGAGACATTTGTTACAAATTATGAAAGGATAGCGCCAAAATCTTACTGCTAGCTATGGTCCAAATTTTACATTTGGTATATTTTACCCCAACCCACTCTATTATTACTTTTTAAAATATATTTTCATTACAAAAGTTGTGAACTTACAAAACAGTCATGCATATGTGTAGAAGTCCCATATAACACCTCTTCACCAACACACTACATTGTGGTGGAGCTTTTGTTACAGATTATGAGATAATATCATCATACTATTACCACCAACCATGGTCCATAGCATACATTTGGCATATTTTTTCCATATGCCCCCGTTATCAACACAGTATGTCTTTGGCATTGATGCAAGAATATTACCATACTACGGACATAGGTCACACTAACTGTATTTTTTCCATGCTTCTCCACATTCCCACCACTCTGCAATAGTGATGTATATCCATTCTAGTTCACAGAAGGACATTCTTGCATTTGTACTATTAACCACAATTCTCATCCACCTCTGAGTTCACTGTGTTATTCAGTCCCTAGATTATTCTCTAGCTTTCTTTCAATTGACATTTACATCACTAGACTACCCTTTCTAGCCACATTCCCATTTATAAACCAGCTGCTACTCACTATAATTTGTTACCATCAACTCTATACATTTCCACACTTTTATAGTAAAGTTCATTAAAACTTCTACATATATTAAGCATCAGTAGTCCTTCTCAGCCATCCTCTTATCTCCTAATAACCTATATTCTAAAACAGCCTATATTTTGGTAATTGGGGTTCTACTTTAGTGCAGCCACAAAACAAGCAAGTTTTCTGTGCATTTAACCTCCCAAACATCAGTACTATCTATAAGGGAATAAGAGGTACCTGGCAGGATTCCTCTGAGGAAGAGCTAAGGGCAGAGAGAAGAATAAGATAGGGACTATTGCCTTTTATCTCATGCAAGTGACTTTTGTATCCAGCACTTGGTGGGCTCTCAAGTCCTTAGGATTCAGAAATGAGAAAGTGAAGATCAACAGAACAAAGCACCGGCCACTTGGTAGAGTTGGTTCAAACTCATTATTTGCTGGGTGACCTGGAGCAAGTCAGTTCATCTTTTTGAGCCACAACTTCTTTAGCTCTAAAATAGGTGTGATATGACCTACTTTTCAGGGTTGCTCTGAGGATTAAATGACATCATGTTATGTACTAGCACCTAACACAGCGACTGGCTTGGGATATGTGCTCCCCATATTAGTCCCTTTCCTGCTTGCCTTAGTGTTTCCCTTTGTGAAGGTATTTGAGGCCTCAGAATGAACGGCTATGAAAAAACATTCTAGGCGTCACACAAATACCAATTTAAACCATATATAATGACTCACAGTTGCTATGTGTATTATACACTTGTGTGCTTTGTAAGAGAAAAATTCTGTCATATGTCACTTTTACTAAATAGTAGGTAGTCCACCAGGGCCATTTAAAAAGAACCGCTGAGGACACACGGAACCCAGTTTTAATAAAACAGGATTCTTGATGACTAGAAGGCATAAACCTTCTAGTTCCAAAGGTTGTGATAAATGAATTAGGAAAGTAATCAAAATGGCTTAGCAAAGCAGTGCTGTCATTCTTCATCTTAATGAATCTCTTAAAGAGTAAATAAAAGGAGAAAGATGAAAGTAATTATTGACTATGTACCTAGTTATTGGAGCTGCTGGTACCTCCGAGGAATACAGTTCATAAAGCTAAGGCTGTGGGTAAATATACATATACATCACATTGCTGCCTCAGAGCTGGGGACATATATATCATGTTTTTATAGTGGGTGTATAAATGCTTATTTTAATGAGCATATTATGTAGAACTCTATCCCTCCATCGTGCCTTGTTGAATTATAGAGAAAATTTCTGGGAGTTTAAAAGGCCTAGAGAGAACATGGCAATAGGTGTCATCTTCCATTTCTACCATTCTTTGGTGAATAGAGAAGATGTTAAATTTTCCTGCCTGCCATATAAAAGCAAATGGCATGGAGGAGACAAATGAAGAAAAAAGGACTTTAGAAAGAATTTCAGCAAAGGTGGATAAATGATCCACGATATTATTATCGCTATAAGAAATGTAATAAATGTTCTTTCCTGTCCTACTGCATTAGAGGGAGGTTGGCTGGTGCAGATTTTGTTTGAGTCACCCCACTAGGACTGTATCAGAGCTGGAACATTTATGTTCATTTTAATAGTAAATGAAGGACACGCAGGCTAGCTTTGGCATTTTGATTGTCATAGAAATTAAGTCATCTTTTTCAGGGAGTTGTAACTCTGATTATTTAATAATTATATTACTGTAAACTTTTAATTTAAAGATATTGTTATATGAATTCTGTCATACAGACTTTGTGAAGCCAGTATGGTGAGTGTTTTTAACACAAGAAGTGATTATATATGTGTGTGTGTGTGTGTATTTGCATGCATGTGGGTTCTGTATTTGCAAATTTGCCTATTTGCTCACATTTTAAAAAAATATGGAATGCTTCATGAATTTGTGTGCCATACTTGCACAGGGGCCATGCTAGTCTTCTCTGTATCATTTCAATTTTAGTATATGTGCTGCCAAAGTGAGCACTCACATTTATTTGTAACCCCAAAATCATTTGTAGCACTTGTGTGGTCATTTGGGAACATGCGCAGAGTGGCAAAATATTTGAGTCACCCGATGTGCAGTTCCCAAATGAGGTCAAACAAGGCAACACTTTGCCTCCTTGTTTGCAATCATACTGCAAATAAGTGGTTTTGCTGTTTTAAATGGCCCCCAAGTGTAGTGCTGAAGTGCTGTCTAGTGTTTCTAAGTGCAACAAGGCTGTGATAAGCTTTATGGAAAAATATATTTGTTAGATAAGCTTCATTCAAGCATGAGTTATAGCACTTTTTTATGTTAATGATTAACAATATATATTAAATAAGGTGTCTTTAAACAGAAACACACATAAAACAAAGTTGCATATTGGTTAGATGATGAAAATGTTGTGACAAGAAGCTTATAGGAACCTAATACTATATTTTCCCTAAGCACAATGGTTCAGTATTCACTAATTCAGTGTTTGTGGCAACTTTATGGAACATGACTACCACAAATAATGTAAATCTGCTGTATATATTTGAAACAAAACAAAAAGAAAGATATCACATATCCTGTTGTGTTATCAGATATATTTTACTTACCAGTATATTGTGAATAAGATTCATGTTATTGCCTATTATTCCACATTATTCTTAAAGGTTGTATTTACCTTCTATGTGGGTTTACCAAAGTTTATTTAACCAAACTCTTTTCCTGGAGAGTTAGGTAGTTTCTATTCTTTAGACAACACTGGGGCAACTCTATCTTTAGCTGATTCTCTGTGCTTTTCCATAAATACTTCCTTAAAATTGATTCCTAGTAGTGGAATTAATGGGCAAAGAATGAGCACTTTAGGGTGGAAGAGTTTTGAAGAAACCTCGAACATTTAAAGAAATTGAATTCTTTTTTTTTTTTTTTTTACCTTTGTTGCGATTGATGAAAGAATATTATTATAATTGTACTGTTAACCAAAGTCAATGTTTACATTAGGGAAAGAAATTGATTTTAGAAGCAGTAAAGTGTTAAGAACAATGGGACCTTTCTTGAAGCAGGGTTAGCCGTAAGGATAAGAGTAGGGTCTCACACACCTAGGTAAGAGTATTGTTCATAAAATCTATAGGAACTATTCAATCAGAGCTATGTTTGTAGAGAGTATTTTAAAATCCACTTCAAATAAAGGCAGTGGATTTAAGATTGAAGGCAAGGACCTGCTTTCCCAGTGACTCAAGAACTAGATGAAGCTTTAACCATGGACTGGAGGGTGAAAGAGGACATGGTTTGAAAGTTTTCTAGAAATCAGTTGGCAGCCTTGTGCTGTCCTGGGCTCCATGTTATCATAGTAAAATGGTTCTGACTCATTTGGAAGCAACAGGAACACATAGGTTTTCCTAGTGACCATCACTGTAAAATTATTCTTTTGGAGCAAAGATTTTAAAGACATAAATATTTCTAACCTTGAGCACAGTGCCCCAGAGCTGACCTTTTCCAGAATGATTCTATTTTTAGGGGAGGATGATTTTAGGATTGGCTTAGACATAATGTATCCATTTTGTTGCAGTTGATTCAATTGTGCTATCAAAATGTCTGACGTTTTAGATTGACTCTTCTTTAGGCATATTTTTCTGTCTAGACGTAACCTAAAAGGCAGACAGAAAAGTGGCTCTGTAAATATCAGTGGTATCTATAAACCCAAAGGCAACCTTGGGCCATACATCTGTCATTTCCATCACACCTACACAGAGAGAATGTCAATCTCTGGCTCCCTCAGATCTGCTCAAGCATTAAGCCTGGAGAATTTCAGTTGTAAAAAATTAGCTATGTTTGGTGTTCATGTCAATACTAATTAAGTCTGTAAGGATATTTGGACTCACCTTTTCCAGTAGATGAGGTCAGGAATTAGTCAAGTATCTGCAGTTTTAACTCTCAGAGAAGTTACAGTCTCAGCCCACTGATATCCTCAACACCCTGAGTATATCCATGCTGTGTAACTTGGCTGTGGCTAGAATCTTGTTCAACATCAATGATAAGAGTTCTTCCCTTGCTAGAACAATAAAAAGTCTATGGTAGAATAATAATAAGTCTATTTTGGTCCATTGTTCATTCCCCAATCTTGAGAATTTTGGGATGGTGATGCCTACTCTGCTTCTAATTGAGAGGGGTCTTAGATTCTGTAGGGCAGATGGATGGAGCTATCTTGCTTGCAGTTGCAGACAGTCTCTGTTCTTTGGGATGAGTATTGTCCATCATCTTGTTAGTTGTCCTGTGTGAGTCCAATGAACTGGGGAGTAGGTGTTGCAAGTCTGCTGAAATTCAGGGCTCAACTGGCACATGGATGGACCAAAGATTTAAGTCTCTGGGGCTTATATTTATCAAGTATAGTGCTAATTATGGGTCCAAATAAAAGGGGCAGAAGAGCCATGTGTAGAGAACCTATAAATGAATCTAACTCTGTTACACTGGGGAGCATAAATTCCAAAGTAAGGCCCACTGACAGGGAGCCGAATTCCTGAGCTGTCTGTCCTGCTTATAGTTTCTGGATATCTCTAGAGCTCTCAGGAGCCATACTATTTGAGACACTGTTTACTGTGGCAGTCAATGAGATCCTGTTGAGACTTGCATAAGTATAACCTCTGAAATGACCTCCTGACTCACTTTGAAATTTCTTAGCCACAAAAACTCATTTGTATTTAGTATTTGCCCCTTTTGGTCAAGGTCTTTTTCCAGATGCATTGCTATTTGGTCTTGGCAATAATCCTTTGGTACCAGGGAGGCTCATCTCCAGGAGTCATGTCCCATGCTGGGGGTAAGGTAGTGTGTTTATTTGCTGAGTTTGGCTTAGAGAGAGGCCACATTTGAGCAACAAGGAGGCTTTCAGGAGGTAACTCTTAGGTAGTATACAATACTAGGCTAAGTTTCAATTTCACAAGAAAATGTTCCTAAGTACAATAATCAATTTCAAGGCCCTGACATAATGGTCTCTCTTCCTTCACTAGACATTTGCATTACTTCTTAAACCTGCCTCTAGGTATTGAACCATCTCCTGCTACTCTGATCCCCGCCCAACCCACTATCTTAGGCCCTTTGGATTTGGACATGGGCCATAGTGGACCCACGGCACCATGTTGATTTGCAACTGCTGATAGGCCATAAGGAAGTTTACATTACTTCCTCTTGGCCCTTGCCCCACTTATCCTAAAATATTCTCATCTCTCCTGTTTGCTTTTAAGTTCTCAACACACCTAGTGGCAGAGACTGAGAGTTATAATGACGACAATGAAGACATACCATGTGAAAAGCACTGTATTACATATCCCATCTTTAAATATGAAAATGAAAGACACATTTATTTATTGTAAATAATATAATATTCAATTTAAATGATGTCTTTCATTGTATTAACTATCCCCAATATCCCTTTCTCTCAATTTTTGAAAACACATGCAAGAATTTTTTTCTTCTGTATCATTACTTTTGGTAGGTTATAGTTCTCTACAACAGCAGTCTGGAATAATCATTAAATGTATAACAAAGGAAAAAGTGTGAGCTATGTTTAATTCTGTTTGCTGATATTCAATGAAAGGGTTAATCATTATTTTTCATCTTTAGTAGCTTCCGTCAGGCTTTTGGAAAATTAGAATAATTACTTTTGCCTCCCTGGGGGAAACTTCTATTAAAACTTTTATATTTCTTTCAGAGGTGAAAATATGGTGCCCATTTTAGGGGGAGGTGGAATTCTTGGGCTCTAGGAAGTGCTTTTTAGACCAGGTTTATTGGATTTACACATCTACATTTTTTGCATATTATTATTATTAAGGAAGCTTTAGGTTACTTAAATGTTACATTGAAAATACAGGGGATTCTCCTCATCCCCTTTCCCTCCTCCTTCCCCACTTTTCCCTATTAACATCTTTCATTAGGGTGGTGCATTTGTTACAATTGATGAACACACATTGAAGCTTTGCTACTAAACATTGTCTACAGTCTATACCAAGGTCTACACTTGGCACTACCCAATTTTATAGGTTCAGACAAAACTATGTAATGGACTGTATCCATCATTGCAATGTCATGCAGAACAATTCCAATGTCCTCAAAATGCCCCATGTAACACCTATTCTTGCCTCTCCCTCCCCTCAGAATCTCTGGTGACCACTGCCTTTATATCAGTGTTACAAGTTCTTTCATTACTAGAATAATAATATGTCTCCTTTAGTCCATAGTTGTATTCCTCTCTTACCTTATGTTTGTTCATTCCTCAGTCTTCAGGATTTCAGGATGTTGATGCCTTCTCTGCTTCTGGTTAAGAGGGGTCTTAGATACCATGGGGCATACAGCTACATATTTTGCTATTCTATTTTATTTTAGTGATAAAAGCTTTAAGATGAGAGACAGAAGGAGGAAAAAGAAAATATGATCATAAGTTATACCCTGTGATAATACTTTTTTTGTTGTTAGCTAAATTAAATCCAGACATTTAAAATAATTAGAATTGGTGACAAAAATTCATATGTTAGAACCTTACATTTTTTTATATTTCAAATGAGTATAGTTAAATTTGTTCACATTCATATTTTGTAATATGAAATTGTTGGAAATGGTTGGAAATTGTTTAAATTTACTGTGAGCAATGAAATTCTGCCCATTTTCAATGATCCTTATGAATTTTCATGTACCATGATTAGGTAAAGCATTTTTGATGATCAAAGCAGATTTTGGTTTAGTAGAAAGTGTGCTGGTCTTGAAATTGTGAGCTCTGGATTTGAATCCAGATGTCTCTACCTATTAACAGTGTAACCTTGAATGGAGTAAGTTATTTAATCTTTTTAGGTCTCAGTTTTCTCATTTATAAAATGGCAACAATAATAGTCACCTCACCAGGTAATTATGAGGATGGAATTTAAAAACAACTAGAGTAGTGTTAGTACATAAGTGTTTTGTGAACATTTCTTTCTTTTCTTCAGTTTCTAGAAATGTTTTATCATAGATAGGAAGACCACATAACAAGAGTGTGGTGGATGAATCTATACCAGATGACCTTGAAAGTCATATTCAACCTTAATTTCTCTGACAGGTGGCATATAAATGGCCCTTTGTAAACATACTGTTCTCCATTCAACTAACATTTCACTGGACATTTACCATGTGTTTTAATTTCCCAGCTGCTAAAACAAATACCATACAATAGGTTGGCTAACAGAAATCCAAAATTGAGGCATCACCAAGGCAGTTCTTTCTCCCTGAAGAGAGTGGTATTCTGGGCTGTGGGCCAGTGTTCATTTGTCCTTGGCTTTTCTGTCACCAGGCAATCTATCTTTCTCCTCCAGGTTCCATTGACTTTTGGTTTCTGGCTGTTCCCCTGGCTTCTCTCTGTATGTTCAATTTCCTTTGCTTATAATGACTTCAGCCATATTGGATTAAGGCCCACCCCTCTTACGCAGTTTGGGCAAATCTTCACTAATAGCATCCTCAAAGGTCCTGTTTATAAATGGGCTTACACCCATAAGACCAGAGGTTGGGACCTGAGCATGCCTTTTGTGTGGGACATTATTCAATCTTCAACATTATGGTAGTGTGGCAGTTTGATATTATTTATGAATTCCAAAGAGAGATATTGAATGTGTTTGTAAACTGGTCTGTTTCTCTGGGCATGACACCCTTTGATTGTGTTAAATTCAAAGGCTTTACATTTACTTGATAAAATCAAGATTAGGGCTTTGATTCAACCACATCATTAGGGCATGCAGGGTTGAGTCCCTGCCCCTTTGGTGGACTATATAAATAGACACTCAATAAGGAACACAGAAGTAGATACACAGAGAAAATAAACAGAAGAGAGACTGCTCTATAGACACGGCAGAGGCCCTGGGAAGAGAGGTAAGCCATTCACCTAATAGTTTACATCTGACCTTGTGAAGTGACCAGAGCAGCTGAGCTCGGAAACAAATAAACTCCAGGAAGAGAGACAAGCCCTATACCAGCCTATAGTTGAGATTGGAAGAAGCTGGGACCATGGAGCCTTAGGAGGAAAGAGGAAGACTCAATCCTCATTGACATTGCCTGCCGTCTTGCTTCAACATGTGGCAACAGACTTTGGGTGAGGAAGTACTTCTTATGGTACCTTGAGTTAGACTCTTTAGGGCCTTGTGATTGTAAGCCTCTGCCCTCAAATAAATACCCTTTATAAAAGCCAACATATTTCTGGTACTTTGCATCAGCACCCCTTTGGCTGACTAATCCAGTCAGAAATCTACTGTGTCCTTGGTAGGTATATAAGGGGTAGTAAGAGTGTGGGGAATGTGCCTGTCTCTTTTCTGCCTTGCTTTGGGGCTCCCACAGCATATCACCACCTTCTGACTATCTCCTTCAGAGCTTGTGCCTCGTCTCTGTCTCCTGAGATAGTGTCCTCCAGCATCCTGTGCTTTCTCCTCATTGGGGCTTACTCCCTGTGATGGTTAGGCTAATGTGTCAACTCGGCCAGGTAATTGTGTCCAGGTGTTTGTTCCAGCAAGCACTAGGCTAATTGTAATACAAGAGCATTTATGGACTTCAATCACCAGTGAGTTTACTGCGTGGATGGCTGATTACATCTGCATCAATCAGGGAGATTACATCATCAATGGGTGGCGCTTTTATCCAATCAGTTGAATGACTTAAAAGCAGAAGTGATTTCAGCATTCAGAGAGAATTTCCCAGCTCTTCGTTGGACAGGCAACTTCTCCCAGAAACTCATCAATGACCTTTCATTGGACTTTCATCGGAGCCACTGGTTTGCAGCCTGCCTGCGGAACCTGGACTTATGCATCCCCACGGTCGCGTGACAGACTCTTTTAAAATTTCATATTATTGACAGATATCTCCTGCTGATTCTGTTTCCTGAGAGAACCCTGACTAATACACTCCCTAACCTCAGATGTCATAGTTTGTGCAGAAAGCCGTGGTGAGGGTAAATGAATTAATACATTAAGGCACTTAGAACATTGCCTGGCAATAAGTAAGTGCTCAAAATATTTGAATTATTATCATTATCTTCCCATTCTCCCTGGGCTGAAGCTTGTTCTAGAAGGCATGACATCTTGTGTTCAGGTCCTTTCTGTGCAAGTTCCTTTTCAGACTGTGAGGAACATAGGAAGATCAGATTAGGACAAGAATCTTGGTATGTGGGTTAAAAACAACATTGGAAATGATTTTTGCTTGATAAGAAATGACAAAGCTCTCCACAGGGCATTCGTATTGTATAAAATAAAATGCTGATAAATATAATACTACTTAAAGTGTCTTATAGGTTGTATTTATTTGGTCACATTTTTCATGTTTTTAAGTTTTGTGATCAATTTGAATATGCATATATAAGAGATAAAAAAACTGAAAAAAATACTGATAAAAAGCAACCATGCACAATCACATAGCTCCCTTATTCTCGAAACAACTCAGTTTACTTCTAACAAGAACATCAGAAAGTTTCTTACCGTGGAAGAATGACCTTTAAAAGTAAAGACCTGGCAACCAAATAAACTATACACCATTTACAGAGAGATTCAGTGGAATTTACTCCGTCTATTTCCCTGGCCTCTAGAGGAAATTATTCATTCTAGAAGGGCAAAGCTGATTGAAGAAGGAAAGCGCTCACACTGAAAGAGACAATGCTTTGAACTGTGTTTATGGGAAAATGTCTAAACCTCTGGATTGTCATCTATAAAGTGAGGCAGTTGGATGAGATCATTTTAAAGGAGCCTTCCAAATTGAACAGCGTGAGCTCTACTGTGCTGAACTATGGTATGACTATGCTGTCTAGATAGAAATCATAAGTTACTACCAGACTGTAAGTTAGGGCCTTGGATGTGGTTTAATTGTTTGCCATTAAAAGGAATAAAACTTTTATGCTGATAAGGAAAAAAAAATATCAGGGTTTTGCTAGGCATCTTGCTAGATGAGTCCAGGAAGTTCATCTCAGTAACCCTTGGAACCTCAATACATAACCTAATGCCTGGGCCAGTTTTCAATGTTCTATCCATTATCATCTATTATTACCTGCGGTGAGATTCTTTAGAAGAGATGCTGTACCTTACAGCAGTGTTAGGAAGGGCAAGTAAGGCTATGTATTTGGAAGTGCTTAGAGAACTGTAAAGGCTTTTTAAAAATTATTGTACGTTATAATATGAAGGAACTAAGGCAGATTGAGGATATTTCTTTGATTTTGAGAATTTTAGAGCTAGAAGAAAATGTTTTGATTATCTAGTGTGACCTTCTCTTTTTCAATGGAGAGTTCAGGCTATAGAGGTAAAGCCATTTGCTCAGCATCCAAAGTCAAGAAAGTAGTTGGTAGCTGACAGATAAAAGAAACCAGAATGTCATGATTCTGAATTCTTGAACCTGCAGCTTCTGATTAGTCAGTATTCAAATTTAAAAAATAAAATGATAAAAGGGGGAAAAAGGTAAAGACAAATGAGTGTATATGGCTAAGAGACTTCAAAGTGAGTCGGGAGGTCATCAGAGAGATAACGGTTATGCATGTCTCAGCAGGATCTCATAGACAGCCAAGGTAGATACTACCCCAAAAAGTGGGGATCCTGAGGGCTCTGGAGACACCCAGGACCTATGGTCATGGCAGATAGCTCTGGAGTTTGGTGCCTTGCCAGTGGCCCTACTTGGAGTTTGTGCTCCTGAGTGTGACATATTTGGACTCAGATGTGACTTCTCTACACATGCCTCTTCTGTCCCTTTTATTTGAACCTATAGTTGGTGCTGGAGTTGGTAGGTGTACGTCCAAGAGACTTTAATCTCTGTGCTGTCCATGTGCCAGCTGGGCCTTAAAATTCAACAGAGCTGCAATACCTACTCTCCAGTTCATTAGACTCACCCAGGACAACTAACAAGGAGATGATGATGGACAATGACCATCCCAAGGAACCAAGAGAGTTTACAACTGCAAACAAGAAAGTTCCATCCATCTGCCCCATGGGATCAAAGCCTCCTCTTAATTAGAGGTAGAGTGGGCAATGCCATCCCAGAATCCTCAGGATTGGGGAATGAACTATGGACTAAAGTAGACTTACTGGTATTCTACTATAGACTTCTTGTGATTCTAGCAATGGAAGAAACTATATCATTCATGTGGAGGCAGTGCCACTAGAACAGGGAGAGGGAAATACACATGAAATATGGGGGCATTTTGGGGACTTGGGAATTTTCCTGAATGACATTACAATGACAGATATGGGTCATTACATATCTTTCCATAATCTACAAAATTGTGTGGGAGAGAGTGTAAACCACAATGTAAACTATAATCCATGCTTAGTGGCAATGCTCTAAAATGTTTTCATCACTTGTAACAAATGTACCACACTAATGAAAGATGTTAATGTGGGAAAATGTGGGAGGGGAAGGGAGAGGGATATATGGGAATCCCCTATATTTTTATGTAACATTTATGTAATCTGAATACCTTTTTAAAAAAAAAGTATTAAAAAATAAAGTTTATACACCATAATGCAGGTTATTCTGACATTAAAGTGGCACCCCATGGCATATTTGAGTCCACCGAAAAAAATTAAAATAAAATAAAATGATATAACATAAAAGAAAAGAAGTTACCCTCATTAAGATGACAACCTAATGGAGGCCATTGTGAAATTTACCCTTGAAGATTTCAACTAAATATGAAATAGTCATTTTACAGAAAGAAACTACACTGTAAATCAGGCTGTCTCCATAAAATGGTAGGAAGATGAATCTAAATATGGGGATAATATTCTCATCTTTCAGAAGCTGACTTTTTCTTTATTATGGGAGGCTTTGGGAAGAAGTTGCTTTTATTTACCATTCTTGAGTTAGTTTGCATATCTGCAGAACATCCCTTGATTTGCTATAATGAACGAGGCCCTAAATATGCCTCTTTTTAAATGACTCTGTCTAGCTACTTATATACCACTGTGTATTTTCAGCCTAGTCATTGAGAAGTTTAACATTATTTCCATCTTTAGAAGCAACTTTTAAGTGACATTCTTGAGAATGTCTTAGGTTTGAAAGCCCAGGAGAGATTCTATGAGCTAAGGAAGTTGCAATAAAGCCACTCATGTTGCATGTGGATATTTCTTTAGGATGACCTGAATTTTCAAAATGTGCCCGTAGGTAATTGTGTTAGCATTGATGTTCATTGTATACAAGCAGTTCTTGCGGTATGTATGGTGTGACTGGAAACTGGAATCAAGTGAATTAGCAGATGAGCTCTTAGAGAAGTCAGATAAAAGGAGGCAAAAAAGAATGAACACATACTCTTCACATATATCTTTTAAAATAGCAGTCTGCTCATATTATAAGAAAAACATGTTCATTTAAAAACATTTAGAAGATGCCAATAACCACACTAAAAAAGGGGAAAAATCCTGTAATCCTGAGACAACAAGTGTTGTCAGTTAGTTTGTAGCACCTCCAGGCTATTTTCTACATACTTAAATAGTTATATAAATGAAATGAAATCTTTCTGTTTTATAAGCAGTCTTTTCCATCTACAATACCATGAATACATTTCCATGTGATTAAGTAGAGCATATTGTTTAAATCACGTACTAAACAGATTTCTTAGGATCAGTGAAACCAAATAATACATATGGAAGCTTGGTTTTAACACACCTAAGCTCTTTAATTCCTTTCAAGTTCTTGTTTTGCACTGTACAAGGAACATAAGAGATTTTATAATGAATGATTACATTGTAATATATTATGACATAACTTTTGAGGATAATAGATTGGGTTTTTACTTGGGATTTGTAATTTTAAATTTATAGCCCTGGTTCTCTGTCATACTTATGCTCATAACCTAGAAGTAACAAACCTTTTTCCAAGATGCATTCCCTTTATTAACTTTCCTTCATAAAGTGAGGAGAACAAAGCATTTTAGAACTTCTAGAAAATGCATTATATAAGACAGTTTAATAAAGTTCACTGGATTATGATATATAGGACATATTGATTAGGACACCTAAATCCTGGAAACCCTTTAAAATACCTCTTTATTGCTTTGCAGGACTGTGAATGAGCTAAGCCAGCATTATAAATACCTTAAAACTTTCCCATATTCAGGATGTTGTAACTGAGATAAATTTTATTGAATGAACTAAATATCCACAAGAAAGAAGAGAAACAATAGAATTAATTCTAATTAAAATTTCCTCTAAACTGGGAAAAATTTACTAGAATTCCTGCTAAAATAGCAATGGGAAACAACCATGTAAAGACTCAAGATAATTTTTTAACATAGTTGGCATGTGTTATTTCTTTATTCGAAAATATTTATTCAGCACCTACAGGCTCAGCTCAATCCTGCAGTATACAAGGATGAGAAGCACACTTTGTAGAAAAATGACCCCCCTTTTACTGTAAGTTTATAAGTCTTGTTAGATTATTGTGGTTATTGTATTATATTATGGTATCATTGTGATTGGGCTTGTGGAGGGAGCTGTTCTCTTCAGAGGGTGAAATCTTTCTTGGTCTTAGTTACCTGGGGAAGAGGTTGAGTCCTTAATTTTGAAGAAAGTGGTAAGATTTCCAGGAGGGAGGGAAGTCCCTGGCTTGCTTTGTGGGAGATGGTATTATCCCTTTGATAAAAGTCTGAGCTGTCCGTGGCACTGAAGATCCATAAGAAGTCTTAGCCTTCCTCAATTACCTTTACTGAGCTCTGTACTCACAGCATAAAATGATTCACCACGAATTCTCACAATATCCTGCAAAAAAAAAAAAAAGTGTTATTTTACTAATTTTCAGATGAGAAAACTGAAGCTTAGAGAGATCACACCGTTTATAAGGATTTAGTTCCACTGAAGCGATTTTAAAAGAAAGGGATTAGGTGCTTACAAAATTATGGAAATAGCTGAAATGGCAGTTTCTAGACTGCATCTCCAGGAATGACTCCCAGGATACCACATTCCTGGCCAGCTAAGAGAACTGCTACCTCTACTACATTTGTATAACTGGGAACCATGAGGCTTCATGCTAATTGTTGCTCCAAGACTGTCTTAGCTTTGATCTGAGATTAGATGCTACCATCAGAACTATTGTCTCCAAAGCCCAGATGAGCCTGTATAACAAATGGATAACCTACACCTTGACTCTCAACATTCACTGAGCTAGTGACTGGACATCATTCTTCTAATGGTGTCCTAGGAAAACAAATCCCTTGACTTTGCATGCCAGCAGAAATAATAGGAGCTGCAGCAGTGGCTTTGAGAGCCCTCTGGTGTTCAAATTTCCTATGACTGTGTCATATTGGTAGGTCCTAAAACACATCCTGAACTTTGCAAGAAAAGCTGGGATAATGTCTGCTGAGTCTCAAGGTAAAATTTTTTTTTCTGAGCATTGAGAATGTGTAAATAACTAAGGCCATAGGCAAACTCTTTAACAACATTCTCTATAGAATTAGAGGACTATATCTATTTATAGGAAAGAGTCTCAAGTGATTGTGTGATATTAGGGTTGCCCCCATGAAGAGCTAGAGAGGGGTTGGGATCTCAGGGAATTGAAATTCTTCATTTACACTTGAGCTTCAAACTGGGCATAGTAGTCATTATGGAGATTTTGCAAAATAAATAGATTGGGCAAAAAATCACATGGAGGAAAATGGAGGCTCCCTAATCTCCTAATCTATTCCAAGAAAGAAGAACTGAAGGTGGGGAGAAATGTTTTATTGCTTTACCAGTAAATCTCATTGATCATTTTCCACCTGTGTAATGGGCCCTGCCACATCTTAGGAAAAACAAATTCCCATGACTTTGCATGCCAGCAGAAATAATAGGAGCTGCAGAAGTGGCTTTGAGAGCCCTCTGGTGTTCAGATTTCTCATGAGTGCTTCATTTTGGACAATGGTGTTTATAATCCATCAGTATGTATTTAGTGCCCAGGACAGTGTTTAGAACATTTAGTACAGCATTTTACACATCTCTTCCCTTCTAGAATTCTAATCAAGTTGAGAAACAAAACAAAGAGCAAATAAAAGAAGAAAATTTTATTAGTATTACAGGCATAATGTAGGTCATAGCTTAGTGTAAGAAGCAAATGGGCTCACTAACCTCACTTCCAAAAGAGAAAAGGGCAGATGTGAGCCAAGCATGGCCAGTTATTCTTCCCAAATTAATCAGATAAGTCACTCCACTTCGTAGGGAGGGAGTTAGTAAAGGACCAGAGAATGTGCTTTGGGAAAATCCCTCCTCATGAGAACCAGGAGTGAGGGAGAAGACATTTTTCTCTAACATTGGGTTCTCAGTCTTAGTTTGAATATATGAATAAATGAATGAATGAACAATGAATATATGAACAATGGAGCCCCTTATGGATTCAAGTTTGCCTGGAAATAACTAATCACCCATCAGGTAGCTGGTGGTTCCTGGAATTGTACTATAATTCCTAAACCTAACTTACTCCTGGTGTGTCTGGTGTGTCCAAGTGACTGTGTTTGCCTAGATCCCACCCAGCAACAGTTGCTTTGAAGCCTGGAACCTAGCTCTGAATCTCAGGCCCACAGCTGGAGAACTTGATCTTGTCACCTAGATTCTGCTGGCCTCTTCCTAGGGTACTGTGGTCCAGTTGTCCAGTATCTAGGTTCTATGAATTTTCCTTAGGTTGCCAGGTTCCAGATCTAATGACCCACCTGATGTTAAGAAACTCAGTCATCCTGAACTATTAATGTTGTTTCCATATCCATTTTACTCTTGGGGTATGGACATCTATTAAATTTTTTAATTAGATATTTTCCTATGTTCTTTGTACTTGAACATTAGACTCAGGCTCTTTTTCTTGCCCTCCTGTTCTAGATAGGGGACAAGAACATTGTTATTTTTTTGCTCAGTCAATTTGGCAACCGTAAGTATACTGCTCATCACAAACATCTTGGGGTTGAAACGATTGTGATGATTATTTTTTAATTAGTTTGCAAGCTTCCAGAAAAGTCGGGACCGAGTTTTATATTTTTGTAAAATGTAGGTAGTTAATGCTTTTGCTGGTATATGTATAAATATCTGAGGAATTCCACTATCAGCTGCCTAGTAACAATAAAACCCTGAGTGGTCTCCAAATTTGAAAAGTTTCTGAGTGCAAGGCATTATGGACACAGCCAAGAAGAGCCAAAACTAAGACCATTGAAGTGACTTATAGGTCACCTACTAGTGGAAAGAAGTACTTTCATTAATTTGCAAAGGTTACTTATGCCACTTCTCATTGGTGCCAATGCAAGAAGTGGGGCACATGAAAAAATGTTCAACATCACTAGCTACTAGGGAAAGGCAGATCAAAATTACGATAAGATACCATTTCACACTTTATAGAATAGCCAATATTAAAAAAAAAAAAAAAAAAAACCACAGTACTACAAATGCTGTAAAGGATGTGGAGATATAGGAACATTCCTTCACTGTTGGTGGGAATGTAGAATGGTGCAGCCTCTATGGAAGACAGTTTGACCCTTCATCAGGAAGCTAAATATAGAACTGCCAATGATCTGTCAATCCTGCTACTAGGAATATATTCAGAAGATCCGAAGGCAAGGTCATCAACAGGTATTTGCACACTGATGTTCATAGTGGCATTATTTACAATTGCTAAAAGATGGAAACAACCTAAGTATCTGTCAACTGATGAATGGATAAACAAGACGTGGTATGGTATATTTATACAGTGGAATACTATTCAGCTGTAAGAAGAAATTGATTGGGGAAGCACAGGACAACATGGAGGAACCTTGAGGATATTATGTTGAGTGAAGTAAGTCAGACACAAAAGGATGAATATTGTATGATCTCACTGATATGTATTAAGTACAATGAGTACACTTATGGAGTTGGACTATGAGGTGTAGGTTGGTGGGAGACAGAATGTGAGATGAGAAGGGGGAGTTGATCCTGGATGTAAGTATTTTAATAAGGTCAAATGTAATTATATGGTAATGGATGGACTTGATGGTAACATATTATAGTGAATGTAATTAACTGTTGATTTATGGATGTGATTGTGGCTGAAACAAGTAGTCTAGGGAAGTTAATGTTAGTTGGAGGATAGCTGGAGGGTAATATAGGAAATGTATAACAAAGATTTTGGCAGAAGATGAAGATTGTGGTTAAAAGTATACATAGGGGAATGTTCTACTACAAGGTGTTAAGAATGTGGTGATACATGAAAAATAGAACTGATGTAATTTATAGACTATAGTTAACAACTATATTGTAAATTTTTATAACAAAGAATGCTAAAGATGAAAAAAGAATATGGGGTTAGGTTTTGTGAGATATGAATATGATTAAGCATTTTTTTTCTTCTTCATTTTTTCATCAATAAGGAGACCTTGACTATGTCATTTAATTAATCTGTTCATCTCTGTATCTTTCTGTATGCTAGAGGAACAATTGAATTAGTAGCTGGAATTAGCTGAGATAAAATTGCCTGGTCAGAACTTTTTAGGAGTAATGATTCCATAACTTCTTGGGCTGCTTTTTTCTGTTTTATTATTATTATTATTATTTGAAATAAAGTTTGAATAAAATAAAAAAAAAGAATAAGTGGGGCAGGAGGGAAGTGGTTCAGAGGGAAGGCAGCCTAAAGTTACTGAGAGACCTTATTCTGCCATATATTATTTAATATAATCCCTGCATAACTCATTAAAGTAGGCACAGCATTTTTTAAAACCCAAAGCAAAGAAACTGAGGATTAATAAGGTTTGGTAATTTGCCTAAGGTCACACTTTTATGGTATGGGAGAGCTGGTATTCCAATCCTTTTTCTATTTGGTTCTTTTGAGGAGAAACGTCCTTTTCCATTGTTTATGGATCCATATATGAAGATACCCATTGGCGGTATATTCCTGGCCTCCTTATGTCCCTCACTCCTCTAGAAGTTATTAGTTAATTTGGGACCAAGACCTTGACTTCTTCCTTTCTTTTTCTCTGGGGAACCAGCTGCTTATGGGAAGCAGACATTCTGGTCTACCTCTCAATGCCACATGTTTTACAGGGAGGACCTAGAGCACAGTCTGCTATTGGTGGGTAAGTCTGTCACCTTCTGAGGTTTGATTTCGAGCATCTCATGGTTTCCAGAACCTAAGTCACATTCATGAACATTGGTGATATTAGTACTAAAGGTGATATTTGATTATTCATTTGTCTATACTCTTTCTGATCAGTTTGGTATAGAAGTTAAGGTTGGTGTGGTACACAGAATTATGTACCCCTCAAAAACATGTTCTTCCTCCTAATCTGCATTCCGTGGGTGTGAACCCATTTATAAATAGGACCTTTTGAGGATGTTATTTTCAGTTAAGTTGTATCCAACTTGATTGGGGTGGGGCTTAATCCATATTACTGGAATCTCTTATAAACAGAAGAAATTCCGATGTGGTCAGACAGAGAAGCTGGATGTCAGCGGAACCCAGAAGAGCAGACATAAGCAGAAAGAGAGCACCATGTGACAAGAGGTAGAGGTGCAAGCCAGGGAACCCCAAGGGCTGCAGCAAGCCAGCACCAGAATGCTACTGACTTTGGGGAGAAAGAGCAGCTTTGCCTGTGCCTTCATTTTGGATGTATTGCCTCAAACCCGTGAGCCAATAAATGCTTGTTGTTTAAGCCTAGCATCCTAGCAAACTAAGACAGTTGGGGAAGAGAGGGATTTATATTTTGCCCCAAACTATGTTCTTTTCCCGATATAAAACTACAAAGAAAATTAAACATAAAATGGACAGAAGGTAAAAAGAAGAGAGTGAGTAGCAGATGTCAAATTGAAAAGAGAAGAAAACAAACAAACGATAAATCCCTTCCCCCCCAGCTCAGCTGTTGGGAAAAATTCAGAGGAGAAATAATCAACTTCATATATCATGACCCCGGATTGCAGAGAAATAGCACAATAATTAATGTTCATGATGACAATCCTTGATCCATCAAGAAAATTAAATTATGTTCAGCAGATTTCCTTTATCTAAGCTAGAAAGAATGTATAATACATTTTAGAAAGATTTATTCTTTTGATAAAGGAAACTTTGTTTTACTTATATATGCTGGTCTCTCTAAGGAATAAGATTTTGAAAATATTGAATATATAAAAAAAAACAGAAGGGATTGTTGAGGTTGACTGAGAGATGTATGGTATATTTAAAATGAAAGATTTTTTACCACAGCTTTTGTATTTTCCTCCTCTACTGCAAATTGCCTAATTCAGATTAATGTTTAAAGCATTACATTAATTGGTAAAATCAACTCTAAGTGTTTGTTTTTAACACGATGACTCAGTTGAATCTTGTTTCATACAAAACATGTAAATCATCTATTTGGATTTAAATGAAGCTGACTCTTATAATCCAAGCTCATCAGACTTAAATGATAATTAAATAAACTCACAACGCTGGATAAACAGTGTCATAGTCATCCCAGAGCACGGACGTTGTAGTCAACTTTGCAGTGGGAAGGGGGAAGTTTGGCAGTTTGAGTGTCTTTGGGAGAAAGTCTCAAAGTCCCACTAAGAGGCCCCGTGTGGGGACATTATCTTGATGCATTTTGTGTGGCCCAGGATTTGACTTTGTCAGAGCCCTGGAGTTGAGCAGATGGAGGGAGGCTGCCTTATGCCAATCACTTCTACAGGCAACTAATGACACAAGACAGACTGCTAATTCATCAATTCACAATGGAATAGACAAAGATGAGGAATATTCATAACCTCATCCAAGGCACCCTCTTTCCAGTGACAGGATACCTGGGAGATCAAATTAATAATTTAAGGTTTGTTTGATAAGCATGGAATTAAAGCAAAAAGAGGTGCATAATCTTGAAGACTATTTCAACCAGCCCATGGATGAGGCCTTACTGAATCATCCCTGAGTCACAACAGGGTTGTAAGAATATATAGTAATATTTATTAACCACTATGCCAGGCACATTATAAATGCTTTAACTATATTAATTCATAAACCCTTCCAGCAACCCCATGAGGTAATAACATATTATGTGTCCTCATCAAGTAGATTAGAAAATGGTGAAAGCAGAGATTAAATAACTCTCCCAAGGTTATGTGGCTGGCACATCTCAGGGGTCCAGGCCGACACTCTGAAGTGCTAGCCTGTTCTACCTCTCTAGGGGTAGTTTGTTTTATCTGGATTCAGTGTTTCTTCCCTCAGGGCTGTGCTGGAAAAACTGCCAAGTTCTCATTCCTTCCACTTCCCATTTCTATGTTCTAAACTCTCCATTGTGATTTTGTTCTTAGCAGCTTCCTCCAGATAAATCACACCAATATGGATTATTTCTGTCTACTAATTTACAATCGCATGTTAATCCTTTCACTTGGAGATTTTATCCAGTCCATTTTGATTACAGAGGTAAGTGTTTGTAAATTCTCTGGAAAGTAGCCTCAGAATGGATTATAATACTATTTAACATTTGATAAATGGATACCACCTTACAGATCCCAAAACTGGTCATTACTAGCTGAATCTCAACCTTTTACAATTTTCTTTCTGACTTCATTGGTAATTTTTAAGAACTGGAATTGGCAAAAATGTCTTGCTTATAGTCTCAGTTTTTTTTTTTGTTTGTTTTTTGTTTAACGTGCACTTAAAGATTGTCTAAGAATAGCACGGAGGGAGATTTTATATTTATGATTTCCAGGATGATCAATTTTCCATCATTAATAACACGAAGCATGGCTGTAAAATGAGCTTAAAATTTCCTCCCAATGTATTTCAGTGTCCTTCTGTAAGTGAAGGGGTAACGTTGGACTTGAATACTAATGTTAGGATATATATCAGATCTTCTGAGCAGTTCCTTGAGATCTTTAGAAGAAAGGTGCTTTATATTGCCTGCTACAAAGTATTTGAGACAGCTACTTGTGAATTACTATGTGCTGACAAACGTATCTGACTGTACCAAAAGACGTGGAGTGAATTATGAATGATATTGTGGAGGCAACTCAATTTTCTGGACTGTCAATCACCTTAAAGAAAGGTGAGGTCATAGAACAAATACCCTTGCTCCTCCAAAAATCCTGTGTGGATGTTCAGACCTTCTGAAAGCTTTGAATGGAATTTCCTGCCTTGGCAGTAAGCTGTCAAATGATCCACAAAGTCAGTGTGTTACTTGGCAGATTGGCAGGGCTGAATGCTGAATTCACTCCAAACTGGAACAACAGAAGTGATGGGATTTTCTAACTCACGTACAGATGAGAGACTTGGATTCCTCTCGGTGCCCATGCCATCGTTAGACATGTTTCAGTTCATAAATTATAAATGTTTTATATTGCTGTGCAGGTCATGAGAGAACAGCAGATGATAATTCCAAGACTGTTATAAGAGGAGAGCAATCCTCTGGGAGCTGGCGAGGTGGGATGAGGGACAAAGAGAAGGCATTAGAAATGGGTTTAGTCAAGAGTGGCTGAAGTAATGCTATAATGAAGGGTATAGTTTGGAAATGTCAGCAGCAGATGGGATCTGCCATCACTTGCCAATTGCAGATTGTTTGGGTTCCACAATAACAAATGCATGCTTCCTTAGGAGCAAAGGGTGGCTTCACAAAACAGAAAACAGAAATGTCTAAGGAGTTTGAAATCACAGAACAGCTCAATAGCCACAAACATACACTACTGGGAGAGATGTTGTGTGAGGGAGCAAGATGCAAACAAGGAGAATATGTAGGGGAGCCAGTTAAAGTTTAATAATTATGTGACTCTTGTTTAAATCTTCATTTAATGGTAGCCATAAAATTATTCTTTTAATATTTTCTGGGTTTGCCTACTTTTGAATGAAATAATCTCTCTTTTGTATTTAGAAAACCTGTTTTAAAATAGTAGGCCATAGTTGATTTCAACAGCCAAAGTCAAAAAGTAAAATCATAGCTTAGAAAAAATAATGTTTTCCAAGTTAAAAACATATTTTTCACATCTCATTAGGCACCACCTTTCTTCAGGTGGATGAGGTATAATGCAAATACAGCTATTCTCTGCCTAATGTTCTCATTTCATTAACTAACAGGCAAACAAACTAGTAAGCAAGCAAACTAAATGTAGGGAGGCAATTAGAGAGAAGGCTCTTACATCTGTGCAAAAGCATTCTCAGTAAGTGGATTGTACCTTTTGTCCTCTAGCAAATTTCATTTAAAAAGTACATTCTCTCTCACTCAATAAGGTGATAAAGAAAACCACTGCTCTGTTTTGTCTCTCAGTCTTTCATTCTCTCCCCTTACCAGAACCTGGGTGAAGGCAACTGTGTACCATTTAGAATTGTGCTTTTGTTTCTTTTTCATTTTTAAAAAAAGTTTATTAATTGGGAAATGGATATGAATTACTAACTCACTATCAATGCCTTCTGACTACTTGTTAAATGGGACTAATGACCTTGGCAATATTGAATAATATAATTAACTTTTGCAATTTGATTCATTTCTAAGGGTATAAGTTTTTCTCTTGGGCTTAAGTGTGCTTGCAGAGTTTTAGTTATTACTGAAACAATAAAATTGTGTTTTTCCAATGTTTGGGGAAAATGCCCTCAAACCCTGCAATGTATCTTCATTTCTGGTCAAGATTAAGTATTTCTTTTAAAAAGTAGAACCCTGAAACTCGAATCAAACTAGTTGAAATTAATAATTTTATGTATTTTTATTGATTACTTTTAATTTCAGAGAAATAATAATTAGTGCAACTTATTACAGAGTTACTGACAGCCAGAGAGGAGAGGTTCTGGGCACAGGCCCGTTTAGACCTCCCTACTATCTTGTACAAATTGACATAGACATAGGTAGAGACTCACATTGTTGGGGGAGTCTAAGGAACACAATGACCTTCTGCCTCAGATGAGAACAAATGAAAGCACAAAACTTATAGAGATTTTCTCCATAGAGAATTTGAGTGTTTAATATCCAAGCTATATAAATAAATCTTACAGCTCAACAACAAAAAGAAAAACTACCCACTAAAAAGTGGGCAAAAGACTTGAGCAGACATTTCTCCAAAGAAGATATACAAGTGGACAAAAAGCGTATGAAAAGATGCTCAACATCATTAGCTATTAGGGAAATGCATATCAAAACCACAATGAGATATCTTTTCATACCCACTAGAATTACTACTATTAAAAACAAACAAACTGGAAAGTAACAAGTTCTGGAGAGGATGTGGAGAAATAAGAACACTTGTTCATTTTGGTGTGAATATAAAACGCAGCCACTGTGGAAAACAGTTTGGCATTTCCTCAGAAAGTTAAGTATAGAACTACCATATGACCCAGTAATTCACCTTCTAGGTTTGTACCCCAAAGAATTGAAAGCAGGTGCTTGAACAGATATATTCACACTAATGTTTTAGTGGCATTGTTACAATAGCCAAAAGGTAGAAGCAATCCAAGTGTCTATCAACTATTGAATGGATAAACAAAATGTGTTATATCTATACAATAGAATATTATTCAGTCATAAAAAGGAATGAATTTCTGATACATGCAACACATGAATGAACCCTGAAGGCATCATGTTGAGTGAAATAAGCCTGACACAAAAAGACAAATATTGTATGATCTTACTTATATGAAATAATTAGAATAAGCAAATACAGAGAGTCAGAAACTAGAATACAGTTTAGCAGGGGACCAGGTTGAGGATAGGGAATGGGGAGTTAATGTTTAATTGTTACTGAATTTCTATTTGGGATGATGTAAAAGTTTTGGTAATGGGTGGTGGTGATGATAGCACAGTGTTATGAATGTAATTAACACCAATTAATTATATGTTTGAATGTGATTAAGAGGTGAAATTTTAGTTTGTATATCTGTTACTAGATGTGGTAATTTGATTCTTTGGTGGACCCCAGAAAATTATGCTCTTAAATTAATCCATTTCTGTGCATCTGAGCCCAGTATAGGTAGAACCCTTTGATTAGATTACTTCAGTTAGAAGCCGTTTGATTAGATTACTTCATTAGGGTATAGCCCAGGGTGGGTCTTCATCCTCCTTTAAAACTGTATGACTATACAGAGAAAAAAGATTGCAGACACAGAGAGAAATCCCCAGAAGCTGAGGGAAAAGTCCCAGAAGCTAGAAGCTGAAATCAGTGGAACCCAGGAGAGAGAAACCACAGGAGCAGAGAGAATGCCACAAGAGAAAGAAGCTGAAAGCAATGGAATTGGAAGAGATGGCAGAGCCTGGCAGATGCCACCATTGTGCCCTGCCATGTGGTAGGAGACCAGCACCACCAGCAGGCAAGTTTTGCGGAGAGAGCTTCACCTGATGCCTTGATCTGGACATTTTTCTCAGTCTCAGGACTGAGAGCTTATAAACTAATAAATCCCCATTGTAAAAGCTAACCCATTTCTGGTATATTGCCTTGGCAGCCTTTAGCAAACTAAAACACCAGAATAAAATTAAAAAAAAAAAAAACCCATAGGACTGTATATCATAAAGAGTGAACCCTAATGTAAACTATTGATTATAGTTAATAGTTATATAATATTGTTTCATCAATTGTAACAAAGATGCACACTAAAGCAAAGTGTTGATGATGGGAAAGCTCTGTGTGTGTGAATGTGTGTGTGTGTCGGGGTGAATTAGCCAAAGGGGTGCTGATACAAAATACCAGAAATCTGTTGGCTTTTATAAGGGATATTTATTTGGGGTAGAAGCTTGCATTTACCAGGCCATTAAGCATAAGTTACTTCCCTCACCAAAGTCTATTGCCATGTGTTGAAGCAAGATGGCTGCCGTTCAGGCTTCCTGGGTTCCTCTCTTCCCAGGGCTCATTTCTCTCCGGGATCAGCTCCTCTGTTTTCTCCATAAGGTCAGCTGTAGACTTTGAGTCTCTCTAGGCTTTGCCTTTCTCCACAAGGCCAGCTGTAGACTATCAGGCGAATGGCTCTGTCTCTTTCCCTGGGGCTTCTGCAGTATCTAGGAGCCATCTCTATTCCTCTGCGTTCTTCTCCTGTGTGTTTACTCCCCAGGCTCTAGCATCAGAACTCCAAATTTGTCCTTTGCCATGTCTTTTATCCATGGTGGAAACTCAATGCCCTACTGACATGGCCCAATCAAAATCCTAATCATAATTTAATCAATTAAAAGTGATACCTCTGACAGACTAGTTTACAAACATAATCCAATAACTATTTTTGGAATTCATAAACAATGCCAAACTGCTACAGTGGGTATATGGGAACTCTATTTTCTGCATTATTTTTCTGTAAACCTACAACTTCTCTAATTGAAAAAAAAACCTGATAATGACAGATACCTTAACCATAACCACATGAGCTCAGATTCTGGTGCTAGGGTCAGACTGATACCCTGAGATAAAGTATATGACTTCAGGGAGGTTAGAGGAGTCTACCATACCACAAATACACCCTATCTTCTACTTAATTGTGCTAAAATTTCTTTTAATAGGAGTCAAGACCCTGACATTCTACAGCATAAACTGCAAACATCATTGAAAGGAACATTACACAGACTCAAAGAGGGAGCATGATAGGGTAGGTAAAACTGTCAGCTTGAGGATCAAGAGGTCCAGGTTCAAATCTAGTTTAACCCTTTACTAAATGTATAACTTCACTAAGTCCCAGTTTCCTCCTCTTTAAATAGAGGGAAAATACCTTATAGTTCTGCTAAGAGAGAGAGAAATAAATGATAGGGGAAAAAAGAATTTAAAGGGATCGAGACAAACATGTTGGCTACAGGAGGTCAGTGGTGACAGCAGAAGAGAGGGTTTTCTCATCTGTGTGGCAGAACTCCATAAAGAGGAGTGTAGAGTGGGCAGCTGGCAGAGGCAGGTGGTTGGTGAAAGAGAACTTTCTATGAAGAAATAAAGTTCTTCACCTCTAATCTGAGGTCCTGGAGAAGAACTGTACAGTTTGGGAGTATTGTTAGTGGTTCTCAAGGCTCCAGTTCATAGGGGTAGGGGCCAGAGGGCTAGACAGATCAATGGAACTGTAACTTTGAATAGCCTTGATTTTTGTTTGGAGAACCCACATTCTTGACCCATGTTGTTTGAGTGGGCTGATCCCTCTCTTGGTTCCAGGGATGGGCCCTTCTTGACCAAAATCAATCAGCACCTCCTATCCTCTCAGCCATGTTTGGTGTAGTTATGAGAATGTGATCCCAAACAATGAGGCTTTTGTTGAGCCTTCAGGAAGAGAGATCTGATTTTCTGCTAGACTTGAACAAGAGCAGATGTGAAGAATAACCTCTGAGCACAATGCTGATACTGAGGGATTGGAACCAAGAGATGGAAAGAGAGGAGTCAGACTCTGTCCACATTGTGTGATCAGCAACAAGCTCTGCTGGATGGGTTCCCTAGGATGCAAATGCTGGAACAGGGTTAGGAGTCCCAAGGTTGTTGAGGAGTAACACTAGGAAAGAAGCATGATTGGGCCAAGAGAGCTAGGAGACCATGATTCAGGTCTGACAAAGTCTCTGCCAGCTCTAGAGGAAAAAGTGCCCACTAGAGAAGTCTCCTGTTGGACAGAAATGGCTCAGCCTAGTACCAATGCCTTGCTCAGTCATTGACTATGGGCTTACCCAAGAAGAACATATCCTTTGCTACTAATAATGCCTTGCTTAGTCATTGGCTAGAGCTTCCTGGGGAAGAACATGATCATGACTCAGGAGCTGAGGTTGGCCATGAAGTAGCTAACAGCTAGAGGGTGTTAATTGACCACAGTCCTCACAGCTGAGTAGCAGTCATTTCTCAAAGGATGATCTGAAGGGTACATCACTGTGTCTGCTACACAAGCTACTCAAAAAGCCAACCATGTTTTGTACGTGGTCCAGTAGATCCCCTTTAGACTTGTGATACAGAGATACAACTTAAGAAGTTCTGAGTTTAGGGAGACAAGCTGGAGTTTCTGTTCTAGGGTTACAGATGAGAGCATGTTAGTGGGTCCAAGATTCAGGAACTCACAGGTCCCAATGACCAGCGCTTTCTCACTCTCTATAATCAACGTGGTATTCAAACATAATTTCTAGATTTCTGAATCAACTTTTTCTTCCCTTTTTGTTCTACTTTTTAGGCCACTTTTGGCTTCACTTTACTTTCAGCTCAGTATGGACCCCATGTTCATTTGCCTAACTCTGCTCTCCTTCCTCCACCCACCTTTACATGTGACATTGTCCAGAATTCTATTTGTATTCTCATTCTAAAATCTGTGTCAGAGTTCTCCATAAAGAAAACAGGATACACACATACATACACAGGATACACACATACATACACAGGATACACACATACATACACAGGATACACACACACACATACACAGGATACACACACACACACAGAATTATTAAAAGGAATTGGTTTGCACGGTTGTGAGGGCTGGCAAATCCAAATTCTTTGTGGCAGGTAGGAGGCTGGAAATTCTGGGAGTGGTGATAAAGTCTTAGTCTGAGTCTAAGGGAGGCCAGGGAAGGGTGTAATCTTGAGGCAGAATCCTGATTCTTGATTAAGACCCCCGACTAACTGGATGAGACCCACCCACCTAGCTGAGGGTATTCTCCTTTACTTAAAGTCAATTGATTGTAGATGCTAATCCATTCTACAAAATACCTCTACAGTAACACTAGGCCAATGGTTGATAAAACAATTGGAAACCATAACTTAGTCAAGTTGTCCCGTAAAATTGACCACTACGTATTTTATGTGTTTCAATCCATTATAGTTAATATTATTTTTATATCCTATTTTTGGCCAATGAGAACCCTTTCAAATCCTATATCCTGTTGATATGACCCTAGTCATTCTCTTTCGTTTTCTTGCTTTCTGATATGCCATCCTGTGTTCTGGGCCTATATTTTGAATTTTTAAAGGAGTCCAATTTCTTTTAAGGAGGAAATTATATTTATCTATCACACCCTAAGCACTAGGAGTGCTCATTGCTTATAGGTTGGTTATTGTTTCTAGGTCTTTTCAGTGAATAGAGCAAGAAACTGTGTACTTCTTTTTAAAAAGAGAGAAAATGAAGTCATACTGATATTCCCCATTCAAAGACTGTATTACAGGAATTTAACTTATTTTATATTTGTATTTTTTACTGTTTACTAAAAATCTTGGTTTGTAATGACATTAAACAAATATGCTTTATCCTATAATTTAAAGGTAATAATACTGATATTACTACAAAGATACAATTTCTGAATATGGTTTAAAAATACTTTGCAGTTTTAGTTGTTCTTAGGGTATTTCCAACTAGGATTTAATTACCATGGCTTAAATTTCTTGAAATAATTATTGTCTATATTGGTAATTGACAGACTTGACACACAGTTAAATTCATTTGTTTATTTTGCTTTTTAGGTATTGATTTTTAAATTCTGATTTAATTTTGTTTTATAATTATGAAAAACATTTACATCATTCCAAAGTCAAAACTCTATGAGTTACGTTCAGAGACTATCTTCTATTCTGCTCCCTCTATATTGTTTCCTGCCCCTGCTGCCCTAGGGAACCATGTGTATTGATTTTTGATATAGCCTTCTATATTTTTTATATAAGTATATATGTTTACATATTTATATTCACCTCTTTATTACACAAACGGTAGTAAACTATATACAGTGTTCTTCTTTACTTTCCTTACTTGATAATTTTTGGAGATTGGTGCATAAAAAGAACTTTCTCGGTGGTAGAAGTGGCTCAAATTGTTGGGCGTCTGTCTCCCATATGGAGGGACCTGAGTTTGATTCCCGGGACTTCCTGGTAAAAGAGGAAAAAAAACAAAACAAAAACTTTCTCATTCTTTTTTATAGTCTCATTATGAGACTGTACCATAGTTTATACAACTAATCCCCCTGCTGATGGACAGCTACGTTTTTTCCAGTATTTTTCTATTACAAACAAGGCTGCAATGAAAAACCTTATGCATATGTCATTTCCCCCCCTAGTCTATCTTTGGGTTAGATTCCTAGAAGTGGGTTTCTGGGTTAAAGGGTAAATGCACAAATAATTCTTCTAGATATTGACAGATTCTTCTCCAATGGATTTGTGCCTTTTTGCATTCCTCCAGAAATATATGAGAGAGCCTGTTTTCTTATACCCTTACTACAAGGGTCTGTTATCAAGCTTTAGAATTTATTGCCAATCTGATATATGAAAAATATTATCTTAGTATAGTTAAAATTTTTTTTCTTTTTAAAGAAGCTTTAGTTTACATAAATATTACATAAAAATATAGGAGATTCTCATATCCCCCATCCTCTCTCCTCCCCCACTTTCCCCCATTAACATCTTTCATTAGTGTGGTACATTTGTTACAATTGCTGAACACATATTGAAGATTGCTACTAACCATGGTCTAAAGTTTACATTTTACTTTACACTTTGCACTGCACAATATTATAGGTTTTGACAAAATTATAATGGCCTGTATCCATCATTACATGCCATGCAGTACAATTCCAATGTCCCCAAACTGCCCTGTTATACCTATTCTTCCCTCTTCCTCCCCTCAGAACTTCTGGTGGCCACTGCCTTTGTATCAATGTTACAAGTTCTTCCATTGCTAGAATAAGTCTAGTTTAGTCCATAGTTGCATCCCCCGCCCCTTATGTTTGTTTATTACTCAATCCTGAGGATTTTGGATGGTGATGCCTACTCTGTTTCTGATTGAGAGGGGGCTTAGATCCCATGGGGCAGATGGATGGATTATATTGCTTGCAGTTGCAGACACTCTCTGTTCCTTGGGATGGTTGTTGTCCTTCATGATCTCGTTAGTTGTTCTGGGTGAGTCCAATGAACTAAAGAGTAGGTGTTGCAACTCTGCTGAGATTCAGGACTAAATTGGCTTATGAATAGACTGAAGATTTAAGTCTCTGGGACTTAAATCTTAAAAAGTATAGTGCTAATTATAAGTTCAAATAAAAGGGGCAGAAGAGCCATATGTAGGGAAATTATAAATGAGTCTAACTTTTACATTGGGGAGCATATATTCCAAAGTAAGGACCACTTAATTTTCATATTTTCTTATGGTAAGTGAGATTAACATCATATATATATATATATATTTATTTAAGGCTAGTATCTGTTTATAACTTTAGGGTTCATTTACCTTTTCCCCCCTTTATATATATATATATATATATATATATATATATATATATATTTTTTTAAGGCAGTACCAGGATTGAACCAGGGACCTTGTACATGGGAAGCAGGCGCTCCATCACTGAGCTATATCCACTCCTCTAGTATGTTCCTTTTTTATTGGGCTGTTGGTGTTTTTCTATTTTTATAGATTATTTCTATATACATATCAGTGATATTAACCTTTTTAAATATAAATTACAATTTCAAAATCAATTTGTCATCTGTCTTTTAACTTGGCTTGTCAGAGAACAGTTTTTATTTTTTAATTTTAATGCTATGAGTTTTATCAATCTTTTTCAACATTGGTCCTGAATTGAGTCGTAATTAGAAAAATTTTACCCAGTTCCAAATCATAAAGGAATTCATCAATGTTTTTATCAACTGTTTGTATGATTTAGCTTATTATATTTAAATTTCTAGTTGACTTAGTATTAATCCTGCTATACGATTTGAGGAATAGAATGAAATAATATTCTATTATTTTAATGTCAGTTATTAAATAGTTTACTTTTCCCCACCTATTGAAAATCTGCCCTTTATCATATGCTATATTTCCATATGCAATTTTTGGATTTTCCGCTTTGTTCCATTTATTTGTTTATCTACTCATGTTCCAATATCATACTTTCTTATTTTATAGAGACTATAATATAACATGTTTTATTTTTGGTGAGACTAGCTTCTCTCCTCTTTGTTCTTCTCTTTCAACATTTTCTTTACTATTCTTGAATGTTTCTTCTTCCCAAAGGACTTTACACTCAAATTGCTTTGCTTTACAAGACTAAAAAAGCAATATTATTTTTATTGTGATCACATTAAATTTATACATTAATGAAGGGAGAATTGACATCTTTATGGTTTTGAGTCTACCTTTTTAAGAATGTAGTATATCTAACATTTTTTTATGTCTATTTTTGTGACTTTTAATGAAGTTTGCAGTTTTCCTCATAATTTTTGAATATTTTCTGTTAGCTTTTTGTCTAGAAATTATTTTATTCCATTTTATGTGCTACTTTAAATGGGGGTTTCTCTTTCATTTTATTGTTTGCATATTTGAGGGCTATTGATTTTTGCTTTGTGTAACTATTTTTGAAAGCAATTTGACAAAATGTTTCTAGAGTCTTTCACATAGTCATATTTTTTAAACAAATCAATTTTATTGTTACATATTTTAAAAAGTATACAATCCATCCAAAGTGTACAATCAATGGTATTTGGTATAATAACATAGTTGTATATTTATCAACTCAATCATAATTAGAACATCTTCATTATTCCAATAATAATAACAATATAAAACAAAAAACAAGCAAAAAACGCATCACTTCTCAATCTATGCTTTCCTTGCCGTACACAGGTGCTATTCTGTTTCTGTCTCTCTAGTTTATTTGTATTCATATTTTGTATAGATGGAGTCAAGCAATAAATAGTACCTTGTGTCTAGTTTCTTTCCCTTAGTATATTTCCTTTTTAATAAAACCCTTATAGGACAATTATTAATACATTACTATATACTACTGCCCATAGTTTGCTTTGGTTGTATTTTTGCCTGATATTAACATCTTGTAACATTAACATACATTTGTTCAGTTTCAAAGAAAAACACTCTTATATATGCAATATTACCCATATTCATATTTCACATGAAGTTTCACTATGCTATACAGTCCCATGTTACAATTTTTATGCATGTAGTCATATTTTTGGACATGTTTTTATTTGAGGTTTTATCCACTATTTCTTTAGTTTTCCATTACATGTCATTGTGGTGCAAATTTCTATGGACTATTCCAGCATTTCTCCTCCACCAGACACACTTGTTTTTTGAACAAGCCAAGACTGCTCTTCTACTTATTGAGCTTCAGCCGGGAGAGTTCTTATCCCCATAACTTCAGGGCCTCTCTCCCACTTTCTCCATGTTTCTGCTGGAATGTCAATTTTTCATGTCTCTTTTACTCTCTTTCTCCCTTATTTTTCTTCACAGCATGTATCTGCATCTACATATTATATATTTAATTGTTCATGTGCTTCTTGCCACTCTCCCTCAAGCAGAATGTAGGTTTCATGTGCTGGGACTTTGTCCATTTTGTTCTCAGCTGTCTCCCCAGCACATAGAAAAGTGGTGAGAGCTCACTAAAAATAAATAAATTTCACTGGACAAGCATAATTTATTGAGCTTTAAAGAGTACAAATTACTGTTTAAAATAAAGATAAAACTTTATTTTAAATTGTGTGGTACTCATTCTAAGAACCATACGAGTTTTTGCGAAAATCTGTGTGGGCTTGAGATGTTAGCCAGTGCTTCGTGGAGGAGACAGGACTTTAACCATGTGTTAAATGTGGATAAATGGATAGGAGAGGAAAAAAAGGACTTTTCAAGCATTGAAAATAAAGACAAAGCACACAAGTTCATGGACATTGGTGTAAATATCTGCATAGACTTAGATAATGGCTACAGACTATGCGTAAAAAACCAGGAGAACAATAGTTTATTTCTCCGTTTCTTTAGAATGTTCTAGAATGAGTTGGTACAGCCTACAGATAAATACATAAATAGTTATGTTTTTACAGTAGGTGACAGCACTTGACATCTTTTAGTTCATTTTACCTTCTTTAATATCATTGTGCCATAAATAGTTGAAGTGTTTTTTTTTTAAATCTTCATAAGCCTGTTTTGATTAGTGTATCAATTACGCTACCATTACAGAGAAAGGAAGCTATTGAAAATTTGGTCAGACACGATGAAGGAAGGCCTGTCAGCACGGGTTTGTGCACATGATGGAGGCACACTCTTCTCTTTGAAACACACAGGGTGGGGCAGCTTCTGCGGAGGTGCCATGTCACGTGGAGGGTGACTTCAGCTGGCCAGGGGTGGCAAAGCTTTTCTATAAAGGGCCAGAGAATAAATATTCTAGGCTTTGCAGGCCACAACGTGTCTGTCCCAACTACTCAACTCTGCTGTAAAATCACAAACACATCCACAGGTGATAGGTAAATAAATGAATGTGACTGTGTTCTAATAAATTTATTTCCAAAAACAGGTGATGGGCTAAATGTGTTTGCCCACCCCTGCTGTAGGCCAAACCCTCAGCTTGGTGACACACATCTTTAGTGCCCCCCTCTCCTCCTCTTCTCAGTAGCCTCTGGTCTTGTACTGGCACCTACTCTCTCCAACACTCCCAGCATTCTGTTTCCTCAGCCAGCCAGCTGACCTGGAGGGCAAGTGCCCTGACAAGGTGCTCTGTAACTATCAGGGGATTTGTACTTCTAAGGACAGATTTGCATTTAATAGGGAATTCTTCAATAAAAATAAAAAGGCCTGTCTATGAAAAATGAAGTTAGATGGTCGCTAAGGTCCTTCCAGCTTTCACATTCTGTATTCTATGACAACAATTTTGACTTAATGATTCTAATTCCCAGGTACTTTAGAAGGATGCAGTAAAGGTCAGTGAAATGAGACTAAATGGAACTAGTATGTAGCTAAAAGTGGACTCAAACAAAAGTGGATTCTGAGGCCCGAGAATGTTATGGGA
This sequence comes from Tolypeutes matacus, assembly GCA_026826555.1. Lineage (NCBI taxonomy): Eukaryota > Metazoa > Chordata > Mammalia > Cingulata > Chlamyphoridae > Tolypeutes > Tolypeutes matacus. The sequence goes on from JAKSZT010053813.1 coordinate 9,882,860, forward strand.
CACACTTAGGCGCTAGCATGGGGAAGCCAGAGTCAGAGAGCAGTGAGGAGTGAAGGGGTAATTTATTTGGGGAGAATCAAGTATTAGAATTGAAGAACAGAGGAGGCAAAAATAATTAATTCATTTATTCCATCAAATATGTGCTGGGGATCCTCTATAGACCAGTAGAGATATAAAGATATATAAAGTATTTCCCCCTCCTTTGAGAAGCCAATACTCCAATTGCGGAGACACATTAACAAATAATTACCATATAGTTCAACAAGTGCTTCATGGGAGTAGGGAGGCCACAGATTCCTGATTTTCACTAGGTTGAAATGATCTCAGATTATAAAGTGGGCAATATGTAGAAGATTTTGTATTAAAGACAAAACTCTATTCCAACTCTGTTCTAACTCTATAGCTAAGATTACTTCTTAGTTTGTTTGACAAGTTATTCACACCTCAAATTTATAAAACATGCCGAAATAGAATTTCTATGAATAAATTTATTTACTAATATAACAAAAACAGGCAATGCCAGTTTTTAAATTTAAGAACAAAGCTTCATTTTGTTTTTCTGAGAGATATGGGAAGAGGAAGAACAAAGCTATCAAAAATTATATCTTGTAATTGCTGCAACCACTGTCACCAAGACCGGCCAATAGCCTGTTACTCCCTAAATATAAATTGTCAGCTTGTGACAAAATCCAATTTTGAGAATAAGTGAAAATCCATTTCAAATTTCAGTTGTTTAGTGTACTTAAAGACCAAAAATTTATGGCAGGATTATTTTCATATTTATTTTGTATCAGGTGTTGCGAATTATATCTTCCTTGTCATCAGAAGATGGGAAGATCGATGAGCTGGGTATGCAGGCAATCAGAATTCACTCCAAACACTGTTAAACAATGCTTCAATGCATCATCTCCAGTTAGTTTAGCTTAACCTGGTTTTACCTCTAAGTCATTTCTAAATGACACACACAGAAAACTTTAATTAGTTGATCTTATGCCCCTAACAGCTAAAGAAGAAAAAAAGAAAGAAAAGAAAAAAAGGTAAATAGGTATTGTCAAGGTTATTTCAAGATCTTTCTAGTTAAGTAAAATGCATAATAAATATCTAAAGGTTTTTCCTAGGAGTCTGACTCCAGGTAGTGAGTTTCTATAGATTGCTTAAATTCACTGATCTGTTAATGTGATCTGCATATGTAAAACTCACTATTTCTGCTATGAATTTTTCTTACTCTGTTACAGAAATTCTCAAAGTAATTTATATTTTTGAGGTTAAAATATAATATTTAATTTTCAACATAAGGATGTGCAACATTTAATGTCAGAAGTAAAGGAAAAAACGCTGTGAGGAGAAAAATTAAAAGAATATAAAGAGGTCATAGCAATATTGTAACTTTGTTCCAAAAACATTCTCTTATTAACCAATGCTTACCTACAGACAACCAGGCAGAACTAAATCTCATTAATGCAGGCAAGTTAATGTAATCAAAATTTCAATTATAAAAATGTAGATGAATCTAATTTGTCTTTGCAAGTTGTCAACTTTTACTAGTTATGCTTCTTTTTTTTAAGTAACAGATGTTTTGAAATATTTGTCTCTTGTTGGCCCTGAATAAATATTTCTGCTTCTCAACTGAATAAAATGAATAGTATTTGATGTGGCAAAGTAGGAGTATCTGCTGCTGTATAAGAAAAAAGCCATTTTGTACAGAATTTTATCTGTCGTGAGCAGTTAAGGATAGTCATATTTTAAGAGCAGGACCAGATAAAAAGAATGTTTAAAAAGATTTGCTGATCCCATTTTATTTTTGCATTTTAAAAGCTGAGGTATAATTTTCATATAGTACAATGCCCACATTTTAAGTGTAACCACCAAGTAGATCCAAATGAGAGTATTCCTACCCCCCTAAAATTTCCTTCTTGTCCTTTTCTAGTCAATAAGCTTCTCTCCTAAGAGGTAACTAGTTTCCTTACTTCTATAATGATAAATTAGCTTTTTCTGTTTTGGATAGTTTAGTTCTGTGATTTTTTTTTTTTTTTTTTACCTTGTCCATATCATTAATACACATTTGCTGAGGTGTCGTAGTATACCATTCCTAATGCTTCAAAACTCATCATGCCCTTTCTCTGATACTGGATTTCCTGCCTGCATAATAATTAAAGGTGGATTACATTGCTTAAATGAAATGATTCTGGATTCAAGTGGGATGGGTATGAAGCAGTTAACTGTAGTGAACAGGGCATCGTGGAAGACACTGGGAAGTGGAACTAGGCCAGCAGGGAGGCTGCACCGGCGGGGAGCAGAGTCACGGCACACTGGGGATCTGTTTCCAGAAGCAGGGCACATGGTGAGGACTGCGTGTTTGGAATAGGAGCCGAGCATTTGTCACAGTCAGGGCAGCTGGAGGGGGATGTGCCTCAGAATGGGGATCTCCAGACGGGTCTGTCTCCATTCTTTCTGCCAAATGCCAAGATTAGTCCCTTTGCCTGTGATGGCTGGTTTAAGCCTGCAGGTAGAGGTCTTGTTTCTCCAGTTCTGGGAGGGGACATGGAGACCACAGGAAAGCAGAGGACTCGGCTCACCATGGAACCTGCCGGACAAAGGCCAGCATCCCTCCTTACCAGGACTACGTCTTTGTTGGCTTCATCTGCCAGTACTCGACTCGATGCATCCTGAGTTTCAGGCGATTAGAATGTTGCACAAACTGCCTCATGGGCCTGCATTATCCTCTCCTCTTGTAGACCTGAACACGTGGGTAAAGGAGAAGGTGAACTTAGAGGATCGGCTTGTCTGGACTCAGAGCTGAGCTCTGTCCTAGCTTTGAGACTTGGGTCAAGTTTCTTTATTCCTTCAAGTCTCAACTTCTCTTTTTGTAAAAGAGGACATGATAGTATTTACCTTGTAGGGTTAAATGAGATAATCCAGATAAGTGGCTGATAGCTCAGCTGGTCACCAACTTACGTTACTCTCATATGGGCCTTCAAAATTCAGCTAACCACACTCACAGATTGGAATCCTTCCCTGACCCCACCAGAAATAGTTAACTTCTCTTCACCTAGCACTCTGCACATAGTGCTTCCTATATTTATTTCGTAATCGACGGTTTCCTTTCTAACTCGTCCTCTAGACATGATGCTGCGTAATTGTAATTCTAGAACTGCCATTGTGTTAGGCACATAGTGGGCATGCAGGAGATATTTTTCACATGCATGAATAAAGTCTGGTATCTGGCAATTACATATTTCACACCATTTGTTTTTTAGTGTTTTCCTTTGCTGCAGGGTTCCTGTTCAATATTATTTTGGAGGAAAGGATGAGTTTCAGTGGATCCCTCATATATACCTGTTGAGCAACTCTAGCTATCTTAAATTGGCTTGACAATCAACACCAACACAAAATTATTATTTACTTAATGAGTCTCTGTTGGGAGGCCCTGCAGTGACACTGTGGAAATAGCTGTAATTTAGCAATTCAGTAGTTTTTGCTTCAGTAAAGAAGTTGGTAGAAATAATAACCCGTATCTCTAACCAACTCCACAAAGCCTATATCAGACCTCTGGGTTGAAGATTCATGTAGAACCAGTGGCTATTAATTTTATATTATGCTTTCACCATTTTTATAATATATAAAAGTTTATGTTCTGACTACCAGCCCCAGGGCTTGAAAAATGAGACTAGCAAGAGAGGAAATGCTCCTGCCTACCAAAACCGTAACTACAAGGTTCTGTTGATATTATTAGATTATTAATGATGTGACCAAAAAAAAGAAAGCTTCCTTGGTCTCCCATTAGTGAGGGAGTAGGACGAAAGCTGCAGGCAATGCTTGAAACGGTACAGAGCAGTTTGCACTCCTCTCTCTATCTTTGTAACTTCCTTTCTAACTAAGAAACACACAAATGTTCTCAATGCATGCCAACAGTCTAAAAGAAACAAAACAATTCACCCCAGACCCATGAAACTCTAAACAAAGTGTTAATGCAACACCCAAGCACTCAATGCCTATGAAAACTAGCACATGATAGAGTTGATATCCTAACCATTTCACTGCCACAAAGTTGTGTTTCAAATTCTACTTTATTCAGGATAAAATCACATTTCAGAATATACAGAATCATCCATGCTTTAGGGGAAATTTCTGGAATCACTGTTAAAATGATTAACACATTTAAAAAAATGTAACAGACTTTTAGTTTCCTGTTGTTATCCTGGAGACATGAGATTGGATGGAAATAACAAAAGAAATGTGTTTAAACTACCTTTAGTTTGTAAGGAATCTAGAGAGAATATAGGATTTAAATTTTTTTTTTAAGATGTGGCTCGGTGGTTGAGCATCTGCTTCTCATGTGGGACGTCCTGGGTTCAGTTCCTGATACCTCCTGAAAACAAAAGCAAACAACAAGCAAACAAATGAAAAAACCAACTCAAGGGAGCCCATGTGGCTCAACAGTTGAGTGCTGGCTTCCCACATCCGAGGTACCAGGTTCAGTCCCTGACCCTGATATCTCAAAAAAAAAAAAAAAAAAAAAAAAAAAAATTATCTTGGTACCATGATAATAGCTTTTCTAGAAAAAGATAAAAAGTGAGGAGAGCTTTTGGAATAAAGCAGGTACTCCCTACTCTGATCTGCTGTGATAAACCATTAAGATTGTTCTATTTTAACTACAGTTATGGAGAATTTCTGGCTACAACCAGTCTCTTTATTCAAGAACTTCTAAGCCTATCTACTAATTATCTTTGCTTTTTAAAATAAGTGGATTTCTGGTTTATTAAAGTTTGCCATAGATACAATTTTAAAGTGCATTCCATTTCCTATTTGTAATCTGATAACTATTGTTGTGCATGAAGTACTAGCTCTAATATGTTGAGCACCTACTGTAAACTAAGAAGTTTATAGACATAATATTTATTCTTAGAAAGCCTTGCAAGAGAGATGTTTTATCCTTGCTTTCCAGATGAGGAAAAGGGGGTTCAAAGAAGTTAGGTAACTTACCCAAGGGTAACAACCAGCTGGGACTTAGCCTCAGGCCTCCCTGGTCCCCAAACCCTGGGCTTTTCCTACTCTACCATTTCCTGTGGTGGGCTGATATTTGAAAGAATGCACATTATTGAAGTGCTTTGGTCACAACAGCTTGCTTTGTATCTTCCTTTTGAAATACTACTGAATTTATCCATCTAATCATCACTTCATTAAATACTTTAGGTGTTAGGAAGGTGTTAGTTGGGTTATTCAGCTACTTTTGCACCTTTTTCTTACTAACTAATTTCGTTGTTAAAGATTTTGGTTACTTTAGGTTCCCTAGCAATCACAACATTGCCACAAGTTACTAGCTTCAGTCAAAATATAATTAATTTTGATTTTCTATAAAAGATCAGTTATTTGAAATCAATAAACTTGACACAGGTCCAAATAAGAGCAGTTTCTGAAGGTTACAAATAAATGGTTACCATTTAACTCCTAGCTTTCCCTTAAAGATGGTCAGAGATGCTGTTATAGATTAATGTGTGGTGGTAAATAGTGATGGAAAATTATCTAGCACTCCAAAACTGGAGTCTTTCCCATACCTATTTAATGTCTTTCTCAGGGATCCAAATTCTGACAGGCATCCTATAATTAATCTTCACATCTCTTGACTTTTCCCTGTTATTCTGGAATTGGCAATGCATGTTAATTATGTAGGCAAATGATATAGGTTGTATGCATAATGGTTAAGAATCATTACAGGTTCCCAGCTTGGCTCTACTACTTACCACTGTGTGACCTTGGGCAAGATCAATAACCTCTCTGTGCCTCACTTTTCTCATCTGTAAAATGGGGCTGGAAAACAATAGCACACATTTCCTAGCCTGGTGGCAAGTTTTAAATACAGTAAGCTGAAAAGTGTTTGGAGCACAGAAATAAATCAATAAATGTTAGCTATTATGTTTTATGGGAATCTGGTACAGTAAAAATGTTTCAAGCACTTTGTTTATGGAGAAGAAAACATAATTGAATTCTTCTGAGCCACAGAAAAACTTTAAAATGTCAGTAGGATATAGTAAAAAAGTAAAATAAAATATTTCTAAAATGTGAAAACACATATTCTTTTCAGCCAAGAAACTATTGAACCAGTATATTTGATCTATAAACATTTATCATCTATCCAGCTGTGTGGGGGGAAAGCAAATCAGGCCTTTGCTCAGGCAATTACAATCTAGCTGAGGAAAGCTGACATGTTCCTGAGAAAAAAGAAATAGAACATTAAGTGCTGAAATGCACGGAAACTTGCAACAGACATTCTGTGAAGTAAGAGATGTGTGGGTTAGAATGGTATGGAATAGCAGCACAGGGGAGGGGGGCTTTGATCTGGAGGGATGTGGCTGGAGAAGAGAAGACCCTCTAGATGTAGGGGTATTCAGGTTTAAATAAGTAAGTGTTTTTCAAACTTCAATGCACATATCAATCACCTGGTTGTCTTATTAAAATGCAGAGTCTGATGCCATAGGTTGGAGTGGAGCCCTGGAGTCTACATCCCTAACAATTTTAAAAAAAATTTATTAATTTACTTTTATCCATTTTTAACCCCTGTCCCTGTTTTTTGCTCTTTCTGTGTCCATTCGCTGAGCAATTCTCTGTGTCTGTTTCCTGCCCTCTCTTCTTCTCCTTCTCCTCCTGTCTTCACTGGGATTTGATCCTGGGAACCTCTGATGTGGGAGACAGGCATTCTGCCACCTGCTCCACCTTAGTTCCTTTGTTTTTTGGTGCATCTCATCTTGGCTCTCCCTTGTGTCACTCTCCTGTTATGTCATCATCTTGCTGCGTGGCTTGGTGGGGCCTAGCGGCGCTCCGCCTCGCGGGGCCTGGTGGCCTGTGTGCCTTCTATATTTTTCTTTATTTTATTGGGAGTTTCCAGGGATAGAACCCAGGTCCCTCCATATGGGAGATGGACACCCAACCATTTGAACCACATCCGCCCTAATAAATTTTGAGGTGATGTTGATGCTGCTGGGATGGTCCAGAACTTGAGTAGCAAGGAAGGAGTTGATGTTCAAGGGACAGTGAGCTGAGGATAAAATGAGAATTAAAAGTAGGCTATTTTGGTGGTCTAAACACAAAATGATAAGGGCCTAAATTAAGATGGTGGCCATGATTATGGAAAGAAAGAGACAGGCATATAAGACCATTCAAACGAAGAATGGAAAATACATCATGCTGAGTTAAATACATAGGGAAATGGGAGAGGCATTGATGATGATCTTTAACTGGGAAATGAATGATGCCTTTGACCCAAGTAGGGAAGTTTTTTTTTTTTTTTATTATGGGTAAAAATCAAAATTCTCACAATACATACAAACATTTGCAAAATGATATATAAATATATATGTATATATGTGTATTTGCTTACAAAAATGTTATTTATATATATATATACATATATTTTAAGAGGTGCTTAGATTACCCAAAATATTACACGGAACCCACTGGGATTCCCATGTTGCCCACCTCCCACACCTCCCACCACATCCCACACAAACATCTCCCACAGTGTGGCCCACCACCCTCAATGAACTTACACATCCTGGAGCCTTGCCACCAACCATAGACCACAGTTCACACTGTAGACCACCCAAGTAGGGAAGTTAAAATGAGAACTGGCTTGGGGTGGGAGAATGGTCAGATTGGTTTTTGAGATGCTGAATTTGAGGTGATGGTGTGGTATTCAAGAGGAATATTGGATAGGCAAGGGTTGGGAATGGATATTTGGAAGTAATCTAAGTAGAGAGGATAGGTGAAGTTACTACAAAGACAGAATTTTAGAGTTCTCTAAGGGCCAGTGAAGGCTGATAGGAGCAGAATTGAGGACTGAAATTTTGGAAAAGTCCCCATTTGGTGAGAAGGAAGAGGAAGAGAGGTGAACAAAGAAGGGCAGGAATGGAACTGGGATTGCAGAGTCCCTGATGCTAAGAAAAAGTGCTGTCGAAATTTACGTCACAAAATGCTATGGAATGAAGATGAGAAACTGAGAGAAACAAATCCGAGGATAGGAATTCATTCAGTAAATCAGTCAACAACTTTCATTTGTAGTTTCTTTAAATTAAAAAAAAAAATCATTGTACATTCATAGAAGAAAATTTTGAAAAGATAGACAAGCACAAAAAAGAGAAATCACCCATAATTTTGTTACCCAGAGAGACGTCTCTCTCCACATTCTTTTATGCCTTTTCCTATGCAAATATGCATATTTTTCACAAAATTGGACTTATGCTGTCTCTACTGTTTTGCATTTACTTTTATAATATAGTTTGAATATTTTCCTGTGACATTAAGCCTTCTATTTTAACATACTTTTTATTGGAGATACTGTTTGACTGGGAAAAGCAGGAAAAAAAAAAAACCCTGAAAAGGCATTAGAGTCACATAGATTCTGTTTAATTTTGGAGTAACCAGAACATATTTATGGGATAAGGGGAAGGTCCCCAGGGAGTGAGTGAAGAGAAATATTTATTGAATGAATGAACTGAGGTAAAGATGGGAGAAGGCAGAAGGAGTGAGGTGATAGGACAGCAGGGCTGGGGAAGTAGCAGGTGTATTTTCAGATGGAAACAAGTACACTTTGAGTTGAAGAATTGAGTTGGTGACAAAGAGAAGGCCACATTGTGTTGATATTTGCAATAAACCACTGGGTAAAGTCATCTTTTAAGAAATGAGACAAAGGGAAGTTAATTTCAAAAGAGAATAAAATATTGGCATTTCTGAGAGCTGAGGCCTAGGGAATGAGAAAGAGATGAGGCCATTACAAATAAGCATACATTATATTATTGTCACGTGAACTTTGAGCTCTCAGAAATATAAGGGTGACCATAGATGTTGCTAAGAATTAGCGGGCACACAGATTTTATTTAAATGAATTATTTGAATTTGCTTGGTCTTTCTGTTCTTTACAAAGTTACCTAAAGAAGAAATTCTTTATTGAACTGTGTGGTTGTGAGGAAGAAGAAATAAATACATCTTTTTAAACTGTGTAATTAAATTGTGTTATTTTTTCTCATAGACATATGACACTCTGGCCTCTTACCTCTAGGTGGAGTGATATGGCTCAGAGTTTTCATACAAATTATTTTTTATTACTCAACTCAAATGTCCTCATTTCATGTTCATTATTACGTAGCAACAGACCTAGATACTAGATGTTAGCCCCCCTTTTTTGGTTTAATTGGAGTATTGGAATTATTAATGACATATTTCTATATTCATATAATAAAAATATGGGCTGACAAGAGATAAATGATGAGTATTTTCCATTCTTGTTTATGATTTAAAATTTTGTTTGCATGTTTTTTCCTGTATACCCAGGCTGACACTCTAGTCATGGTAGCAGAGTGTTTCCAGAACAATTTATATGTATTGGCCAAAACCATCAACTGTGGTCAACCGAGCCCTGACCTTGGAAATACAAGACCCATGTTCCATTCTGGGTTTTGTCACCCAATAGCCATGTGGTGTTAGGAAAGTTATTTATCTTTACTTGCTGCTTTGCTGAATGAAATATTTTAAGATCTTGAGTAATGTAAATAAATTAAATCTTAGTTCAAGATCTTGAATAATGTAACTAAATTTAAATCTGCATAGTAGTAAATCAGAATAATTTATAATTATGGTACCGACTGTCCACCATGACACTACTGTGAAGATCATACTAAAGGGGGCAATGGAAAATGACCACAGAAATGAGCCCTCACTTGGCTTCAGGGAGTAGTGTTGTCGTATAAAGCCAGCTGGTGATTTTAAAGGTGACTCAGGCAAAGTTGCTCATGTCATGAATATGCTCCTTTCCCTATCAGATAATCCTCATGTGATGAGACTGAATAGAACTGAAAAAGATCACACAGTACCCAGTAATCCTAGGAAATGGTCATGCTGTACTAAAGGAAATTAAGGCAACAAGAGCAATTATTAGAGTCACAGCAATGAGGTTGAGGATAAGGTTGAAATGACATTTCCAATTTTGAAATTCTATTTATAGTCACAGAAAGTTTCCAAGATTGTTCACATTCAGACTATCTTGTTTTGGACATATTCTCAGCTTAAAAGTAAATTTATCTGAAGTGCATTAGGTAATTCTTCCCATTCATTTAAGCTTATGCAGTATGTCAGGTGAAATGCTGGAATCTTTGGGGAATATCCCAAAAATATCGTTTCCACATACTAAGGAATAGCTGGATGTTTAACTTGTAGTCATCTACTGACAACATGATTTTCAAATAACCTTAGTGAGGCAATTCTAGTTAAGTAATTCTAGAATAAAAGCTATATTTGAATATATTCCTATCTAGAATTTCTCTGGACCATATGCAATTTCTTCTGTTAGTATGATAACAAATGCCCTTTTAATTCCAGAAAGACAGTCTTACAGAGAAAAAAACACCTAATGATTAAATACCTGTTTTCTAATATCCCACTGTAATAAGGACATTCATGTAATCAACCAGTGAAATATACTAGGAACTCTTAGGTCTATTAAGGGATGGGGGACAGCTGCATATTCCTCCAGATTTCTTTATAAATACTTAATAACATATTATCTGGTTATTTAGTTTATAACTAGTTGGTCTGAACCCGATTTGCAACTGTGTCATGATTTTTAAATCACCTCTGTCAGAACAAAGTGCCTTTGTCTCATAAGCAAGTTGTTCACCCAAAATGGATGTTTTGCCATTTTGCAATTTTAGGAGGTAGAACAACAGGGAAAGATCCTCTAAAGACCTTCTTTAGAAGAAATGGAAATAAAATACAAAGAACAATTTGCTTATCAAGTTCTTATTGTACATACTTGCAGAAACTCCCATGACAAAAGGAGTAAATAAATGAATGTTACTAATTTTTTCATTTTGTCACTTGGCTGCTCTGGGGGATTGCTCTCCAACTAGTCAGCCTGTCTGGGGATGGATATGGAGCAGACGTAGAAAGATTTGTAGACTTTCTACCCTTTTCTACATCAGTAAAATGTGGGGCTCTCTTATTATTAGTATTTGATCTCTGAAAACTGTAGGAATGCTTGGCCTCATAATACCTTGGGGAAGTGCCAGAAAAACTCACAGAGTCACAGTGGTTTATCTCATAAGACTCCATTTGATCCTTTGGGTTATAAAAACCAGTGGGAGTGACAGTTTCAGAAACTTCTATACTTCCTAGAATTTAAATCATCTAACAATCACAAATTAAATGATTAAATAGTAATATAGATAGTATTCCCAAAGTAAATGATGTGTGTTTGTCCATCCATTTAAAGCTAATCCATCAGAAAACCCAGACTAAAACAGTAACAGGAGATTACTGCATACTGGCCAGCTGGCGTCAAGAGGGACAATATGAAAACATGTCTCTTATGAATTTTCCTGTGTGGGTCTCAAATAATTTTCTAACTATTGCTGAGTCCTGGGACAGGCTGTCCAGAATCTAATTCCCTCTTCATGTTCCTTCATGGAGATCTGTTCACTCAAGTACCCGAAGGGACATTTTTTCCAGGAACAGAAAAGTTCTGCTGCTCATGGACTATATCTGAGGAACAGTTTTGCAGTGGGGTGCCGAATAGAATGAAGAATGTCCATGCTTTTAGGACATAAATTGTCACAGGCTAGGGATTAAAGTATTTGAGGATACTTGGTACATGTAGAGCAGAAGTCCAGTAAAAAAGGGATTGCTATTAACTAGAGTTTATTCTCACATTTCTATTTAAAAATTGTTCCCTCCCCCCTCCCCCAATGGCTCTAGCTGGAAATTAAATCTGATTATAAAATATTTACTGAGCACATGCTGTGCAAAGTGCATCATATTGGATACAAAGTAGGAAAAGCCTGTTCTATGATATTAAAGAGCATGAAATCAGATAGAGGAACGAGTGTGTATTTAATTGAATAAAAAGGACAGTGACTACCATTGACCTGTAGGATACAGTTAAAATTCCTTGCAATATTTTCCCACTAATATCTGTACTTCCCCATCCATAGTACTCACCACACTTGCAATAACTCTTTTAATTTGTCGTCTCCTCTAGGGAAGAGACTGAGCCTGCATTGCTCTCCATTACATCTCATAGCTTGACATGTAGTAGGTAGTCAATAAACATTTGATAATTAAGTTGAATTGAGTCCTGTACAAGCCATGCAGATTTGATTTTTAAAAAATGATAGCTGTTTTATTTGTTCCTAATGAGAAAAATCATTAGCTGAGTTGGAAGAAACTTCAGCAATCTCAAGTTGTGTGCTGGGGTGTGCTCTGGGAGAGGGCGATCTGTTCCACTCTGGTGACCATTTGTTTTTGCCTACACAGCATCCATTTCCCCTTCTGGTAACTTACTCCGATTTTGCATTCACTTTGGAGAATCACTTCTTCATTGAATATAGTTTTGGTAACCTTGTCAATCCAGATAACCTACACTTCCAGGCCAATAAATGGTCATGTGACTCAATCTTGGGCAATCAAATACTCTCCCTGGAATTTAGACCTTGAACCAAGTAATACAAATAAAGAATTTGACTGGAGCTGATTCATTCTGGCAGTATGTATTTTCTAATACTGCTGTAACAAATTACCACACAGTTAGTGTCTCAAAACGATACAAATTTATTATTTTACAGTTCTGGGGGTCAGGAGTCTGACACGGACTTTACTGGGCTAAAATTAAGGTGTTGTCAGGACTGTATTTCTTTCTGGAGACTCCAGGGGACAATTTGCTTCCTTGTTGAAACAGCTTCTAGAGGTCGTCTGCATACCTTGGCTTATGGCCCCCGTACTCCATCTTCAAAGCCAGCAAGGGCATGTCAAGTCCTTCTCACATTGCAGAGGCACATGTAGCATCACAGGAGGGCATCGCTCCAGAAGATGAAGTCATGCTCCTGGCAGGCATGCCCCTGGAGGGTGAGACTACCCTGGAACAGTGTGGGGTGGAGGCCCTGACCACTCTGGAAGTAGCAGGCTGCATGCTTGGAGGTAAAGTCCATGGTTCCCTGGCCCTTTCTGGGAAAGTGTGAGGTCAGACTCCCAAGCTGGCCAAACAGGAGAAGAAGGAGGAGGAGGAGGAGAAGGAGAAGGAGAAGGAGAAGGATGGAGAAGGAGAAGAAGAAGAAGGAGAAGGAGAAGGATGGAGGAGGAGGAGAGGAAAGGAGAGGAAAGGGGAGGGGGAAGAGAAGACGGGTCAGGCCAAGCAGAGAATGGGTTTTTGTCAATGTCATGCCCACCTTTGGCAAGAAGAAGAGTCCCAATGGCAACTCTTAAGTTCTTTGTAACCCTGGCTTTCTCTAATAAAGCTACTTAGCCCAGTAAAAAAAAAAAATGTGTGTCATCACCTCCTTCTTTGACTCTGTTCTCCTGCCTCCCTCTTCACTTTAATGATCCTTGTGACTGATTACCTTGCTGCAGCCTTAATTCCTCTTTTCCATGTAAGGTAACTTATTCACAGTTTCCAGGGAATAGGACAGGAGCATCTTTGAAAAGGCCATGATTTTGCCCACTATACCAGCTCTGGTGCCTGGAAGCATCTGTCATTAGCTTTTTCTTCTAGACTTCAGGGCTACCCTGGTTGTTGTCTTTTTCAAGGACTGGTTTTGGAATTCTTTTCCAATTCTGTCAACTCACTCTTCTCTTTCCAATAAACATTTTGCCTGTTTAGCTAGATTAATTCTTTTGCTTTTGAACAAAGAAACCAAATTGATGTACATGGAGTTAGACTTTCTAGTTGACAAAGCAGCTAACAAAAGAATTGATCTTAGTCTTGTTCTCCCTCTGTCCTTGATTCCTTTCCAATAGAAGATACCATGAACACAAGGTGGTGAAATGGCTGATGGCTTTAATGTGATTATTGATATGACTCCGTCAGCAAACAGATCCAAGGTGGAGATTTAGTGTTAAACCCTTCCATTTTAAGGTGGTGAAGGAGGCTGCAGCTCACCAGAGCTCTCTTAGAAGCAATGAATGGGATTTGATAATATTTGTTCATGCAGAAAGAATGAATTGAATTAGGAAATATTCAAAACCAAGAGTAGAAAACATGGGAATGTAGATGTTTCTGAATGTACATCTATTGTATTAAAAGAGATAATAGTCATAAACTTTACTCCTGCAAAATGTCTTGTACCTTATCTGTTCTTATCTTTTCAATCACATACTTAGTTTTGATACCAATATAAACATTCACTTTTCTTTTCATTAATATTATTAATGAAATAATATATTCATTAATATATTATTTATATATTATTTATATAATATATTATTTATATATATTATAGTATATTGCTTTCCATCCTTTCACTTTTAACTTATTTGTGTTTATATATTTCTAGGCAGCAAGTAGTTGGGTCTCTTTCTTTAATCTAATCTGACCAATTCTGACCTTTAATTGGAGTATCTAGACCCTTAGTATATAATGTGATTATTGATATGATTAGATTTAAGTCTATCTTGCTATTTGTTTTTGATTTGTCCCAGCTAGACTTTGTTCCCCCATTTTCTCTTTTTCTACCTTCTTTTGGGTTACTTTTTTATGATTCATATTTTCCTCATTTATTGACTTATTAGCTGTAACTCTTTGTAATAGAATTTTTTTAGTTATTGCTTTACAGTGTATAGTGAACCCATCTAATTTATTACAGTGTACCTTCAAGTGACATTGTACTACTTCACATATAGTCTATGAACTTTATGATACTATACTTCCATTTTTCTTCCCTGGCCTTTAAGATATTGTTGTTATACATATGTTATAAACCGCACACTACATTGCTATTATTTATTTTGTAAAGAGATTGAAAACATAAGGAAAAAAATCTTATATATTAACTCAAATAATAACCATTTTCAGTATCTTCACTCTTTTTTGTAGATTTGTCCATGTAGGATCACTTTTCTTCTACCCAAAGAACTTTAAAATTTTTCTTGGTAATCTAAGCCTGTTGGTGATGAATTCTTTCATTTATTTGCTATTGGTTTAGAAAGATTTATTTCTAGAACTCCAGTTCCATGTATATGTGGCTGCTTGAAGTTTTATCAAAGTTTACTGATGCTCTCTTAATTTTTTTCTTTTTTCTTTCTGCCTTTCATTTTGGATAGTTTTTATTGCTAAGTCTTCAAGTTCAGTAATTTTTTTTCTTTTGTGACGTCTAAAGTGAAGTGTAATTTTTTTTTTTTTTTTTTTTAATCTCAGACATCGTAATTTTCATGTCTAGAATTTTGATTTGGGTTTTTTTTTAATAACCCCCCCCCCCCAATTTCTCTACTTTTAGAACATATGGAATACAGTTATAATAATTGTTTTAATGTACTTCTCTACTAATTCTAACATATGTTCCATTATTTCTGGGTAGGTTTCTATTTATTGATTTTTCCACATATAATAGGTTAAATTTTCCTCCTTCTTAGAATGCCTGGTAAGTTTTGATAGGTTGCCAGTCATTGTGAATTTTACCTTGTTGAAGGCTGGATATGTTATTGAGATTTATGCTGGGATTCAATTAATTTACTTGGAAACAGCTGGATCCTTTCAGGTCTTGTTTTTTTTTATTTACTCGATGGGACTACTTTAAGACTAATCATTTGTTATTACTGAAGCAAGGACCTTCTGAGCACTCTATCCAATGCCCTATGAATCATGAGGTTTTCCAGGCTGGCTGGTGAGAATAGGCACTATTCCTGACCCTGTGCGGGCACTGGGAGCTATACCCTGTATTCCTTTTGTTTGTTTCTTTCTCCAGCCTCAGGTAGTTTCTGCATATGCATATGCTGACCAATGCTTAGCAGCTCACTGAAGCAGGACCCCTTATTGATCTATGGAGTTTTCTCTTTGAGCAGCTTTCTCACCTCTGGCGCTCTGTTTCACACACTTTAGCAGCCTAGGTCTTTCTACAGTATCAGCTTTGTCTTCTCAATGTAAGGAGTCTGCGGAGTTCTACCTGGGTTCCCCTCTGCTGTACGCTGGCTGGAAAATCTCTCAAGACAGTTAGCTGGGGCAATCGTAGGGTTCACCTCATTTCTTTTCCACCTCTCAGGGGTCACTGTCCCTCATTATCTGATGGCTGGTGTCTTGAAAACAGTTCCATATATTTGCTAGTTATTTTTTTTTCTTGTTTCAGTTGGGAGACTAAGTCTGATCCCCGCTGCTCCATTGTGGTTGAACAGAAGTCTTACTTCCTTATTTCGAAATGAAAATGTATTGAACATTGGGCCTTATAGGGATTTTGCTAATTTTAGAATTTGCATAGAAACATTGCTGCTTCTGAGTGGAAGATTAAATCTCAGGCATTTTACTGAATGACCCCTTAGAATTGCTTAAGAAAATGTCAGAAAGAGGTAAAACAGCAACCCACACCTCTTATTTTTTCTTGTAAACCACTTTTTTTTTTTTTTTTTAAGTATAGGACTTTTTAGAGTGAGAAGTTTTGGTATTGAGCTTTGGGGCCTTATGACATGTGCTTTGGCCTTTAGGAGAGAAAAACATTTATTTAGTGTAATAAAGAGACAAACCCGAGCAGAGGGAACTTGCTTTGTTGCCTGTGCTTCTACCATAGTTGTCTGAGAATTCTAACTTCAAACCCAGCCTGCCATGTCATTATAAGAGCATGTTTGCAAAGGTAGGACGATAAAAGCTATTTTGTTTAAAGTTTCCTTGGTTATAAATTTAAAACCATTTAGACATATGGGATATAGTCCACCCTGTGGACGCTTCCCTTGAGTCCACCAATGTTAGGTGTGGCCCTAACTCAGAACAAAAAGCAGTTTTCCAGAACCTTCTTTTAATAAAGAATTACTGAAAGGAAGATGGATGGACCTTTTAGTGCTCCTTTCCTGCTAGCTGTTCATGAGGGATGGATGTAGATAGCTCGACTGATAACCTTTCCTTGGTGTAATGCTCTGTTTTTCTCTAAGATGATTTTGTAAAACAAGATTTTAATGTGTTTTGAAAATTGGTCCGATCAATAAGTGTTTGCTATTTTTTCACTGAAAATGTGAAGGGAAGAAGTGTTTTAGAGTGAGGGTTGCTTGAGCTGATGAATTATGCTATTGATCACTTCAAGAGGTTTAAAGGTAGCATTTGAATGTATGTGTTTTGACCATTTTGCCAAAGACAGCTCTTTTATTTTAGCAACATGATTATGCTAGTTTTCAGCTGTCCTGCTATATTAAAGTAGCTTAGAAATTCAGAACACCTAATAATCCAATGCATGAAACTATCTGCTAAAATCTACATAAATGCACAGATTTCCCACCCTTTTTAGTGGCTTATTATTCTTAGCACAATACATACCTCCTTACCAAACAAAAGGGCCTCATCAAATTTTGCCTACGATCAGAAACTTCAGCTGTTTCACAAAATATCTTAACTTGAAAGTTAACCAGCACTATAACAGACAGGCTTAAAAGAATTGGCATTATGAAATGTAATTCATTTCTGAGATTTTGCTTCCAGTTGTTAGCTTGATGTTTTATTGTAATGTAATAGGAGAACATGATTAATATGTAAGTTTTCAGTCACTTTGTGAAAATTATTTATTTTAATTTTAAAAAAGCCTTAGATTACATAAATGTTACATAAAAAATATAAGGGATTCCCATATGCCTCACCTGCCTCCCCCTCCCACACTTTCCCACATCAACAACATCCTTAATTAGTGAGGTACATTTGCTACATTTGATGAACACATATTGAAGCATTGCTACTAACCATGGATTACATGGTTTACATTATAGTTTATACTCTGTCCTGCACAATTTTGTAGGTTATGACAAAATATACGAAATATACAATGGCCTGTATCTGTCACTGCAGTGTCATGCAGGACAATTCCAATGTCCCAAAAGTGCCCCCATATTACACCCATTCTTCCCTCTCCCATCCCTCAGAACCTCTGGTGGCCCCTGCCTTTATAGCAATGATAAGAGTTCTTCCATTGCTAGAATAATAATAAGTCTATAGTAGAATAATAATAAATCCATTGTTCTATGCCCAATCTTGAGGATTTTGGGATGATGATGCCCACTCTGCTTCTAATTAGTTTTCAGTAACTTTTAACTCCTTAGATAAAATCAGGGTTAAACAATTCTCGTGCAGAAATATCAGCGCCTTTCAGATCAAGGAACCAGTTTTAAAATAGTAATATTAGATTTGAAATCAGAGAACCTGGACTAGAGTCCAGACTTTGTGACTTAACATCTCTCTGACTTTCAGTTTCTTTCTCTGAGGATAATAAAAGCAACCTATCTCATAGGGTTGACTTAGAGATTAAATAAGACCATTGTTTAAAAAGTACTTGCAAATTCTAAAATTTATATTACATTTTGCAAATGTTAATCCTTAATAATGTCATTTATTTGGGTGAGAAAGGGAAAAGAAAAAACCTTCAGTAAGTACTGTGTGTCTGGCCCGTGTTTGGTCTAAGTCACAATTCTATGAGGTAGGGACTGTTTTCCTCATTTCACAGCTGATGAAGTAAGCTGCTCAGGATCACAGATTTTGTAAATCTACCTGACTGACTCTAAAAGCCTGTGTGCTCTCCCTCAACACCGGTTGGTAATTTACAATTTCATGCTTTACCTTTCCTGGGAATACAACTGTATAAAACCACTCAAGCGAGCTCACCCTTCCTCTCTTCCTTCTAAAATATATGCAGGGTCAAGAAAACTTTCCCAGAGTAGACTGAGTCTTGAAGGATGAATATATTACCAAGCAGACAGAGAAGGAGAGAGAATTTCAAGGAGAAAGAAAATCATTTGCAAGTTCTAAGACTTATGAGAGGGCATGTTGTATTTGTGGGATTGTGGGTAATTTAGTATGATAAGTGCTCAGGTTCTGTGGTTGTGGGAGGGGAGGGGAGGGGAGGGGAGGGGAGGGGTCGAAAGTAGAAGAGGGAGTCAAAGGAGTTGAAGCTGAGAGGCAAGTGGGAGCTGGATCCGGAAGGGCCTTATGAGTCACATTTAGGAGTTGGGAATGTGTCCTGTTGGAGCCCTGAGCTGTCACGGATTCCCCCGATTCTTAGGGAAAATATAAGTAAGCAGTTATGCATTTTTAAATTATTGTTGGGGGGAGGGGGCTAGCAATTACATTTCCTCTATCAATTCTCACAAAATGAATTTACTAAAGCTTACTATATTTGACCTAGGAAAAGTGCAGAAAGTACAATTTACTCTAAAGCCCACTGTTGTATAATGCCCAATGGTCTTTTATGATTTCCAGTCCAGTACCCACCCTGTGTGGTAATCAGTTTGAACTTTCTGCTGGGAATGAACCTTCAATTCATTTTATGATACCGTAGTTCTTTTCTGCAGGCAACTCCCATTTACCTCAGTATTTCTTTATTTCAGTCATTTCGTTTGATATTCACTCTGGCAGTTCTGGCTCATTTAGCCATCCAAAAAAGCAAGATATCATCACTTTCTCAGTGGACAGGTATTCTTACCATTGGAAATAAATGTTTGAGCAGGGGATCTGCAGCATACCCAAATGATCCTTCATTAAAGGAATATTTGGTGACCAGGGGGGCAGTTCTGAGTATAGGAATCATCACTGCAGTTGCCCTGGTTAAAGTATCTGGCACTCGTTTCTAAAGGGGCTCCTTAAACCTAGGTTTTATAATGGCAACAAAAAAGATGAAATGAGAATGAATACATCCATACTCTGTGAACTAGATATCAAACAGCTAACAAAAATACATACATATGTATATACTACTAACCACAATGATGACACGATGTGTAGATGGTACGACATCCCGTCCTCCTTCACTAGATGTTTAGGGGTTTGCTAAACCTCTCCCCATCCTAATCTGGTGCTGCATTTCTGGCCAACCTTCTCCTTTCCCTACGCTGGATCTTCTCTCCTCAGAGGTACTCTGGCAAAATACTTGCTCTGCTGCCTTTTCCCTAAGCCTGGTTTCTCTCTGTAGTGGTGCTGGCAGTGGACTTATAGAACTGGGAAAAACCGACAACAAAAACCTTACTGCTGCTTGACTGAACATAGCATTTCCCCACTATGCCGAAGTAACTAGTAATTATTTCTTCTCTGGCCCTATGAACTGGCTGTAGAATTCTGGGATTTTCAAAAACCCTTTCAATGTCCACTGTTCATAGGTACGGGCCTCTCTCATTCTGAGGGAAACTTGCCTTCCTTGCACTATTTTGTCTTTTAGTCCCTCTCTCCTTTCTCCCTTCCCTCTCCTCCCTTTCTTTTCCCCTCTCAAGATTTCATCATAAAAAGACACTGATATCAGAAATTTGTATTCTCACAGGCAGGGAAAAAGGGTCAGTGTCAGCTATAGGCTATTCTGCTTGAGCCAAGGCTGATAACCCTGGGACAATTAAAAGCTGTAAAAGGCCTTTGCTAGAAGAATTTAAACTGCTACATTAGACTCTTTATTGCCCTGGCACTTTTGGTTATTGAGGAGTTATTTGGATATTTGAGTTTTGATTCATTTTTTAAAAATGTTTTCTTTTTAAGGCAAGAGCTCCCTGAGGACAAGGGTAGTATCTTATAAGGTTAACTGTATAGCAGAAGTGCTAAGAATATAATGGATATAGGCTTCTGTCTCCCCAACAGGGCTTCCTTTGACAAATCACCCTTTACCTATTATAGATGCTTCTTGTGAGAATTTAAAATCAGCAACTTTGCTTTTCTTCTTGACAACCATCATCCACTGCCCCCCTCTCCATTCTCTCTCTCCCCTCTCCACCCCCCCCCCCCAGCCAGAGGGGAGGAAATGTGACCAGCCTGGACCAGAGTGTCCCCATCCCTACTGTGACAGCCTCAGAAGCCTCCCTCCCTGGCACCAAAATATTTCCTTCCTTGGGGAGCGGGTGTAGCTCAGTGGTTGAGTGCCTGCTTATCATGTACAAGGTCCCGGGTTCAATCCCTGGTACCTCCTTTAAAAAGTTTTTTTTTCCTTTCTCCCTTCATTCTCTCCATGTCTTCCTACAATGACTTTTACACTGCTCCTTTGAATTGGCATTTTTTCTTCTAGGAAGTCTCAGTTTAAAGACAAATTCATTGTTTAGGACAGATTCACTTTTGCATTATCTTTCCCCTGTGGCTGACTGATGGATAGGGCCACCACCACTGGGCTGGAAGCTTTGGTGCCCATTGAGCCACTGCTGCCAGCCAAGCTGCCGGTGTTTGTCCAATGCCTAAGTGTCCTTGCTGGGGATGTCCCTCCTGCACTGTCCAGTGCTAAGTCACCAGCCCCACTGACTCCCAAGCCACTGAGTTTGCTAATATCTACTCACTGCTCCTGATCCATTCCTAACTTTCTGCTGAGCCCAAATTTCAGAAGGACCTATTTGAGTTTTAACTTTTCTCTCATCTTCTATATGAGTTCTGATAGAGATAAAAAACAAAACATTGACGAATGGTCTAGAAATATGGATGGATGAGAAAGTACGTGTGTGTAGAGAGGAGGAATTCCTTGCAGAGAAGGGTTCACATTTGAGGTTAGAGACGGTTGTCATGTGTCTTCCTTATACTTCATTCCCAGGGCCTTGCACAAGGCTTAGCATATAGTTGATGCTCAGTAATTAGTTTGAATGAATGAACGAGCCTACTAAGTACCTCATTCTATGGCAGGCACTTTTTCTTATGATATCTTTTTTAACCCTCATAACATCACTTCAAAGATATTTTTGTTGTTGTTACTGTCTTTTTGTTCTTCTTCCAAAAACTTAAAAAAAAAAAAATTATTGGAGCAGTTGTAGATTTACAGAAAAATCGTGCAGAATGTACGGAATTCTAATATAACCCCCTCCCACAGGTTTCCCCATTATTAACATTTTGCATTAATGGGTTACCTTTGTTACAATTCATGAAAGAATATTAATGTAATTATATTATTAAACCATAGTCCGTAGTTTAGATTAGGGC
This sequence comes from Tolypeutes matacus, assembly GCA_026826555.1. Taxonomy (NCBI): domain Eukaryota; kingdom Metazoa; phylum Chordata; class Mammalia; order Cingulata; family Chlamyphoridae; genus Tolypeutes; species Tolypeutes matacus. Next base: position 9,904,728 of record JAKSZT010053813.1, read on the forward strand.
TCACTCTTTGTATTGTGCAATTCTATGGGGTTCTTTTTAATTTTGGCACCATATATATAACCTAAAATTTTCTCTCTTAACTGCATTCGAATATTTAATTAATTGGTGCTAATTACATTCACAATACTGTTATCTTCACCACCATCCATTACCAAAACTTTTCCATCACCTCCCACAGATAGTTTGTACCAATTAAACTTTAGCTCCCATTCCCTACCCCCACCTTGTATTTGAGGGATTGTCAATAATCCAGTATGATCAGTGCTCAGGTTCTGTGTATGTGGGAGGGGAGGGGGTGAAACTGAAGAGAGATTTATAGGAGATGAAACTGAGAGGCAGGTAGGAGCTAGATCTAGAAGGGCCTTGTGAATCACATTTAGGAGTTGAGAATGCATCCTGTTGGGGATGGCAGTCACCATTTATTGGATGAAAATGCTTGGCAGGAATCATATGTGCATTTCTTCTCTGTTTATCCTAGAGGATACTATCTATGGAAGCAAGTCTTTGGGTTGTGATGCTGTTGTAAGACTTTATATTTATAAATCACCATTTAAAACATTTGTCTATTTTCTGCCCATTGTTGTCAATTGATCTGTTGTTTTCTAATATAAGCATTAAAGAAGTTAACTTCCTGTTGGCTGTCTATTTCCTGCATCTGACATTAATACTTCCTTAGCTCTCCAGTCATAGAAAGCCTGGGATCAATTGAATAGAAAACCAGCTGAATATCATAATTTGAGAAATGGTGATTATTTTTTAGTCATTTGTGTATATATATTTGGGAAGGAATAAAGACTTTTACCCTAATAAAGACCATGAACCAAGATGCATTGGAATACAAAAAGGTTTTCTGGCTGTGCCAGCTATCAGTGTAAGTGTTTCTCAAAGCAAATTTAATAAATATCTATAGCTGAATCCTAGATGACTCAGAAAAAAGATGAATTGTGAGGCAGACCTTTAAAAATTTCATGAAACAATAAAGACTCAGTGTTCAGACAAGAAGCTTGTCAGATAACTGCATCACACAAAAATCATGTAGAAAATCGACATGAAGCAATTCATTATAAAATTCATAAGTCAAGGAAAGGTTCCATATGCATAAATCAAAGACTCACTTTACATATATTTAAATCTCCATAATTCCTTTGTTTCAGAAAATGTATTTATCCATTTTTTAAAAATTGTAGTAACATATGGTAGTGTATTGAATTATGTGCCCCTATTTAGACCAGTTCTTGGTCTTGATGTGCAATCCTGTGGGTGTGAACCCATTGCAAATTAGTTAAGGTGTGGTCTAACTGAGAGAGGGGTCTTAATCCATACTAGGGTCCTTTATAAGCAAAAGAAATTCAGGCAGAGAGAGTGAGAACACCATGGGGTGGAGCTGGAAGCTAAAAGCCAGAAGTCAACGGAACCCAAAAGAAAGGGGAGGACATCACCATGTGATGTGAGGCAGGGATGCAAGCCAAAGAAACCCATGGGTCTCTAGCAGCCAGCACCAGAAGGTTACAGACTTTCAGAAGAAAGTGTAACCTTGCTGACTGCCTTGATTTTGGATTTCTCCTAGACTCAAAACTGTGAGCCAGTAAATTCCTATGGTTTCAGCTAACCTCATTGTATGTGTCATAGCAGCCCTGGTAAACTGAAATACATATATATGATACAAAATTTGCCCTCTTAACCATCTTTAAGTGTACAATTCAGTGGCATTAATTATTTTTACAATATTCTATCATCTCCACCTTCTATTACTAAAACATTTTCACCACTCCACACAGAAACTTCATACCCATTAAGCAGTAACTCCTCATTCCCCCCCCCCCTCCACACCTGGTTTCCTCTAATCTACTCTCTATTTCTATGAATTTGCTTTGTCTAGATATTTCATGTAAGTGAATTCATACAATATTTGCCCTTTTGTGCTGGGTTTATTTCACTTAGCATAATGTTTGAATGTCGTAGCATATATCAGGACTTTATTCATTTCTATGGCTAATATTCCAGTGTATGGATATATCATGCTTTGTTTCTCTTGATTTATCTATTGATGGGCACCTAGGTTGTTTCCACCTTTTGGCTCTTGTGAATAATGCTGATATGAACATTGGTGTACTATCCATTTAAGTTTTTGCTGATTGTGTTCCAGGAAGTACATTTACCCGTGAAATGTGACTGTTGCAATTTAAAATGTATCTTTATCTCTTCACTCCTTTAACCCACAAAGAATACCTCAATGACAGTAAAATTCTACCAGATAAAATATATATTGCAGTAAACCACTAGTCTGTCAGGAATTGACAGGAGTTTCAGCTAATAAATCAGACAGCAACTATAAATTGTGTGCCCATTTGTGCGATCCATTGTGCTACGGTGAGGTGAATAGAACATGTTTACAGTCCTCCCAGAACCACTCATCTGATTGGAGGGACAAGATGTAAATTTGCTCAAAGCAGCAAGACCGCTTGAAGTAAAAGGGTTTTCAATGCAAAAAATGTTACAATAATATGATAAATATGACAAATTGCCAAATGTGTGATGGTCAGTAAGAAGGATATAGAAAGAAGCTTTACTATGTGAAGTATCCTTGAAGAGAAATTTGAATTGAATCTTGAAGTATGGTGTATTAGTCAGCCAAAGGGGTGCTAATGTGAAATACCAAAAATGGGTTGGTCTTTATAAAGGGTATTTATTTGGGGTAGAAGTTCACAGATACTAGGCCATAAAGCATTACGTTTCTTCTCTCACCACAGTCCATTGCCACGTGTTAGAGCAAGACAGCTGCTGGCGTTTGCCAGGGTTCAGGCTTCTGGGGTTCCTCTCTTCCCAGGGCTGTTTTTCTCTCCAGGCTTAGCTCCTGTTTTCTCCACAAGGTCAGCTGTAGACGATCAGGCAAATGGCTTGCTTCTCTTCTCCTGGGGCCTTCTTTCCAACATCAAACTGCTTCTCAAAAGACTGGTTCAACTGTCCTTTGCCTTGCCTTTTATATTCAATTCCCCACCCACCAAGGGGTGGGGCTCAACGCCCTAATCCTAACCTAATCATGCCCAGATTAACAGATCAGTTTACAAGCATGATTCAATTATATTTTTGGAATTCATAATTACATCAAACTGCCACATATGGCTAGGACCCAGATAAAGAGAGGGATATGGCTAGTGTTATATTTGACTGTCGTTTTTCTATTAGACTAAGGCTTTTTTTTTTTTAGAAAAAAATATTTATTTAACACCCCCCCTTTGTTTTTGTGCTTACTGTCTGTTCTCTCTGTGTTCTTCTGTGTCTGCTTGTCTTCTCTTTAGGTGACACCAGGAACTGATCCTGGGACCCTCCAGAGTCGGGAAGAGGCGTTCAATCTCTTGCACCACCTCAGCTCCCTGGTCTGCCATGTCCGTTATTGTATCTCCTCTATATCTTTTTGTTGCCTCATCTTGCTGTATCAGCACTCCTGCCCGGGCCAGCTTGCCTTTTACCAGGAGGCCCCGGGAATTGAACCCTGGACCTCCTATATGGTAGATGAGCCCAATCACTTGAGCAACATCCATTTCCCTATAATAAGGCTTTTGATACTAGCACAAATAGAGCCTAAAGTTTTATTTACATTTTGTGACTATTTTGGCATTACTCTATTAGAAAATTATAACTTCTTCCAAGTATGATTTAAAAATAATTGCTGCATGCTTTTCAGTTTATTTATCTGATTTTAAAAGTGATATGTACCCATTATAGAGAAATTATAAAATGTAGAAAATAAGAGTAAGAGAAATGCTACCTAACTTCTACCGTTTAACATTTTGGCACCTTTCCTTCCATTATTTTTCCTTTAAAAATATCTGTTGTTTCTTTGATCACAAAAGTAATATTTACGTGACATAAAAGTCAAATCTTACATAAATAGTACACAAGAAAGTGAATGTTGCCTGCAGTTCCCTGCAATAGCACATGTTATTCCTAGACTGGAATTAGAAATTTTAAAACAAACTTTTTAGAGACTGTAACTCAATGTGGCAGAGTTTGCAATGGTAGGGATTGGTGAGGACTGAAGCACACTTGTGAAGGCACATGCTCACCATGGTGCTCACATTTAAACCTGCCTAATGATGGCCAAAGTACTCGGCAAGATATATATATATAGCTTGCTTCACTCAGCATAATGTCCTCCAGGTTCATCCATGTTGCCATATGCTTTATGACTTCATTTCTTCTTACAGCTGCATAATATTCCATCGTGTGAATAGACCACAGTTTGTTTATCCATTCCTCTGTTGATGGACACCTGGGTTGTTTCCAACTTTTGACAATGGCGAATAATGTGGCTATGAACATCGGTGTGCAGATATCTGTTCGTGTCACTGCTCTCAGTTCTTCTGGGTATATACCCAGTAGTGGTATATTTATTCATCTGTGTTTACTTTTTAGTTTTTAATTGCTTATGTTTTCAATTATTAAATGTACAAAATAAAGTTAAAAAAAAAGATATATATATATCTCAATTTATATGAAATGATATAAACACTTTATAACCATCTTCTCCCATTTACCTTCATATTATAAAAATATCCATGTTATTGAATTTGTCTTTGTAAATATACTTTTTCTGGCTCCATAATAACCCACCAAGTTTTTATATTGTAATGTATTTGCATATTCCCATTTTGCTGTTATTAGACAATTCTGTTTTCCAGAATTTCAGAGTGTACATAGAGCTTTGCCCTCTGGGATGTATAAATGTACGTTTAATGTATAAACCTGTTGAAATGACTTTCGGGTGCTCCAGGATCTGCCTCCATTTGCTTTGCCAGACTGTGGATGTCATTCTACCGTGGCCTTGCTCTAACCAAACTGGATGTCTTTCAGCGCTTTAACTTGCCATATTCTCCCCCACATCTGGACCATCCACATAGGGTTCTGTTTGTCTGAACTTGCTCCCATGGCATCTTCACCTTGCTGATTCAGAGCAGCCCTTCAGGTCCTAGCATGAGTTTGGCTTCCTCAAGGAAGTCTTCCAACCAAGATTACTTCCCACTGCTCTGTGTTCCAATTCTATCTTTCTATAATTTCCATCTCATAGCACTCTCCATTCTTATACTTATTTTTCTAACATTGTTTTAGGATAAACTTAGATTTGGGGTTTACTTGGTCTAAGAGTTTGAGCACTTTACCGACTCTTGATACATAGTGTCAAAATGGCATCCATTGAGAATGCCATCTTAGAAGGATTTTTAAAAAATTACATTTTGGGCTCAAGATTTTCTTAGATAATCTGTCTTGTTTTATATTAAAATCACCTTTTCTCTTTTACTGCATGTGTTTGTGCACGAGAAGATTTAGTATGAAATGTGTTTTATAATATGTTTTCAGAAACACAGTTTCTCTGTGAAATAAACTATAGCTGCCTCTATGGTAAGTAGAAATTAAGCATAGATTTTCATTTAACACTTATCATGTCACTTTAAAATCTTTCGAGTTATTTTTTGAACATAATTTGTTCCTATGATTATAAAAATATAACTCTATATTTTCCTATAACTTTTTTCATGTTGCAACCCTGCTTTCATAAACAGTTTTCAAAGACTGTTTAATATCACCTTCAGTGAGAATATCATAATTTATTGCCCTATTGCTGAATGTTTAGACTGGTCCTATTTTAAACTAATATCTATAATCTGAGGTTAACATCTTCACAAATATAGGTATTATCATTCCATATTATCTGAGCATGATTTCCTAAAAGTGAGATTGCCAGATTAAAATGCATGGTATTCATAACTCTTGATTTATTTTGTCACACTACTTTTCTAAAAGAAGTGATTCAAAGCATGGGCTAGATGGGACCAGACTGCCTAGGTTTAAATCCTGCTCTACCAACTTTATAGCTGTATGACCTTAGGCAAGTTATTTAACTTTGCTCCAGCTTTCTCATCTGTATAATGACGAAGTCAGGGAAATTTTTTTTTTTTTTTTTTTTTTTGAAGACAAAATATGTCAATATGTGAAAAGGGCTTAGAAAATTTTTAGCCTGGCACCAGTAATGTGTGAATTTTATTGAAGTTTTACCAAACTACATTTCATTTGCAAAAAGATTTTTTATAAACAAAAACGACATCTCTTTTGATTTATATTTTTAAAAATTCTTTTTTTCCATTAAGAAGTTCTTTGCAAACACTGCTTTAGAGAAAATGAAAATGGTTAGGTCCCAGCCACTTGTAACACCTGTGAGCTTCACCTAAGTAAAGGAAGATCTATCACTTTCATAATGAACTTGTGAGCTAGTGAAAATCAGTTTCTTGATAGGAAGCATGGGGTGCAAAGGAATTCTTGAAATCCTATTTACAAGTAAGTTGAAAGCAAATCATGGTTTTCTAACCACATATTTGTGGAGTAATGTTTGGGGAAATCTTGGTAGTTTGGACTTAAAAACACTGAGGAATTTGGAAGAAAAGACTCAAATTATGTTAAAAAATGAACAAATGACAGTTTTGTTTTGATTTCATATCTGCTCAACTTCTATAAATATGTGCTTCTACTGTACCATCATGTTTTGTGAGCATTTTGCTTTTTTTACCAGCTGGATAATTTAAAAAACAATGATTCCATGAGAGTATCAGCAGAATCACAGTATTTTTTTATTTATTTTAAAAGGCGCTTTAGAACAAATAAATGTTACATCAAAAATATAGGGGATTCCCATGTACCCCACCAACACTTTCCCCCATTAACAACATCTTTCATTAGTGTGGTGCATTTGTTACAAGTGATGAACACATATTGAAGCATTGCTACTAATCATGGTCTATAGTTTACATTATAGTTTACACTTTGTACTGCACCATTTTATAGGTTTTGACAAAATGTATAGTAACCTGTGTCCATCATTACAATGTCAAAAAGAACAATTTCAATGTCCCCCAAATGCCCCATGTTATACTTATTCTACCCTCTCCCTCCGCTTAGAACATCTGGTGACCACTGCCTTTTTATCAATGATACAAGTTCTTCCATTGATAGAATAATACTGAGTCTACTTTGGTCCATAGTTGCATTCCCTATTTATGTTTGTTCATTCCTCAATCTTGAGGACTTTGGGATGGTGATGCCCACTCTGCTTCCGATAATCACAATATTTGATTGTGGAATATGATAGCTCTTCAGGAATAGCCTGAGTTAATGGGCCACTGTGGAGCCTAGAGACAGGATGGGGGAAAGAATGTGGAGCATTTCTTGCTAAAAAATCTCCTCTGGGCTTCAGTAAATAGGAAGACCACAAGCTACCATTTAAAGTGATTGATTGGAAGATGAAAGCACTCTATAGGGTAATTGTCATAGAAACTGAACCAAAGACCCAAAGCAAGGAAAACAAAAACAAAAAACAACACACACACAACAAAACAAAACGAAAAACACTGCACACTAGCTACCCATCAGATCCTGCGTCCGTCCGTGATAAATGTGAAGAGAAAATCACTAGAGTAGGGAGTATCACAGACTTAAGAATACTGATGTCACAAGGCTATTTCAAACTGCTATGCAAAATCTTGTGGAAATTTTATCTAAAATGTTCTGTTCTATACCTTAAGGGATATATTATCAATCTGGGGGATATGATGTGGTGTGAAAAACCTCTCATAAGGCAGTTTACAAAAGTATTATCTTGCTAAATATTAAGACAATTTAGCTGAGCTTCTGTAGGTTAACTTATTTGTTGTCCTATGGCATAAAGAACAACTTTAGAGAAGCAGATGCAGCTCAAGCAGTTGGGCACCCACCTACCACGTGGGAAGTCCCGGGTTTGGTTTCTGGTGCCTCCTAAAAAAAAGATGAGCACACAACAAACAGACACAGAAGCAGACAGCAAGCACAAAACAACAAAGGGGGGTGAGCGGTGGAGGGAGAAATAAAATCTTTAAAATAAAGTTAATAATCTTTCCCCCTTCATTTCCCAAATAAAGTTCAAGCTCCTGATATCTAAGGTTCTCTACAAAAACCCTATGAGATAGATATTTAAAAACAACAATAAAAAAAGAACAACTTTAGTTTCAGGTTTCATGAGATTAAAATGGAAAATTAATTCTGTTTAAATGGGGCAAAACACTTGAAGAACTTTCAGCTGCCAGAACCAAGATATCTGCAAGAGCTGGTTCTTTCTTTCTAATCTTCTATCACACTGAAGAAAGAAAAGGAGGGCTAGGAGCTGGGTCCCAGTGCCTCTCCAGCACTACGAGCGGTGGCAGAGATGTGAGGCTTAGAGAACCGGAATTTGATGTGGGAGCTTCAAGTTGAGCAGCAAGTTAGAAATCAGAGCAGAAGGGCACATATTATGGAGAAGGCAGGTTGTCTCAAGGGTACAGAAGACAGCAATTCAGGATATAGAGAGGACAGCGACAAAAGGCATAGGTGTCACCAGGCAGAACAGACAATTGAGCACACATTCAGGGTAGGCAAGAGAGTCGCAACAAGGAATAGACACTGGTTCTCACAGGTTGTCCTGATCCGGAGTCAATCCTGGAGGCTTCTGGCATGCTTTGTGCTGATCCTAGGGAGCGCTCAGCTGCAGACGGACATTTCCTTAGAATATAATTTGAGCATCGTCAGCTGGTCATTGTAAATGGAGGAACTGGTTCCTAAATGCTATGTGGCAGACAATCTAGCAAAGGTTCTCTGAATAGGAAGAAGGGAGAACACTGTCCTGGGAGTTAGAAAACCTGCTTTTCAGTCTTGAATCTGCCATGCACTAGCGTGTAACTTGGAGCCATTTAACTTCTCTGAGCCTTGGTTGTCCAATTCTTAAATTTGGGGTATTAACATATTATATACACATACTATATTGGAAAGTAGTGTAGGCTGAAAATTTTTATATTAAAGTGCTATTAATAGTACCTTACAATGTCTGAATACTGGATTTTAATGAATAGAGGCTTTATTTTATACAAATTTTTATTCAAGCTGTGTCTGATTGCTACTTAATCAAGTTTAGAGGAAGGAAAAAATATTTGGTGTTGTGGAGGTTGCCAAGTGTAAGGACAAGGTTCACAAGTTTGGGGTCAGAAATTCAGGGTTCGAATTCTGACTTGGTTACTTACTAGATTAAGGGATGTGATATTAAGCAAGTTCCTTTAGCCTCTGAGATTCAACTTTATCTGAAAATAGGAATAATGGTAAATGCTTTATATACCTTGAAGGATTGTTGATAGGCTTAAATCCAAGGAATAATTATGATGGATACTACCCATCCATCCCAGGTAGAATGACATTCTAGCTGAATTTCCCTAACCATGGGTGGATGATGGATTGCCAGAGTGGATTAACTAATTAGCAAGGACAGAGGGCCTCTGCAGCACCAACTATGTTTACTTATTTGTTACATATTTCATATTGCATATTTGTTATGTAATAGGTACGCATAGCAGGTGACCATTCTTTCTTGGCTGAGAGTGTGTTTCACCCTGCCCTGTCCTCTCATAAACTCATAAACTCAAGTGTGCTTTTGGATAAACTCTTAATTTTTACTTTATTAAAAATCTAACCCCCATTGTAATGAGTCATGCCTGTTAACTTCTCATAGGGTGGAATTTCTGAAGACTACATGATTTCAGACCAGTGTTTCAATAAGTGAAAAATAGAACCAAAGTCAGAACAGACAGGAGGGTTTAGAGTATCCAATTCCAATCTATTTGTTCATTCATTATTGACTTTCCTTTCGTATTATTCGGTTTCCTGGTAAGATTCATAGGATTGTCTAGCTCATTCCCTGAAGGTTTACATTTTCTCTTTCGGTTTTGTCTTTTATTTCTTTAGCAGCATCTCTTTTGTTTTTTTACAGCCTCAAATGATATTTCCAGCTCTCTTCTGATCTGTTGCATTTCTAAAGGGAAGAAATATTGTGCTAAAGCTAAAGCTACTCTGAAGCAGCCAGAGCATTTATAATTTATATGGAAAAGCGGTTGGCAAGACTGTCTTGGGGACCAGTAGATTTTATAGTGTTTGAGAAGCTCAGATTTGCACAATGCAATTGCATAAATGTTCTTTCAGATTTGTAAGCTTGAGCAATTCACTTAGATATTTTTGGATAGAAGAACTTTATAAATATCGTTCATTTCGAACACATCAAAACAAAATCAAAAGTAGGAGTATGCGGCTTTTATGTTTTCTCCTTTTAATGGAGATCAGAGAGCATCTGTAGTTTGGGCAGGACCAATTCCAATCTCCTGTCAGGGCCAAACCCTATATCTCCTCCTTCCTGCCAAATACTCTCAGCAGAGGGAGGTGGGACGCAGACAACTGCCATGCTTTTCATTTTCCTGGTTCTTTCGCACCATTAGGTTGAAGAACGCTGGGGAAGATTATTTAGGAACTCTCCTTGGATAGAAACTAAGCTGGGGATGTGTTTGTGTGTGTAGAATGAATGGGAAGCTAAGTATTTGCTCTCAGAGGCCATTTGCTTAAAAGATGAAAGTGGTTGAGATGGGAAAGGAACAGTTATTACGTACCTGCTAAGAGGATGGCACGAGCACAATTTCAATTACCCTCAGCATAACCCTGAGAGGTGACATTTTGCTGTTGAGGAAGTGAAGCTCAGAGTGGTTGAATAACCTGTCCCTGGTCACACAGCTGGTAGGTGGCAGTTGGGATTCTGAATTCTAAGTCCTGGTCTTTCTGTGACACTATAACAAGGAAACTTAGGAACTGCTCTAATGCTGCGATACCATGTTGGGTTAAAAGACAGGAACTGGATGCTCTCTCAGGCAGAGGAATGGATCATTCCCTTCTAGTATCTATTCAAGGTGTTTCCTAACACACATCCTCGCTTTTGACAGAGGAGGCACCTTGTCGTAGAGTGTGAGGATCTGAATTGCCGCTGCTTGATGGCTACAAACAAACTTGTGTTCTTGCTCCTCCTGCTGGTTTTGTCCTCTGAGCATTGCATTGTCACTTTATGATTCCCATCTCTTTGCCAGACTAACCCCCACTTATTCTTCACACTTCAGTTTAGATATAAATTCCCTGGTCACTTTCATCCCCAACCCATCTGGTTTCCATACCTCTTTTACTGGTTTGCCGTTGTCATAGAACTCCTCATGTTCTATTATAATTACTTGTTTATTTTCCTACCTATACAGTGAGCTCATTGGAGAAGAAATTATGTCTGTGTTCACTGTTGTATTCCCAGAAAGTAGGATAGCACCTGGCATGTAACAGGGATTCAGAATATCTGAATACAGGGGAGCTGGGGGTGGGGTTAGGTCTCCCACTAGGATCCTGACTACTCCAAATAATCGGAAGATCTAAGTAGGAACAGTATGCTCACTGTGTAAACACAGCTAAAGGCAGGTCCCCTGCTCCTGTTCCCTTCAGATGGCTGCCCCTACACTCCTCTGTAGGCACTCAATAAATGACAATGGGCAGCTCTTTAGGTATACAGAGAGACAAAAGTATGGGATTTTACCAATGACAATGACTATTTCTTTCCCCCTTCTCTTCCCTTCCTTCTCTCACTTTTTTTTTTTTTTTTGATAGAACAACCCAAAAAGAGAAAGGAAAGGATTATTGCCCCAGGTTTGTGACTTATGAATTTGAACTTCAGAGATTATTTTAAAAATTTGAAGAAATGGTAAAACCTATATTAATCCCAATATCCTAAAATGGATATGAATACATTTTTATTTTATGCAAAGGACAGCTTCACTTGAACAAAGATGGTCATTATTTCCAACAAACTTGGTCTCCCACTGGGCATTGAACACCACGAATGCTAACAAAATAACTATTAATAATGTAAGGTTTTGTGTATCAGAGCAAGTGTCTGGGACCTTGTGCTAAGTAGGCCAGTTATATGGTTCAAGATTCTGGGTATTATTGAGGTTATTGGTCTTGTTAGAGTTATGGTCTTATCTCTTGGGTATAAATAATAGTTTACATAAAATACAGCTTTCTTCTTTGAAGACATTAATGAGCACTTAATGACTGTGCAACCCAATTCTACATCCTACTTCACAGATTGTGTCTTTTCCATTGGTGACTGGGATGTTTCTGCCCTCAACTTTAAACTTATAAGGAGATCCTTGTTATTTCCTAGCTCAGAGGCAGTTTACCTCCTGATGGTGATAGAAATGTAGGGATTAGGTACAGGGAAGGAATAAAAGGAGTAGTAGGACCCAGAAACATAATCTTTAGGTATTAAGATGCTGCCATCTTTGAATGAAAATTGGACTGGGGAAGTCAGAGCCTTTGCAGGACAGAGGGCCATGAATGGATTTTATTCCATTGCCGAGTCTTACCTATCACAGACTTGTGACACAGTTTCAGGGTCCTGCTTAAAAACTGCTCTTCTCTTAAACAATATATAAAGTTGTTCCTATAATATGTATATACAGAAATAATATAATTATGAAATAATATAACATAATGTATGTAGCAATTTGGCAGTTTGATATATTTATGAATTCCAAAAATAGATATTAGATTATGTTTGTAAACTGGTCTGTTAATCTGGGCATGATTAAGTTACAATTAGGGCGTTGACTGGGCAACATCAGTAGGGCATTGGGCCCCATCCCTTGGTGGGTGGGGAATCAAATATAGAAGGCATGGAAAAGGACAGAGTTGGAGTAGTTTTGATGTTGGAGTTCTGATGAGGAAGAAGAGAAAGCCCCAGGAAAAGAGACGAGTCATTCACCTGTCAGTTTACACAACTGGCCCTGTGGAGAGAGGCAAAGCCTAGAGAGCCTCATAGTCTACAGCTGACCTTGTGGAGGAAACAGAGAAGCTAAGTCCAGAGAGAAACAGAGCCCCAGGAAGAGAGGAACCCAAGAAGTCTAAACTCTGGCAGATGTCGACAGCTGTCTTGCTCCAACACATGGCCATAGACTTTGGTGAGGGAAGTAACTTATGCTTTATGGCCTGGTAAATACCCTTTATAAAAACCAACCAGTTTCTGGTATTTTGCATCAGCACCCCTTTGGCTGACTGATACAATGTATAATATTATGTACTTATAAAAATAAGTTTTTAATTAAAGAGAGATCCCCATGAATAGAGTTAACACAAGCATTCTCTAGCACCGTATCCTAACCATGATATGAATGCATGGGCATGGGCCAACCTATCTCTGGGACTCCAGAGATAGGTTTCTGGAGAGTCTTTGAGCTACCATTGTTCATTTGAGCAGGTTTTCTTTTCTACCTATACCAGTGTTCCAATCAGAGCAATCTGCAGGGACATTGATATCCACAGTCTAGCGGGAGGTAGTGACTGGTGCCAATTGTGGGTCTGAGTACTGAGATCTCAGATTCCCTCAACAAGTTGCTGGGTTAAGGGTTTGGAAAACATCTCTGCCCTTCCAATGGCACCCAAGCCCTCCAATAGGGAGAGGAACAGTAGGTAGAGGTGACTTTGACAACCAACACTGAGACTGGGGAGTGGGAGCAGCATCTCGGGAAGTTTGGAGGGATCTTAGGGGCCAGGAAACCATGGATTTTCAATTTGTAAATTGAAGAATTTTCCTGGGTTTTCCCACCTTATAAATAAAAGAGAAAAAAATGTAATAGGAGTGGCTAGTTAGGAAAGCAAACCAATCACATTTCCTGAATTGTGGAGAAATGGCATGAAATTCTGAACAATATTCAGAAATTCTCAGATTTTGGGTTCTCAAGACTTGCCCTTGGTATACCAATAATGTTTCAGAACATGGTTTTCCTTTATTGATTTTTGTCAACACAATGGCTTGAAATTGATCTGATAAGAGCTTTGGAAGTTCGCAACATATTTTTCTTTTGCGATATGTTGCTATGTTGGTCAATTGTAGGTACAACTTGGCTAGGCTATGGTGCCCAGTTGTTTGGTCAAACACTGTTCATATGTTGCTGTGAAGGTATTTTGTAGATGTGATAAATATCTTCAATCAGTTGACTTTAAGTAAAGGAGATTACAATAATAACATGGGTCTAATCCCATCATTTGATGATTTAAGAGCAAAAATCTGAGGGTTCCTGGAAAGAAGCAATTCTGCCTTAGGGCTGCAGTGTAGAAATACTTCTTGAGTTTCAAACCTGCTTGCCTGTTCTACAAAGTTAAGACTCAAAACTACAATTTCAACTCCTGTTTGAGAGTCTAGAAGGCCATAGATGATTGAGGACATTCTCCCATTCTGACTTGGTATGGCACAGCAAGTTACCATAAGCAAAAACTTACAGGTCAATGCTCTCTTAATTCTCTGCTCAAAATAGAGCCATCATTTGAGGAACATGACCACTACTTAAAAAGCTGTGATTTGGGGAGCAGGAACTGGTGCCCAGGAATTGGTGACTATACATCTATATGACATTCCCTGCTGGTGTTTCTCCTGCCATCTGTCAAGATGGGCTATGTACTTGGCCTGGCACAAGTCAGCTTAGGCTAAGTTATCTTGTGGTGGTAAATATTAGTGGCTTACAATATCCAAGGCTCATTTCCCACTCATCTTTTATGTTCATAGGGTGTTGGCTGCAGTTTTGCTGCCCAAGTCTCCATTTCAGGCCCCAGCTGATAGCCATCCCTATCTAGAATATGCAGGGTTGTGACCAAAGGACAGAGAGCTGGAGGAGCAACTTGGTGGCTATTAAAGCATCTGCTCAGCTGCAGCTCGTGTCACTTCCACTTGTATTTCAAAGACCTTGTCTAAGTTTTCTAAGGCTGCCATAACAAATTACCACAAATCAAGTGGTTTAGAACAACAGAAATTTATTGTCTCATAGTTCTGGAGGCTAGAAGTCCAAGGTCAATGTGTTGGTGGGGTAATGCTCCCTCTGAAGTCTGTAGGTTTCTGGTGGTGGCTTGCTGGCATTCTTTGGCTGTGGTATATCTCAATATCTGCCTCCATCACATGACTGTCATCTCTCCCTGTGTCCAAATTTCCTCTCCTTCTAAGGACTGTAGTCATATTGGGTTAGGGCCCTCCTTAATCCAGTTTGGCCTCATCTTAACTAATAACATCTTCCAAGATCTTATTCCCAAATAGGATCACATTCATGGGAGTGGCATTAGAACTTGACTATATCTTTTTAGGGGAACACACTTCCATCTATTACAGGCTCAAATTGACTTGGCCAATGCGAGAGGAAATTAGAATCCTCCTGTAGACAAGGACAGATGGAAGCAGGAAATATTTGGATGATGAAACAAACTACCACAGTCTTCCTCTAGCCTTTCCTTCCACCACACTCAGATACAAGGGATTCTAGTCCCAAGTTGCTATTCGCACTTTTTGAGTGTTCCGTGTTCTCATGATTTTCCATATGCCTTTCCTCTGCCCAGAATTCCCCTCCTCCCTTATCCATCTGGGGACCTTCTCCCTCCTGGGAGGTGTTCCTAGTCCTCCCAAGGCAGTGTTGGGGGCTCTTTCCTCTCTGCTCCCAGATAGGATCCTGGTATACGTTTCTGTCATGCTGTTTTGTAGCTCTAATGCATTTGTTTCCTTCAGGAGACTGTGAGATTCTTGAGGACATGGTGTATCTCTTCTTCATCTCCAATCCCCAGCATCCAGCCCAGGGCCTGTCATGTATTATGTACTCATTTTATTAAACATTAAATAAATGCAGTAATGGAAAACAAAAACAAAAATGGACACAGAAAAGCTACTTTCTGTCCTAGACCTACCTTAGACTAGTGCTTCTCAAATTACTTGTGGTGAAGACCCAGTTTTTATTACTAATTTCTTGCAGACCAACACTTTTTTGTAAAACACAGTAAAAATAAAATACTGGAAAAATGACCAAGCACACATCTAATTGCTGTAACAGTTTCTAAATGCTCACTCTCTCTGTATTTATCTCTTTGCAGACCTGTAACAATCACTTTGTGGTCTGCAGATCACACTTTGAATAGCAGCATGTTATATTTATTAATTCACTCAAAGATGTTTATTGAGTTCCCTTGTGTGCCAGGCAGTGCTCTGGATGTAGGGTATTCAGCAATGAGCAAGACAGATTTCATTGCCCTCAAAAAGCCTACCTGCTAGTGAGAGAAGTGGGCAATAAATGAGCAGACATAAGGAAATAATGAGTTTGAAGAACAATGCTACGAGGAAAATAAAAGAAGATAATGAGATAGTGATTAGGCGGAGTGGTTATTTGTGAGTGTGGTCAGGGATGGTTCTCTAGGAAGGTAATATTTGAGCAGAGATCTGAGCATTCTAGGCAGAAGCAGCAGCAAATGTCAAGCTACTGAGGGACGAAGAAGTTTGGGGTATCCTGCTGGAGGACCATATCAGAGGGGGAGTCTTGAGAGCCAGCCCAAGACCAGATCATATGGGACAATGTAGGCAAAAGTCAGAAGTTCTGATTTTATTAACAGTGATGTGGAAACCATTGAAGGTTTTGAGCAGAGATGCATGATGATCTGGTTTACATCTAAAGCAACTTACTCTAGCATATATGTGGAGAACGGATTGTACAGAGGGGAGGAGAAGAGGAACATACCAGGTTAGAGGTTATTGCCTAAGTTCAGATGAGAGACAGACAAGGCTTAACTTAGGAAGTAGGTGTAAAGATGAATAGAGACTTACATATTTCAGGATATATTTTGGAGAGAAAACTGATTAGACTCACTGATGGTTTAGATATTTGATGTGATAGAAGAAGAGAAATCAAGGACAACTCTCAGAGCTTTGACCCTGAATAGTGGTGGTTATTAACTGAAATGGAGAAAATAGGAAAGGTACCATTTAGGTGACAGCAAGCCTTATTCCTGAAAATAAAAGAAATTCATCTAAAATTTCTCCATTAAATATGTTTTCAGGAGGACTTGGCAAGATGGCCTTTTACAAAATTACAGAAATAGCTTTCTGATTTTATTTTGAGTTATGTTTTAAAAATCTTAAATAGATCTTAAACTTCATAGAATATTTCTTTTATTTATTTGTTTTTTTTATTTTTATTTTTTAGGAATATTACTTTTGAATTTCCTAACTAATCTTTTTTTTTTTTTTTCCTTTGGTGCAAAAGAAATTTGTATTGTCTTGAACAATTTTCTTATGTCAAACCAACATTGCATTTCAGGATAAACCCTCTTGGTCATGATATATAATAGGGATCTGTATAAATAATGGTAGGATTCAAATTTATTTAAACACACATTAATAAACTTATTTAGGGATATTGATTTTGTATGAGACCATAATTTTAAAGAATTACTATTATACATTTTTTTTCAAGATTTTATACTTATGTTTAATATAAATGATATATCAGTATTTTATACATTAACTTTTAATAAATAATGTCCTTCCGATTATCAACTATACTTCAGTCACTAGATTTGTTTTTATATACTTGCAAGAATAAAATGCATCTTATAATAAGAACTCAATTCAATAAAACATAACCTTCAAAACCTTACAGTAAAACTTAGAGAGGCAGAATCAGCCTTCTGTGCACTTTTGGTCTTAAATTAACACTCAGGATTTCTATTTCTGTAAGTACAGTGGATTATATACTCTCTGTCATCCTCCTCACTGAGGCATTAAAATTATATATTTATATAATTACATATAAACATATTTTATATGTGTATCAGATATATAATTGATATATATATATTATTTTATTTATTTTATTTTTATTTTATTTTATTTTTTTTTTACATTAAACAATTTTATTTTGACAAGTTGAATATATTATTAACCTCCACTTGAAAATGATCTAAAGCATTTTTTAAAGGGAAATCAAAGGCATATTAGGGAAGTTTGCTTTAAAATAATAAATTTTGTTATATATGTACACATATTTTCAAAATAATGCAAATAATAACTCCCATGAAAGCAATGGATTCATCTGGTACTAGACATACTATTTTTTTTTTTTTTTTTTTTTTTTTTTAAATTTTTTTTTTTATTATGGGTAAAAATCAAAATTCTCACAATACATACAAACATTTGTAAAATGATATATAAATATATATGCATATATGTGTATTTGCTTACAAAAATGTTATTTATATATATATATGCATATATTTTAAGAGGTGCTTAGATTACCTATTATACATTTTTGATAGCAATGTTATTGAATTAGAAATAAATGACAAAAAGGTAATATAAAGACACACTTATGTTTAAAAATTAAGAAATACAAATAAATTCAATGGAACTTAGAAAATCTTAGAAAAGAACAGAAATTGAAGTACTACATATCAACATTTGTATGATGTGGTTAAAGTGATACTTTAAGGAAAATTTATAGCCTTAAGTACTTTTCTTACAATTACTAGCTTGTGAAGTTTAGGTCCACTAGATATTAAATATTCAGGCCAAAAGCACCTTAGGAGCGTACTTGCCCCCCCAAATTGTATGGCCTACAATTTGCCATGAATTCTAAAGAAAGATTTTATTTTATTTATTTATTTGTTTATTTAAGCCTCCATGCAGAGTAGAGCCTAACACTGAAAATTTTCTTTGCTGTTTTCTTCTGGACGTTATTTTATTATTTTCCCATTTCACCTTTTCTGAGGAAGTTGTCCATCCAAATCCCAGCTTTATCTGAGGTGGTCTCTAATCAGGTTCCTTGTTCTAGGCAGGGCCCAAAGACTTTGCCTAGGACCTCTCACATACTGAAATACTAGGTCATTGGGGGGCATGTATGCTCCTAAGGTAGCTGATGCTTTCAATGTTCGTTTATTTCCCTGGTTTAATGTTCCAGTTTTGTACTTAGCCTCATATTCTTTTTTTCCCCTTCTTTTTAAAATTTAAACATTTATTTTCAACATTTTCTTCCAAACCTTTAAAAGTATTATATAGGGAAGCAGATGTGGCTCAAGCGACTGGGCTCTCGTGTACCATATGGGAGGTCCAGGGTTTGATTCCCGGGGGCCTCCTGGTGAAAGGCGTGCTGGCCTGCATGGAGGCGTGCTGGCCAGCACAAAGAGCTGGCACAGTGAGATGACACAACAAAAAGAAACACAGAGGAGAGATGGTGGATGATGCAGCAGACCAGGAAGCTGAGGTGGTGCAGGAGATTGAACACCTCTCTCCCACTGTGGAGGGACCCGGGATTGGTTCCCGGTGCTGCCTAAAGAGAAGTCAAGCAGACAAAGACGAACACACAGATAGCAGACAGTGAGTGCAAGACAATGGGGGGGGGGGGCGGCGGGGAGAGAAACAAAAAAATAAATCTTAAAAAAATTTAAGTATTATATAGTAGTAAGATTTCAATAATTCAAGTCTGCTACATTACCAGATAAATTTCAATCTATTCCACTATTTTTGATAGACACTGTTTTAGTTCTAAATATTTTATTATTTCCATCATGGTTTCTTCTTTCATGTATTTCACAGTATAGTTTTGTATTTTTAGCATATGGAAGAAAATTTTTTTATTGCATTATGGCATTCATGGATACTTGGTTTAAAATTAGTATATTGTCAATTTTTATAAACTTTTAATTATGCACTTAACATGTGTCTTCTCTAGTTGTTAGGTGTAGGGTTATTGTTTTAGTTTCCTTGGGCTCCTATAAGTAAGTACCACAAACGGAATGGCTTAAAACAACCAGAATTTAGTCTCTCACAGTTCTGGAGGCTAGAAGTCTGAAATCAAGGTCTCAGTGGGACCCAGTCCCCTCTGAAACCTGTAGGGAAGAAGCTGTTCTATAACTCTCTCCTGGCTTCTGATGGTGGCCGGCGATCTCTGCCTCCATTGTCAATGGCCGCCTTCTTTCTCTGTGTCCATCTCTGTCTCCTCTCTCCTTTTTATAAGGACACCAGTCAAATTGGAATAGGGACCTATCCCACTCCATTATGACCTCATTTGAACTTGCCTCAGTCCACCCATAATGATCCTGTTTCCAAACAAAGTCACGTTCTGAGGACCTGGGGATTAAGACTTCAACATACCTTTTTGGGGGGACACAATTCAACTACAGTCATTATATGTATGTTATATATAACTTGTTAATCATGTTAACAAGCTTGTCAATTGTCTGCTCAAATTTTTATATTTGTACTTGTTTTTGTCTTCTTGCTCTATCACCTGCATAGAGAGGTGCCTTCATTTTTCCCTTCGTGATTGTGGGTGGGCCAATTTCCTCTCATAATTTGGCGAATTTTTTTGTCTGTATACCCAAGGCTCTCTTTAGATCTTCCACAGGAGATTTCAGATGATTGTACTCCTAGGCAGCTGCCTCATTAACTTGCTTGTTGCACTCTGGTGTTCCATTTCCTCTTCATTTCTGGTATTCTTTATTTTTTAGAACCTAAGTTCATACATTTAAAATGATTTTGAACATTTTATCCAGTATTTCTGGAGGTTTGAAATGGGAAGGTTTTCAGACTCTTTCTTGTCAGAGCCTGAAGTTTACAGATTTTTATTTAAACCTGTAGAACTTGGTGAAATCACCTAGGAAGAGAGTGTAAAACAGAGAAAGGAAGATAGCAGAGGGCTGATTCTTGGGAGAACTCTAATGTTTTCAGGGTGAATTAAAATGAGAGAAATCCAAATATGGCCTCCCCCTATTTTAGAATCTCTGCAAACTCCCTTCCCCATAGAAAGTTCATAAATTCTCAAGTATGATAAAAAACAAACAAACATAGGCCATAAAATAGGACAGCCTTCCATATAAAATCATTGATATCTTAACTAAATATAAAGTGTGATAATATTAGGAAATATAAAGTCTTTTTGGTGCATGAAGCCAGCTTATTTTTTCTTGTTTAGAGACAGAAATCAAAACCATTCTTCCTTTTGTTGAGTGTTAGGTGTAAGGGGAACTTCTATTGCAGACATTTTTATAAAAATAAAGTGATGTCTACTTTTATTCTGTATAGAACCCTCTGGCAAAAGACAGTTTAGTCATTGTTTCTTGTCAATCTTCAGCTAGGGAGGGGGAAATGGAGAAGGATTTTGAACTGGTAGTCTTTGAAAGAAAAAAGTAACAGAGTAAATGGAAACAGCAGATAAAAGATGAGCAGACTTACAATGTCAACCAGGTATACTTTAGGGATGAGAAAACATGAAAAGACTGATAGTGCAGCAAGATTAGGATAAATCCTGAAAGTTCTGAAAGAACTTCCAAACTTCCTGGGCCAAAATAAATTGAAAAGAAATATTATGAAACATTTTTTCTCACAGCTTCTTGAATGCTTCTGCAATACTCAAGATTGATAATCATGTTGTACAGACAAATAGGATTAAAAACAAACAAACAAACAAAATTACCTAAATTAATAAGTATTTGAACTTTAGAAAGGGTTATTAGGGTTATAATGCTGTGAGTGATAGTTTTTCTAATGGGAAAATACCTACAAGTTGCTTCAAAAAAGTGAAGGGGAACTTCTTTGCAATGGCTGAGTTTTCAGATGTACAAATTGGCTCTCCAACATTATTAAATACATTAAACCTAATTTACATATGGTTTGTTTGATGTTTAGGCTCATGTCTCAACTTAGCCGGATAATGGTGCCTGGTTGTTTGGTCAAGCAAGAACTAGCCCAATTATTGCTGTGAGGATATTTTGTGGACTTAAATTATCAGTAAGTTGATTGCATCTATGGCTGATTTCATCTATAATCAACTGAGGACCTTGTCTTCAGCAGTGACAGATACCTCATCCAATCAGCTGAATCTCTTGAAAGGAGAAGTGATGATTTCATCAGTCAGAAGAGAGAATTTCCATCTTTACTTCAGCCTGCCAGCTTCTCCTGGAGAATTAATCAAGATCAAAAATCTTTATTGGAGTTGTCAGCTTGCAGCATGCCCTAAGGAATTTGGACTCACGCATCCCCACAAACACGAGACAATTTTATAAAATCTCATAATTTTTACAGATACCTCCTGTCGGTTCTGTTTCCCTAGAGAACCCTGACTAAAACAGTTAGTATTAAATCAAATTATTGAGCAATACTTAGATTTTAAAATTTGGAATGTGTACAAAAATCAACCAAGGCTAGAAAGCAAATAAAAATACATATAGTTCTATATATATACATATTTAATCCATATTACCAAAATCTATTTTGGACAAAAAGTCTCTAACAGAAATGTAGTATTCTGAACTTTTCTATTTTCCTTAGCTTGACATCTGAGTCTAAAGTGTTTTATTATTCAACTTTTTTTTTTCTGCAGAAAATGTGTAGATTGCTGCATTTGGATTTTTTCATGGTTATTATTGATAACTCTTTGATAGCTTAGTAGATTTAAATGAGAGTATAAACCTGGCAGTGGTAGAAGCATTATTGACTTTAAAGGGTAGACTCAAGTCATGGCAAATATTAAGGTCTTATATTTAGAATCACATGCCATTTATTACATTTCTGACTTTTACATTCTTTTTGAGGACCCTTCTTTTATGATGTTCTCTGCCCTAGTGACCCCGTTCACTCCTATGGGGTTCTTTGAGGTTCTCCTAGGATCCTTTTGCTTTTCACTCTACATTCTCCCCCTTGGATAATTTAATCTATTTCCATCTACTTAATTATTATCTGTGTGGTAATGAATCTATATCTTTATACCAGACTCATCTGATATGTTCTAGAACTATAAAGTCCAACTATGGATTTTCTATTTTCCTACTTTTCAAACTGTAGCTAACCTAAGCCTATAATATACCCTTCCCAAATTGTTCCTTATCCTATATTTTCTCAATGAATGCCAATCATCTGTTGATGAAATAAAAACAAAACAAAACAAAACAGGTGATTAACTCTTACTTTCCCCTCACTCTGGCCTCCACCATGCAATCACTTAATACCATTGACTCCAATTGTTACCATCTCTCAAATATTTATTTCTCTCCATTCCTACTGCCACCCATGGAATAGGTGCCATCACACTTTTATCTCTGGACCATCGCCACAACTTCCTCCCTGATCTTCCTTAACCCTACCTTGTCTCTCTCTAGTCCTCTCTTCACAGAAATCAGAAAATCAGAGGATGCAGTACTATGAATATCTGATCACATCATTTTCCTGCCTAAAATTCCTCAAACATTTTTCAAGATTGCAATGTAAACAACAAAACTATTAAAGTATTAAAAGATAGAGAAGAATATTTAAAACATCTTGTAGTGGCAGAGGCTTTTAAAGGCAACATAGAAAACCCAGAAGTCATAGAGAAGAATGGATCAGTTTATTACACTGGCTTAGTAGAAACCTTGCCTTCCTGGTCCATCTTTTGCTGTTGTCCATTAGCAACACTGTAATACTCTAGCTCAGCTTTACTTCCTGAGGGAGGACACATGTCATTTGTAGGAAGAGTGTAGTGGGAATCAAAATACTTAAGTTTCAGCTATTTCGTCTTTCTGGGCACATTGTTCTTATCTGAGTAATGAAATCAGTGGATTAGGAAAGACTACCAGCTCCTGCATAATGAGCAGTTACTCTGTACTAAGTACTTTACACACAGAGAACTCCCATATCACATAACAAAGTTGAGTGAAATGGAAAATGTTAAATGCTTTCTCAAATCACCCCTGCTTTTCTTTGTAGCAGTCCCTGCATTGTCTCCCTGATGATGATGATGATGATGATGATGATGATCTGATGATCATTTTTAAGACAAGAGTCATCATGCTTCATCTTCAACCTTTTGCAGGATACGATGTCCTCTTTGTCAGGACTTAATGCCTCGGAACTGATGCTCCTCTCCCACCCTATTCTACCCCCATGGTTGTAGCTTGCCAGCAGCTACACTTGCAGCATTATTCTGGTGTCTGGGACCAATTCTGACCTTGGCAGATATGCAGGGGAATTAACATCAAGCCCTTCTTGAAGCCTGGGAGTGGGGTCTTCTGCTAATGGTGGGTATTTTCCTGAGGCTGCTGCCTCTTGGAGTGCTGAATACTTCCATCCTATGCTCATCAGAACTCCACCCACTTGCCTATTCCCTGAATATTGTCAAGGAACTTCTGCTGTTTCCTGCAACTGTGGCCCACTTCCCCAGCCCTCACCTCACTTCTGTGGCTCTGTCTCTCTCTATGTTGGAGCCTCTTCCATATTGTCTCATCCTACTTGTCAACAGCCCTATGCCAGGCCATGTTATTAGATGTAAAACCTTTGCATATACTGATTGCGAGGAATGCTTATCCAGCCACCTCTTCCACTAATACCATCTCTTATTTTGGATCTAAGCTCCAATTTCTCTTCCTTAAGGATGCCTTCCCTGGCTACCTCCCTCCCAGACTAGGCTTGACTCTCCTTTCTTATGCTATCATAGAGCCTGAGCCTTTCCTTCATAGATCTTATCTCAGTTTATATCATACATTCCTCCAGTTGTTTGATGTATGCTTTCTCTATCACTAGACTGTGAGCTCCTCAAAGGCAGAGATGCCATCATTATATCTCCGATGGCACCAAGCCTAGGACGTCGTAGGTCAAAATATTAATTGAATAAAATGCAGGAAATATGACACAGTATAGGTCATTTGCATTGGGTCATGTTGACTTCTAATTCTAATCTCTTCATTCCTTTCTGAGATCCCTAACTTGTCTTCTTGCCCTTTTTGTCATCCACCACCTCTTTGCTGGATGCTTCCCTATGTAAGTCACTACCTGACATCCTAATTGAAATATTTAAAATGTCTGTGTTCAATAGATGACCCATCATTTTCCACTTCACATCTCTATGTAGGCTGCACCATTCATTTATTTTCTTAAAGCTCTGGAGTACTTTTTCCCAATAGAGCAGATTCATGGAAAAATTTTATTAGATTTGATTTTACAAAGGAAAACAATTCTGTTTGGTTTGCTAGGAGACTCAGGTTGATTAAAAACCTCCCTCATAAAGTGCAGAAGCAAGAATAGAAATTGTAATAAAGCTGAAATCAGAGACATAACTTTAACCTTACTTTTTAGTATCACTCTAATTTCCCTCTTGGAGGTTGCTTCACTGAAGTATTGTTTGACGCACTTTCTGCAACAGCTTATTCAGGCCAAGATGGCTGACAGAGGTTCTTGTAAGGACTTGGCAGAGCAGAAGCAAGTTAAGGATGGAAGTGAGACCCATTCAGCCCCCCAAGTGTGGACAGGCTCAGTGATCTGAGCCTCTGCTCCGACCCTTGAAGGCCGTGGGCACTGCTGAGGCTGGTCACTTCTTGGCTGACCGTAAACTTCTGACAAAGCTGTAATTTTTTCTACTTGTGCATGGAAGAGAATTTGAGTTAGGTGAGGCTCCCTGGGACACTGGGAGGAGTGCCTGTGGGAAAGTGGTGAATGGTGCCCTAGAGATGTCCATGTCCTAATCCCGGAACCTGTGACTATGTTAACTTATGTGGCAAGAGGGGTTTTGCAGATATGATTAAATTGAGGATAAAAAGATGGGATTATCCTGGATTATCTGGGTCGACCCAAGGTAATCACATGGGTCTTTAAATGTGGAAGCGGGAGGCAGAAGAGTCAAGGTCAGAGTGATGTGATGTGAGAAACATTTGACTGGCCATTGCTGACTTTGAAGATGGAGAAAGGGGCTATCCAGTCAAGGGATGCAGGCAGCCTCTAGAAGCTGGAAAAGCAAGGAAATGGATTCTCTCCTAGAGCTTCCAGAAGGAACCAGTCCTGTCAACACCTTGAATTTAGCTCAGTGAGACCCATTTCTGAGATCTGATCTTTAGATATGCATGATAATATATCTGTGTTGTTTTAAGCCACTGAGTTTGTGGTAATTTGTTAGCACAGCAATAGGAAACTAATATAGTGCCCAACCCTAATAATAATAATAATAATAAAAAAAAAAACAGCAGAGCTCCTGAGTACTCTAGAGACATCTAGACACTATAAGCAGGCCATACAAGCTCAGGGAATTTGGCAAGCTGTCAATGGGCCTTACTTTGGAATTTATGCTCCCCGATGTAACAGTTAGACTCATTTATAGTTTCTCTACACATGGCTCTACTGCCACTTTTATTTGAACCTATAATTAGCATTATACTTGTTAAATACATGTCCCAGAGATTTAAATCTTAGGTCTGTCCATGTACCAGTTGAGCCCTGACTCTCAGCAGAGTTGCAACACCTACTTTCCAGTTCATTGGACTCACCCAGGACAACTGACAATGAGATGATGATGGACAACGCCTATACCAAGGAACACAGACTGTCTGCAAGTGCAAGCAAGATAGTTCCATCCATCTTCCCCATGGGATCTAAGCTCCCTCTCAATTAGAAACAAAGTGGGGGTTGGTGGCAAGGCCCCAGGAAGTGTAAGTCCATTGAGGGTGGTGGGCCACACTTGTGGGAGATGTTTGTGTGGGATGTGGTGGGAGGTGTGGGAGGTGGGGAACATGGGAATCCCAGTGGGTTCTGTGTAATATTTTGGGTAATCTAAGCACCTCTTAATATATACATATAACATTTCTGTAAGCAAATGCACATATATGCATATATATTTATAGCTCATTTTGCAAATGTTGGTATGTATTGTGAAAATTTTTATTTTTACCCACAATAAAAAAAAATAATAATAATAAAAAAAAAGAAACAAAGTGGGCATCACCATCCCAAAATCCTTAAGACTGGGGAATGAACAATGGACTAAAGTAGACATTATTCTATTATAGACTTATTGTTATTCTGGCAGTAGAAGAAGTTTTATCATTGATATAAAGGCAGTGGCCACCAGAGGTTCTGAGGGGAGGGAGATGTAAGAATAGGTGTAATATGGGGGCATTTTTGGGATATTGGAATTGTCCTGCATGACATTGCAATGATGGATACAGACCATTATACATTTTGTCAAAACCTATAAAATTGTGCAGGGCAGAGTGTAAACTATAGTCCATGGTTAGCAGCAATGCTTCAATGTGTGTTCATCAATTGTAACAAATGTACCACACTAATGAAGTGTGTTATTAATGTGGGAAAGTGTGGGAAGGGGTGGTGGTGGGGCATATGGGAATCCCCTATATTTTTCATGTAACATTTATGTAATCTAAAGCTTCTTTAAAAACAAACAAACAAAAAAACCAATCTGTGATAAGGTCTTTTTGTTTGTCCTATATTAAAGGAAGATGTTACTTCCTCTTCTTAGAGGTTCCATCCATAACTTTCATGGCCAGCTCAACTGTGACTTCTTAAAATCTAAAGCTCTAAACACACTTTTTTAAAGATAATTGAAGAGTTAGGTTACTAAAATCCTTTGCTGTGTCTTATTGTTTTAGTCAGGGTAGTTGATAAAAGTTTGAGCTTATGAGGGTCATTCTAGAGCTCTGACAACGTTAAGTTGAAGGCAGAAAAAGTCTCATTCTTGTTTCTCTCACTGATTGGTTATGGGGTTAAGTGCATTCTATTATAAAATAATTTAAAGCAGATATCTCCATAGCCTTTTCCTTTAGAGGAAGATAAGAAGGCATGAATTTCTGACCTTTTACATAAAACATATGCCTAGTGGCAGTTTTGGTATCCTGGTGCTTGGAAAGCTTATACATTTGTTCATGAAGCAGTGATTTATTAAATGATATAATGGCCTAAGAAAGTTACTTTGGGCTCACACATACTTCACCAACTACCAGGCAACATTTGGGATAATCTGAATTCAGTATTGAATTCAGTCTGGTGTAATAGGATGGACAGTACTGGCTTACTTTATAAGCCAATTAAAAAAACACCAAAAATAATCAAAATGGGATTGAAGCCAAAGAAGTTCCTAGTGCTAACCATTCAGTTCTGAAGGACAGTTAAGTATTAAGATAGTAGCCTGCTATTAATATATGCTGGTTTGGTAAATCTAGATTTTATCCATATCTGGTTTATCTCTCCTTCTGGGCCCCAAAGAGGATTCTAATTCTTTAATACCTCCTACAGCTGGGCAAACTCATGTGACTGGTTAGGTCAATGGGTTGTGAGAAGTAGTGGCATCAGTCCTTTCTGGGGAAAAATATTTAATTGCCAGCACATGACCTCCCAGTGGTTTCTTTCTCTGCTGTGGCAACCATGGAAGCACATGTTGATAGAGAGGTGCCAAAAGATTGAGGTGGCCTAGATTGCCGGTGGAGTACAGCTGCCTGGTTACATCAGTTAGCTGTTACTGAGTACAAGCCACTCCGAACTTAGTGGCTAAAACCAAACTATTGATTACCTTTCATGATTCTGCAGGTTAGCTGGGTTGTTTTTATGCTGTAGGCCAGCTCAGTTGCGGCTGGATGGCCTAGCATTGCCTCCCTACTTATGTGGAGCCTCAGCTGGGATGGTGGGAATGTCTATAACAGCTGGGTCTCTTTACACACTGTCTTTTTTTCTCTATGAGGCCAATCTGGGCTTTCTTGAGAGGGCAGAATTCCAAGAGAGCAAGATCAGAAGATGCAGGCCTCTTGAGGCCTTGACTCAGAACTCACACAGATTTATATCTGTAGCCCTCTATCGGTCAGAGTAAGTCACGAGGCCATCCTAGATTTAAGAGATGGGAGAATAGATTCTCCCTCTTGACGAGAGGACCTACAAAAACATTTGTGGTCATTTTTAATCTACCACAGTTGGCAATTTGTCCAGTCATGCAACAGATTTGAGTATGTGGGAAATAAACCTTTATGGGGTTAAGTCACAGAGATTTGGGGAGTATTTGTTACTAGAGCCTAACCTAGCCTTTCCTAACTGATACGATTGTTAATCAGTTTGGTCACCTATGGAGGTAATAGTTCTTGTTTTGCCTATTTCTACAAAGGAGTTTTTTTTCCATTTTTTTTATTAGAGACGGTGTGAGCTTACAAAACAATCATGCCTAAAGTGCAGAATTCCCGACTACACTCTTTTGATATTTGTAGTTATATAGTAACTCAAGAAATCAGGTAGTATTTTTTTAAGAGATACTTAGATTACATAAATGTTACATAAAAAATGTAGGGGATTCCCATATACCCCACTCCCTACCCCTCCCATACTTTCCCACATTAACAACATTCTTTATTAGTGTGGTACATTTGTTACAATTGATGAACACATATTGGAGCATTGCCACTAGGTGTGGATTATAGTTTATATTATAGTTTAAACTCCCACACATTTTTGTAAGTTATGACAAGATATATAATGGTCTGTTTCCATCACTGCAACATAATTCAGACAGTACCAATGTTCTGAAAATGCCACATTGCTCTTATTTTTTAAAAAAGATACTTAGATTACATAAAAAATATAGAGGATTCCTATATGCCCCGCTCCCTTCACCTCCACATTTTCCCACATTAACAAGGTCCTTCATTAGTTTGATACATTCATTGTAACTGATGAACACATTTTGGAGCATTGCCACTAAGCATGGATTAAAATTTACATTGTAATTTATGCTCTCTCCCACCCAATTCTGTAGGTTATGGCAAGATATATAATGGCCTGTATCTGTTGTTGTGATGTCATTCAGGACAATTCCAAAGTCCTGAAAATGCCCCTGCATTACACCTGTTTTTTCCTCTCCTTGCCCTCAGAACCTCCAGTGGCCTCTGCCTCTACATCAATAATATAATTTCTTCCATTGCTAGAATCACAGTAAGTCTATAGTAGAATACCAGTAAGTCTACTTTAGTCCATAGTTCATTCCCCAATCCTGAGGATTCTGGGATGGTGATGTCCACTCTACCTCTAATTGAGAGGGGGCTGTGATCCATTAGGACCAATGGATAGGACTCTTGTTTGCAGTTGTAGACTTTCTCAGTTCCATGGTATAGTAGTTGTCCATCATCATCTCCTTTTTAGTTGTCCTGGGTGAGACCAATGAACTGGAGAGTAGGTGTTGCAACTCCTTTGAGATTCAAGGCCCAGATGGCACATGAACAGCCCAAAGATTTAAGTCTCTTGAACGTACACATACCAACTCTAGTACTAATTATAGGTTCAAATAGAAGAATAGAAGAGCCATGTGTAGGGAAACCACAACTGAGTCCAACTCTGTCACCCTGGGGAGCCTAAGTTCCAAAGTAGGGCCCACTGGCAAGGCACCAAACTCCTGAGCTATCTGCCCTGACTACAGTGTCTGGATGTCTCCAGAGCCATCAGGAGCCATGCTATTTGGGGTAGTATCTACTTTGGCAGTCAATGAGATCCTGCTGAGATGTGTATAAGCGTAACCTCTGGCATGACCTCCTGACTCATTTTGAAGTCTCTTAGCCATATAAACACATTTGTCTTTACCTTTTCCCCTTTTTGGTCAAGGTCTTTTTCCAGTTGCATTGCTAGTTGGTGTTTGGTAGTAATCCCTCAGTGCTAGGGAGGCTCATCCCTGGGAGTCATGTCCCACACTGGGGGGAAGGTAATGTATTTATATGCTGAGTTCCACTTAGAGAGAGGCCACATTTGAGCAACAAGGAGGCTCCCAGGAGGTAACTCTTAGGCACCCTATAATACTAGGCTAAGTTTCCATTTCAAGAGTAAAGATTCATAAGCACAGTTGTCAATATCAAGGGCCCATCAATGGACCATCCTTCTTCAACAATCATTGCCCCAGCATTCAGGGGATTCTTGGTGTTACATTAGAGAATGTGGCAGAGCCACATTTATTTTATTTTATAAAATAAAAATATTTTTTATTTAAATATAAATAAATTTGATATTTAAAGGAGTTATTTTGAGGATGTTTTGAAAAGTTGCTCTATCAATTCAAGATACTGTATTTTAGAAAAAGACATAGCCTCTGGTTACTGTCTACACCTAAAGTCTTCCCATATCTAAGAGAAAGGATCCTGATTATAAATGTTTCTGCTGGGCTGCCCCTGCACTTACAGGTAGTAAATCTGTGGAGATTTCAAGAAGAATTGAATTGCTCCCAGAAAGCATCCAGAATAATCTGAGTTAGAACTGACTTTGTCTTGGATTGTACAGCATGGGCAATAATGTTGAAATGCTGTTGAATGTGAAAAGTGTCAACACTAGGTACAATAATGAAGCAAATGATTTTAATTTCTGGAGACTTGAGCCACCCTTTTTCTTGTTATTTTCTCTGTCACTGGACTCCTCTTCTCTTCTCCTTTAAGTTCCCAGGGACTTCCCATTTGCTTTTTCTTTCATATGGCTTTCCTATAATTTCTCTTGGGGAAAATTTTTATTCAAACTAATGTGCAACCCTTCATAAATGTGAGCAGATTTTAAGCCTTAGTTCCAACTATAGAATGTATAATCTTTGCATTCTTTTGAAAAGATTTTACGTCACCAAGTTCCTGAAATTGTTCCACCAAAGCTAGTCCTGAAGACAAACCAATTTTAATTGATTCATGCAGACTGTTGGTGTTCCTTCCCAGCACAGTTTATACTAATCTGTGAGCTTATTCCAGTTCTACTTGACTCATCTTCCTTCATTCCCTCTTTTTCCTTTAAGATTGGGATACCAAACTCCAGAACCCATTTCTCTCTCCCACAGGCCACTGGCATGGTAAGAAGCATGATCTTTTCCCTCCTTATTGACCATCCATAGGTTATAGAGAAGAATTTACATGACCTCAATGTTCTCTGTGCTAGGCATCTAGAAGTCCATCCTCTGATTCTTTGATTCCTCAGGCAGTGATGGGGGAGTGTGGCATTGGATAGAGAAGATGGGGAGAGCACAGGAAGTTTTGATTTGGGGCTCAGGGGACAGAATGGACACATTAATTGGGGAGCTGAGTCCAAGGTGTTTGTCTTTGCATGTCTGCGGTTATGTAGTGTGATAAGATTCTCCTCCAGGCAGTTCTTTCTGGTGCTTGGGCTAGACTGAGCCCACCCTTATGAACACTCTGTGCAGACTTTCACCAATAGTTGACATTTCACTGGCCTCTATCCCCCATGAGACTGAGTTCCTTGAAGCAGAGACTGTGTTTTATTCATCTTTGTGTATGAATACACAGTACCAGGCTCAGTGACAGAAACTAACAGGTTTCACTATATGTTAGTTGAACTACTTAAATGGCAACATGGCTGTGGGGAAGGTTCTGGTCATCAGTACTGATTATGGAAACATCTTACAAATAAGAGAAATGCTATGATAATCTGGTTTAGTGATATTTTCTCATTTCTGCCTAATTTTCATTTAGCCATTGAGAATAGTGAAATATTAGAATAAGCTAATAAAGGTTTAGTGGTCTGTAGTGCATCCACTCAATGGAATTTGATGTAGCTATTTTACTGTGTCTACCATCCTTAGTGTATAAAGTTAAGAGAAATGAAAAATATCAATATACCAATTTATCTGGATTCCATGACTACATAAAAAGATACATATGAAAAGAAAGTAAAATGAATTAAAATATAATTAAATTATAATAATTTTGAGTCCTTGAGTAATCTAAAACTATTTTTTCAAATTATTTGAATGTCTTACTAGTATTTTTATAACTAAGAAAAGGACAGATGCTTAAAATCATTTTTGTACATCACCATTATGAAATTGATTTTAAATGCTAATTATATTCTATTTTATTTCATTATAACACTAAAATGTGTATTTATTCTCAGTCCTCATTGTGTAAATAGTATGGTTACCTGCCCATAATTAAAAAGCATCAGGTATAACATAGTTACTGATTCATATGATAGATTAATATTTGTTTACTTTGGATGTACTGTAGAAGATTGGCTACTGACATCAATCTCATCTGACTTGAGAATCATTGTGATTTTTCGAAGGTACCTTTTTATGAAATAGTGACATTTCATATGTAGGGCTTAGACTCTGGAGATACATAGACCTAGGTTAAATACATTACCACTTATATGTGGCCTTCGGAAACTGACAACTTCTCTAAGCCTATTTTTAGAATTTGTAAAATAGGATTTGTAATAGTACCAGCCTTAAGGATTTATAGGGGGGGCATTAAATGAAACAATGTATGTAAAGGACTTGGCACAGATAAAAAATGTACAAGTCATCTGTGATGTTGGTGAAGATGATTGCATAGACAACTCCTAGTTATCTAAAATAATGAGAGAAGCATTTGACTACATGTACGCCAATGCCCACTGCTCCTTTTTAAGCAAATGAGCTCTGATTTTACTTGGGTGCATTGCTGCCTAACATTTCCCATCTTCCTTTGCACTAAGTGGGGCTATGTGGTTAAGCTCTTCTCAAGGAGATATAAGCAAAAGAAGTCTGTGGCACTTCTAAAAAGTCTCCTTAGATACGGAAGGTAGAGAGGTGCCTTTAGTTTCTTCCTGGTGCTGATTTGAAACGTGTGTGATGGCTGGAGCTTCATCCTCCAGCCATGCCATTAGGGCCAGGGTCACATTTGGAGATAGTGGCACAGAGATGTAGAAGCAATGTGGATCCCTGACTGCCCCACTCAGCCACCAGAACAACCCAGGATTGTCTGTTCCAGACTTCTTTTATGTTAGAGAATGAAATCAACTTCTTGATTATTTAAGCCACTTTAGCTTTTCTTCATTATGTACAGTTTAGCCTATTTTTGAATATTATTACAGTTTAATAATCACAAAACATTATTACTGTTTAAACAAAAAAAGCAGATTTTATTCCTCCAAGACTTTTCTTAAAGCCCCTGAGACAACTGTGTTTTAGAGATGGAAATCAATTATGGGGGAGAGAGCTAAAATCAGGGTGTAGATGATTTTCAACAAGCAGAAACAAATCAGCTTTTCAGGAAGGCAAATTTAATGCTAATGATGTGTTGGTAGAGTCCTTCTGCAAGTAGCCCCTGGGAGAGGAGGGGCGGAAGGGAAAAGCTACACAGGATACCTGGAGAGGGAGGAGGTGTCATGGGCCAAATGAGTTTTGGCAGGAACACTCTTGTAAAATGTACGTCTGGTTATTGGCTTAGAGTATCTTCAATTTTTCCCTAGCTTTGCCTTTTATTATTTTTATTATTAAAAAGTGTGGCTGCGTGCATTTCTTTCCTTCCTACAATAACATATTTGCCATTATTTCTGGGGCTTAGGATAAAGGCCTGTTGTGTGCATGTTGTGAGGCTCTGATAAAATAGGATGGTTCTGCTTATTTTTCTTGCATTTACAGACCATTGCTGCAGTCATTTATGGTATTGACCTAAGGCATATTTCTGTTTTATCAATTATCTTAAAAGAATCTGCTCGGATGAGCTGTAGGCCACATAATACAGGCAAAGCCACTAAGATGAACTGTCAGCTGTAGTTCACCTAATATGGAAATCAATTTCATTGAAAGATCAGAAAAGCTTTAAGGCAGTGACCCCTGGAGGCTCTGGGGACAGGGAGAGGGAAAAACAGTTGTAATACGGGGGCTTTTTTGGGACTTGGAAATCATCCTGAATGACATTGCAACAACAGATATAGGCCATTTTATATCATCCCATAACATGCAGAACTGTGTGGGAGAGAGTGTAGACTACAGTGTGAACTATGGTCCATGCTCAGTGGCAAAGCCCCAGGATGCATTTATCAATTGCAATGAATGTACCACACTAATGAAGGATGTTTATGTGGGAGGGTGTGGGAGGTGTGGGGAGTGGGGCATATGGGAATCCCTATATTTTTTGTGTAACATTTATGTAATGTAAGTATCTTTAAAAAAAGAAAGAAAAAACTGTTTTAAATGGAGAGACAATTGGAGTATTTTATTTGGTTAGAAATGGGGAATTAGGACTGAGGGAGGTGAAAGTAAGCCAGCTCTCTTGTTTCTGCTCTTTTTTTGTTTTGGTTAATTTTTTTTTTTTTTTTTTTAATAACTCAGCCCAGAATTTAAACAAAAGAATAGGGAAAAGTAATTTCAATAGAGGACGTCTCGCTGTCTTCTTACCATGAGAGCCAAATTCTTCTATCTCACCCTCAATGGCTAAGTCATAGCTTGGGCTTCCTTCTAGCCCTCTAGGAAATAACATATATAATAAAAACAGGCCAATATCCTTTTCTTCTGTAATATATTCTCCCTTCCCTCCAAAATATTCTTGTACGTGTAGAAATGTGGTTCCTTCAGATGTAATAGCATGGCCTTTAAGACACTATAGCTGTCCTTTCTTTCAGAAGTGATCCTAGGGGGTCTAAAATCCACAAATTAGAACAATATTGATGGAGAACTTTAAGCAAGGATACAAGGGGATGTACTTTGACAAGCTCTCAGTGAGAGTATACTTCATTTGAATTTGTTAAAACCCAAGAGATGGTTCCTTTGCCTTTTAACTGTGTATGCTTCCGTTTACCCCAAGATAATTCCTTTTATGGTCCCAGTTTCTCATTTTCAATTCATTCTACTAAATTTTATACGGCGAGTCCCAAGTTCCAGGAGGATCCATCAATATGAACGCAACTTAGAATTTCTAGTTTCCTCTTCTTTTTACAAACAGAACCTTTTTGAGGGATTATAAAAATCTTTTTATGGAGGCATGGTCCAAATGGCTCTTTTGGTGCTTTGAACAGCTATTTTTTTGGATTGTGGACTCAGGATTCATCATTTCTCTCGACAAGTTCCATTTAGAATAAAGAGTCAATGAACAAGAGGACTGGCCAGCTTTGAGGGAATTGGTCCCAGTTATTTCATGAGAGCATTATTAGAGTGATCTAATATATGCATTTCAAGCTTTGGAGCAATCAATATTTTAAAGCATCTTTACAGAAAGTGGAAGTATAGAACTTCCCATACTGCATCTGAAAGCTGATATGGAATTTTATAAATAGTCATATGATGCCTAAATTATTTGTAATATAAACTGAAAGCATCCTTGGCTTTTATGACGATTGTATAAGATCCAGAATTATAATTATGAATAGTGCATTGGGTTTTTTTGCTCTCTATGATTACCTACTTTGTTATGGAGGGAAGGCTTTCCACTACAGTTGTCCCAGATTTGAATTTTATAGTTTATTTTGGTAGCAGCTGCCCCCAGAAGAATGTGAGCTCATTGGGGATATCCATGGAAAATAGAAATCCTCATTCCCTATACTTTATGGAGAGAGAATCTCAGAACTTTTTCCAAGGATTGCTCATCGAGTGTAATCAACATTTATTATGACTAGTGTCTCTTGTTTTAGACAGTTTAACATTTGAACAAAGAATAAAAGATTTTACTCATCATTTGGAGATGAGCAATATTCAATTTTAGTAAGTATCAGATAAAGCATGAAAAAGGGCTGGGTGAATTATATGTGTCACCCAAACGTAAGATTACACTGTTTTGGCTTTCCATGTTCCCCAAGAAACTTGTCTTGTCCTTAGTCTGAACTAGGTTCAAGGCAAGGACTTGTTTTTAGGACCATGTAAGAAGAACCTGGGCTTTGGAACCACAATGTTAGGTCAGATGGTAGGGCAACAGTAAAGGATGGTTTATGGCATGTTGTTATATTTTCTCTGCTTTTTGGCTGAATAGGTTTCAGAATTTGTACCAGGGCTAGGCTGTAGGTGGGAATTAGGTAGCTCCTGTTATAGAGCCTGAAGAAACGTAATGACACAAAAGCCACCTCGCTGTGATACTTGTTGGGATTTGGGTGGTGGTGGTGAATAAATGGCTTCCCCGCCCCACCCCCATCCCAAGTTCAGGACCAATTGAGAGAGATGTAGGAATCAGGTAGATGTAAATCAAAGCAGACCAACCTGTGTTGGAGAAAGTGGCTTATCACTCCAGAAAAATGAGATTGTTAATACTCTCTTGCATTAAATTTGAGATGGATTGGCTATAGAAGGTGAGGGTAAAAGAGAAAGTGAAGATAATTCCTAAATTTTTGGCTTGAGCAATTGAACTAGATTC
The DNA here is from genome assembly GCA_026826555.1 of Tolypeutes matacus. Taxonomy (NCBI): domain Eukaryota; kingdom Metazoa; phylum Chordata; class Mammalia; order Cingulata; family Chlamyphoridae; genus Tolypeutes; species Tolypeutes matacus. The sequence continues at coordinate 9,941,307 of JAKSZT010053813.1, forward strand.
TGGTGGTGTATTCATAAGGGGAAGGAGTTGGTTTTTGGAGAGCACTGGAGGAAGCAAGAAAATTGTTTTGACTATGTTCATTTTAAGTACCTGTAAGACCTCTATATTTAAATGGCAAGCAGAAAGTTAGTCTCTGGTCTGGCAAGTCATGCTAGTTCCCTATGCTTTAGGGAATATACAAGTTTCATGGAATAATTGAATTTCAGAACTTGAAGAAAGTCTTCGAAGGCTTATAGTTCATTGGATCTAGATTTGGTGTAGACACCACTGAGTATAGCTGGTATTGCTAAGATTATGACCTGTATTGGCTGACATCTAAATCCTTATGTAAGACTTGATTTTTTTTTTTCATTAATGAATTTTAGTAGCCACCTTCTCTCTCCATCTACCAAATTATCTCTTAAAAAGCCATTCCAGTTACTACTGGAAAGCACAGAAAGCAAGCAGTGGTTAAGGCATTAGGAAATGGTATCATAAGACAGTAGGGAGGTATATTCATTTTTAATTCTTCTAAGGCAGTTCCTTCCATTTTCAAGGGAGCGTTCCTGGAATTAGAAATGAGGACAAAGGAAATAAGAACATATAACATTTCTCTTTCTTATTTTTAAACTACGTGTTCATAGCACCATGTGTTGGGTGTGTTTTTGCACCAACCCTTTCTATGTAATTAATTAACCAAATGTTTGCTTGCCTCTTACTATTTGCAAGATATTGGACTAAATGCAGCATTGTTAAGATCATTCAGACTAAGAAGAGATTTATCTCATAAAACAGCTCTTTATGGATCAGCTATAAATGAAGTGTTCTTCATGTACCTAGCTATAGTCTAAGTTGGCCTGGAAGCTCCTCCCCCTCTGATCTTACGCTGCCTATTTTATTGGCAAAAGACAGGACAGGCTAGTTGAGCAAAAAGAGAAAATTTCATTTATAATAAGGGGGAAGTTCTGAAGCATTTTAGTGTCCGAATGATGACTGCATTAGAGGGAGATGAGCAATTCAAATGCATTCCCTCATAAATCTCCCTCAGAGGGGAAATATAAGACAGATAGTTTCACTTAGAGATAAGACTAAACCAATCCTAAGAGACAGGACACATTGATACCAAAGTGACAAATGCAATTTCAGCTACAAGAATGCTCAATCACCTGCCAGCGGCACCAAGGACTTGGCTAAAATGTGGGAAAGAGCAAGGAATTGAAAGGAAAACTCTATCAGAAAAAAGGTTTACAGAACAAAATCTGAAGTTAGCTCAAGCAAAAAGTCCTGGACTTTAAGTTCCTCCTTTAATTGCTTCTAACTTTGGTATAGCAAATGATACCATCTTGCATTTTGTACTGACATTGTCAAATAGCTATTTTCAGGATAGAATAGGAAATGAAAAAATGAAGAATGGAAAATGAAAAAAAGTGTGGTAAAGTTAGATTGCTTGGTTTTGTACATGATTAATACATGACGTTTAATTTTTATTCTAGTCCAATGTCACTGTAGTTCATTTATATCTGTCTTTATCAATAATACCTGTCTCAAATGGAAAGCTTCTAAATGTCAGAGATTTTGCCTACTACCAAACTGGGAAGGAGTTTTCTTTTTTTTTTTTTTTTTCCATTGCTCTATTCCATTCACCCCATTTTGGGTGTCGAGTACCCCATCCATCCGTCCATCCAGTCATCCATCCAGCCATCCATCCAAAGTTTAATATGTGCTAAGTGCAAGATATTGTGCTGATTGTTAGGGGAGATGCAAATTCAGTGAGGTAAATGCTGTGATACAAGTACAGAGCAAGTGCAGGAAAGCTTGAAGGGGGAAGAAACTAACTTGCCTATAATCCCCTACAAAGTTGGTTTTAATTCACACTTGGTGTTAATACACACTTGGTGCGAATGGTGTGATTCCATTCACTTATCCTGACAGCTGACAGAAAAAGTCTTACAAAACTTACAGATTTTAGAGAATGCTCCTAATTACATTTCTCATTGTACTTTTATGAGGATCCCTGGAGGAAAGTCCCATCTACTCTTAATACCACAAATAGTTGTACTTCTGAATACTTGTAAGGATTTATTTTATGGACAATATAAATGCTTAAACTGACAATGCTTCCTTTTCTATTTAGCAAAAGCTGAGCATAGCATATAGGAATTTAAAAATGTCTGTCTGCGGAGCTATCAAGTATCTATTACCCATCATCTAGCTTCATCTATCAGTCTTGGCTTGCGTAACACATTCACATTTGTTTGTCTTTTATTTTCATTTTAAGTGAAACATATATTGTAGAAAAATGCACCAATGACCAGAATGAAACTCAATAAATTTTCATTAAGTGAAATGTTACAGCGCTGCAGGAACCTTGTTCTATCTCATAGTCACTACCCTGCCCCTCCCCAAAGTTAGCCACTCTCTTGACTTTTATTACTATAGATTAAATGATACAATTTGCACACTTTTGTGTCTGGCTTCTCTCACTCAGCATTTTATCTGTGAGATTGATCATAGTGTTGCATACAGCAGTATTTTTTTTTTTCTGTGTGGTATTGATAGACATTGTAATTGTTTTCAGTTTGGAGCTCTTCTGAATAGAGCTTCAATGAACATCTTGTACATGTCTTTTGGTGAAAACACATACATACATATCTCTGTTGAGTAACCTGAGGAATGAAAATTGCAGAGTTATAGGTAGATATTGTCAAAACAGTTTCTAGTGTGATCGTACTAATTTATACTCTCATTAATTTGTTCCCATATCCTCACCAACATTTAGTACTATCTTTTAAATTTTAGTTATTCTGATGGATGTGTATTGGTATTTAATTGGGATTTGAATTTGCATTTCCCTGATGACAAATGATGTTGAGCAGCTTTTCATATATTTACTGGTCATTGGATATACTTTCCCCCTGCCTCCCGTGATGCTCCTGTTAATGGATTATGCCCATGTCAAAAGTTGGGTGTTCTGTCTTTTTCTTTATGATTCATGGGGGTTCTTTATATATTGTGGGTAAAGAACCTTTGCCCAAGATTTATATATTGAGAATAGCTTCTCATACTCCTGATGTCCAGGAATTCCTAATTTTATAAAGTCCTAATTTATCAATTGTTTATGTCCTGTTTAAAAATATCTTTGCCTAACTCAAGATCAATAAGACATTTTACTGTGGTAAAATGTCTTGTGTTTGATAGAAGAAGGATTCAACATCCACATGTAAGTCCAATTGATTTAGTACCATTTATTTAGTACTATTTTTTCCTGTTTAGAATTTTTTTAGATATAATTAATCTGTATTACAGTAGAGGATCTAGACAAGGTAAAAAATAGTTATCTAAACTTTTTATTTGCCCTGATCTAGCATCTATCATTTCTTTGAAAATTCTCAAAATGTTCTTTTACAAATTCCACATCTTGGTGGATAACTTTAAAAATAGAGCACCAAGGACCTGAGTCTAGCTTTTAAGAATCTCAAACACATTTATGGGAAATTTAGTTTATTTAGTGCACGTTTCTTTTCCAATTTTCCTTCAGATAAATGAGATGGTGTTGCTCATAGGACTGACATTAGCCTCCTACAGGGAAATATTCTATTTCTCCACCCCACTTCCCTCCATGTAAGGGATCTGTAACCACAAATAAGAACTTAGTATCCAAGTCAGGAAATAGGAACATGATGAGTAAATGGCATTAACTCAATATTCTAGTGTACTCTTCACTGGCCCCTTACTACTCTTTTCTACCTCCTCCAACCACCCTATAAATATGAAAGTCTTATTATAGAATATTGTGACTCTCTTATGCTTATACAGTATTCATGAAATTTTTAACTGTGTAGACTTTGATGTAAATTAATGTAGCATTGCCTAGACTATTATAGAGTTTTAAATAAAATGGTCTAGCTAGTAAATCTATATGGTTTTAATTTTCATAGACCAGATTGCAAATTACTGAACAATGGAGGATAAGAGGCGAAAAGCATATGATTCTGGAGTGTCACACTTCCACAAACAGGAGATATCATGGAAGGAAGATTGGATTGAGAATCAGAGGAAGGAGTTTCTGGCCTTCAATGTAAATCACTTCAACTTTTTCAGCCTCAGTTATCCTTATCTGTCACAGGCTACATATGGACATGCTTTGAGATCTTCCACATTCTGTTTACTTCAAGTCCCTTCTGCCTATTTCTGATTTTGCATAAGCACTGTATTTCTTAAAGGTCCCTCCCTTTACTTTCCTCAGTACACTGCCAGGACACTTGTCAGAAATCAAGTGACTGAATGTGTGTGGATCTGCTTCTGTATACTTTCTCATTCCATTGGTTTATTTTTCTATCCCCCTGCCAAGGCTATACTGTCTTATTTACTCTAGCTTTTTTATATCATTTTGATATCTGGTAGTGTAAGTGCTCCAGACTTGATTTTATTCTTTAAGCTTGTCATGCTGTTCTTGGGCTTTTGTATTTTCATACACATTTTAGAATCAACTTGTCAATGTCCACTAAAATTTAGATCAAATTGAATCTATGAATCAGTTTGGGGGAAAAGTAAAATTTTTACAATATTTTCTTTCAATTCAGGAACATGGTTTCTTCCTTGTATTTATCTCAATAATGTTTTTGAAGTGTTCTGTACTGAGATTTTATATATCTTGTGTTCTGTTTATTCTCAAATATGTGAGATTTTTGATACCATTAAAATGGAATGTTTTTACTCTTTCATTTTCTAATTTTTGCAGGTATATAGAAATACAATTTAATTTTATATAAACCTTGATCTTGGTAAATTTACTTATTAGCTAATAAATTGTCTAATTTGTGGATTATTTTCATTTTTCAACATAGGCAATTATATTGTTCATGAATAATGACAGATTAATTTCTTCCTATATAATATTTTTGTCTATTGTATTGGTAAGAATTTCCAATATGATGACTAGAAGTCATGATATGGGTCATACTTGTATTGTATCTAATTTTAAGGGGGAGAGGCTTCAACATTTCACCATTAAGTATGATGTTTGTTATAGGTTCTTTGTAGTTAACCTTTATCCAATTAAGGAAGTTTTCTTTTATTCCTAGTTTGCTAGTCTTTTTTTTTTTTTTTTCCTTTTAAAATTGTGGATGGGTAATGAATTTTATTAAATGTTTTCTTCATTTATTGAAATGACCATATGATTTTTCACCTTTATTTTAAAATACAATGAACAAAAATTTACCAACCTGGTAATTGTTGGACTTGGTCTGCCAATATTTGTTTGAGAAATTACATTTAGGTTTGCAAGAGAAACTGATATATAAATTTCTTTGACAGGTTTTGTATCAAGGATATGCTGACCTCATAAAATGAATTTTTTTTTATTCTCTGGTAGACTTTATGTAAGATTCATATTATTTCTTCCTTAAATGCATTTAAGAATTTCCTGGTGAAGCATTTTGAGCTTGGACTTTTCATCATGGGAAGATTTTTAATTGCAAATTCAGTTTCTTTATTGGGTATGAAATTATTTGGAATCTTTTTTAATGTTGTATTTTCTAGAAATTTGTTCATTACATCCTTTTATATCTTTTCAATATACTTAGGCTCCCTTTCTCTCATTGGTTATTTATGCCTTTTCAGTTTTTTTCTTTTTCATAAATGCTATCAGGATCTTATACATTTTTATTTATTCTTTTCAAAGAATCATGTTTTGCTTTGTTAATGTTCTCTACTATATGTTTCCTTCATATTTCATTGTTTTCTGCTTGTTTCATAATATCCTTCCTCTCACTTTCTTTGGGAATAAATTTGCTGCTATTTTTCTACCTTTTTGAACTGGATACTTGATTATTGATTCTCCAGTCATTTTTCTCATATTTATCTAAGGCTACAAATTTACTTTCAAGAGAGCTTTAGATGAATTTCTCAAGTTTTGATATATGATATTTTCAGTCTCATTATGTTCAAAATACTTCCTAATTTCTGCTGTGATTTCCTCTTTGACACATAGGTTATTAAGAAGATGTCCAAATTTAGATTTACAAGCTCTCCCAGTATTTAAGGATTTCCTGATTAATTTTCATTGTTAACTTTTAGTTTAAATTTATTGCAATCAGAGAAGTTATTCTATATGATTTCAAGTTTTTGAAACTTGTTGAGGTTACTTTAAGAAGAGATGGTCAATTTTGGCAAATAAACTATGTGCACTTAAAAAGGTGGTGTAACAAACAAAAATCAATAAAAGGAAAACGGAAACAAAAAATAACCCCAAAACAACAACAACAAAAAATAAAAATAAACAAAAACATGTTTTATTCTGGAGTGGTAGGAAACAACATTCTATATGTCAATTAGATTAACTTGTTAATAGTGTTATTAAACCCTCTCTACCTTTACAAATTTTTTGTCTGCATTTTCTATTGTATACTGATAGTAGTGTGTTAAAATATCCTACCCTGACAGTGAATTTTTCTGTTTGTCCTTTTAATTTTGTGAATTTTGTTTTAATAATTTTGAGGATGTATTAGATGTATACAATTTAGAATTTTTCTAATGGTTTGAAATTTTGCCTTTAAGAAATGATACTCTTAAAAACATTTTTCTATAAGTAAAAACCAAGTAGTCTAGTGAGGCTGTTGCTTAGTGTTCATATGAGTGGAATATGGAGGAAAAGTTTGGGAAGATAATAAAGTTATGGAATATTCTTAGTGAGGGGAGTGACATGAACAGAAGTGAACTTTAAGAATATTAATATAATTGGTCATATCATGTAGAGATGATTGCATGGAAGAAAGATGGAAGCAGAGCAAGTATATTGGAGCCAATTGTGATAGGGCAAGCCAGTATTTTCCAACAGTGGTTGCTTAATTGCCAGGGAACTCATTCTTAAAGAGGGTATTGGAGAATATTTACATATATCAATGAAAAACATTAATTATTTGCATTTTTCTTTTTAAATGGATCAGTTTGAAAGCCTTCTAGCTTCTATGCACTGAGCATGCAAGGGAATTAGTGGAGATCACATGAACATGCTTTTGACACACTCAGAAGATTTATCACTCAGTTTTAATCTTAATCGTATGTTATTTAATCCATACCTATAATGGACCAGTGGTGAAAGTCAGGAAACATAAGGAATTTTGACACTGGAATGTAATGACTTAATGAAAGTCATATAATAATATGAAAATTTACTTCAAAATAATTTTTCACAAATTTGTAATTGGGCTGGTATCTGATCATAGTTCTTACATAGGACATCAAAATCTTACCAATACTTCAGGAAACAATGTTGAAAAGAGGAAATATAGTGGTGATTTCATTTCATTCGTCATGCCATTGATTGGTAATAATGCACATATTAATATACAGTTCATTCCTGACTATAATATTATATATGAAAGGTTGACTATACTTAATTAAAGACCCTGTTAGCAATTATATTTTTGAACTCAGTTCAGAAGAGCAAGAACAAAGATCTGGGAGACATGCTATACATAAATGTGCTTGGGCCAGGATTTGTCAACCTGGGAGGGTCTATATTTGTGTCTGAGTGTTCTTTATTCTCTAGGGCTTGAAAGTTATATGCAGTATATTGGTAAGACAGAGATTGATGAGCTATCCATGGTCCAGATCAATGTTCCTGACACATATCCAATTATCCTATAGGCATAATTACACTTTTTAAAGACTTATTTCCCCGAGTTGTTAGATACCCTTTCAGAGACTTTGCTGTGCCCATCATTCACTGGAATGTTATCAACAACTGCATAGTACCTGGTAAGAATTCTGTTTGAGGATATACTGCTTATCTCTCTGTCTTTTATGGGTCCTAAATGATGGAAACACCTTCATTTTTCCCTTTGTTTTACAGGGTATACAACTATAGGTTGGCAGTTGTAGCCTTTCGGTACTTTAAAGATATATTCCATTGTGTTCTGGCTTCTATCATTTCTTTTGAGAAATCAGGTGTCATTCGTATTTTTGCTCTTTCATAGGTAATGTTTCTATATTCTTCTGGCTGCCTATATGATATTTTTGGTCTTTAGTTTTTAGCAATTTTACTCTAATGTGTTTATGAGTCTTTATATTACTATTTATCATAATTGCGGCTTACCACATCTGTTGAATATTTGGCTTAATATATTTCATCATTTTTATCTGCTATCTCCTCACATATTGCTGCTGTCCCATTATCACCATTACCCTTTTGAGACTCCATTACATGTATGCTAGAAATTCTCACAATGTCCTTTATAGCTCTTATTCTCTTTTCTCTATTTCATATTTGTTTTTCTTTTTGTGCTTCAGTAGGACTATTTTATATTTATCTTATCTTCTTGCTCATCAGTCTTATATTCTACTGTGGGTCCAATCTGCTATTACACTCTTCTATTTAGGTCTAAAATTCAGCTAGTTTTTATTTCAAGAATTTAAATTTGATAATTTTATACATTCTTCATCTTACATTTCTTTAAAAAAAAATCACAAAGTTATTTTAAAGTCTTTATGGTAATGCCAAAACACTGACCACATGTAGTTATGTTTCAATTGTCTGTGTTTCCCCTTCTGTGTTCTTTTTTCCTTTATATGCCTGTTATTTTTTTATTGCAGAGACTCAATGAAATTTTACCTTCTGGCAAGCAGTTTAAATAAAGGAAGATCACTTTATTTGAACCTGGGAACAAATTGCTTTGAGGCTGTGCTTTTCTTTTTAAGGCATGATCTTTTTTGTTTGCCCTTAATCCAATGGTGTAGGCTTTTATGGGTCCCAAATGAAAGCCTGGGATGATAACCAGGTCCCATCTACCTTGATGGGCCCAGAATTACAATATTTACCTCTCAGCTCCATGAAACTATCAAATGTTTTCCTTTTCTTTTCAACTTCTTAGCTATGCTTTTTGGAAGGGCATCTCCAGGTCTCTGACTGTGCTGCTTAGGAATAAACAAATTCTTCAAGGGAAAAAGCAGCAGCAGCAGTAAAATATCAGAGGTTCACTTCAATGTTTTTCTCTTTTTTTGGAATCTTGGCCTCTAGCTGACTTGGTAACTTCAAATAGGTTTTTGTGTGTGTTGTGTGTAATTGTTCTTGATAGGAGGGTTGTCTGCTATAAGAACTTTCCTTATATTTTTGTGCATGTTTTATATGTCCCAGTAGGCTATCTCAGCTGTTTTCTGTAATAAAACTAAAATTATGGAAATGCAAAGGACCAAGAATAGTCAAAACAACCTTGAAAAAGAAGAGTGAGACCAGAGGGTTTAGATGGCCAGATATCTAAATTACTTATAAAGCTACAGGAAATAAGACACTAGGATATTGGCAGAAGGTTAGGCAAAATAATTTCATGGAATAGAATAGAATATAGAAACAACCCCACACAAACTGTTACTTGATCTCTGATGATGGTGTCGTGCAAATGCATTGGGGGAAAGGAAAATACCTTCGATTAATGCTATAATGAGATGAAATGTAAAAAAGATAATGTTGATAGATACCTCCCACCATACACAAAAATCAACATCTATTACATGATTCCATTTAATTAAATGTTTTGGGTAATCTAAGCACCTCTTAAAATATATGTATATATATATATATAAATAACATTTTTGTAAGCAAATACACATATATGCATATATATTTATATATCATTTTGCAAATGTTTGTATGTATTGTGAGAATTTTGATTTTTACTCATAATAAAAAAAAAAAATGCAATGGCAAAAAAAAAAAAAAACAAAAAAAAAAAACAAACAAACAAAAACATATAAGACTCCCCTACTGTGTTAAAAATCAGTGTGGTTCTGTTCGGTGTGGTACGGGTTGGGAGGGCATATAAGGAGGATTTCTGGCTGCTGATAACATTCTACTTCTTGATCTAGGTGCTGGCTATATGAGAATGTTCACTTTGTGAAAATTCATTGAGTAGTTAACTTTAAAATCATATACTTTTCATAAGTATGTGGTAATTTAGGAAAAATGTATTTACAAATAAGTTATAAATATAACACAATTATAGTGAGTATAACTAACACTGCTAATTTATAAATGTGATTGTGGCTGAAAGGGTAGTCTAGGGAGGTAAATGTTAATTGAAAGAGAGTTAGAGGATAATCTAGGGACCGTACAACATAATTATGAGGATTGTGGTTATTAGTACAAATGCGAGAACGTTCCTCTCTCACAAGGTGTTAAGAATATGTTGATACATGGGGAAAATGCAACTAATGTATCTTATAGACTGTAGTTAACAGTAATATTGTAATATTTTTGCAGCAATGGCAAAGAAGGTACTATACCATTGTTAAGGGTCAAAAAGGGAGTATATGGGATTTTTCCTTTTGCAGTATTGAAAATATTCTGAAATGGACTGAGCTGATGACAGCACAACTCTGTAATGAAACTAAGCCACTGAGTGTACACCTTGGATGGATTGTGCAAGGCAGGGGACCATAAAACACAGTGAACCACATGGTTCAAATAGGAGAACGTTCTCTCATGAACTATAACAAATAAACAATACTAATACATGGTGTTAATAGGATGGTTTGTGGGAAAAATATACCAAATGTAAGCTATGGACTATTGATAGCAGTAATATTATGATGATGTTCCTTCATCATTTATAACAAATGTGTCACAACAATGTAAGGTATTGATAGTGGGGCGACACATGGGAATCCTATATGTTATGCACAATTCTTTTGTAAACTCACAACTTCTCAATAAAAATTAAAATTTAAAAAGTAGGTTATAAATAAATGCCATCTTATCAGAGACAAAAGTTTTCAGTAAAGGTTTGGCATTTGACCTACAATTTGAATATCGGTTTTAAGTTCCCCCAGCAGATCATTCTAGGCAAGGGTTGTGGTATTGCCATACCTCCTTTCTTTTCCTCCTTTCTGTATTCCCTACTCCCATTTAAACTTACATATCTTATGTTATTTCTTCAGAGATTCACCTCTAGATAAATTATATACATTTTATAAATTTAATATTAAATAGTAAGTTTAATATTTTACCACTCCTGGTTACATGTGGTTGTAGATTTAATATCTCATTTTAAAGAATAACTCATGTGGACATTTCTGATCCCTCGGCAGGCAGTTGGGGGAAAGAATAGTTTTGACCAGAGTACCTTTTAAATCACACCATATAGGGCATGGCCAGTTTAGCCAACATCAGGGATGAATTCCTGCAGTGTCTAGCATATAGCCATACATAAATAGGCTCTTCCAACTACTAAAATAGCATTTACTAAAATTGGCTTTCTCTCCAGAAGGATCTCAACATATTCCCAATGAGTAAATTTTATCATTAGCATCATCACAATGTTTACTTCACTTGCATGACTTATTAATAAAATCTAGATTCTCACAAAGTCAACTTAAGGAAGTAAAGTAATAAAACATATGGCCCTTGTTTTAAAATTGCACAGAAGCATTAATATTGTGTAATAGGATAGATCCTATTCCAGAACTATTCATGGTTCTGAGTAAACTTGATTTCATTAAGAATTAAAGCACTGATCCTAAATGAGTGGTGAGTAAACAGAAAGGATAGTTTTCCCTCTAGTGATTTGCTTGGTTGGAAGTGAGGGTTTAAGACAACCAGATCCAAACAGTCAATGCTGGCAATTGAATAGGCACGTTTAGATAACGATCTATTTAAATAGTGCTTCATTTAAAAGAGGCTTCTTAAGAGGTGGATTTTACTAAATGGAAACAACCTTAAGTGAGATGCAGAAGTTTGCAATGTGTCTGCCTTTGTGTGCATACTTGCCACATTCCAGTTTTCTTTTTCCAGAGTCTGATTTTGCAGGATAATTTGACCTGATGGGGGCAGTGTGTGCCTATTGCAGATGGAGCCTAAATCCTTATTGGTGAGACAAGTGCTTTTACGTGAAAAGTGTCCTACAGGGTTTAGGGAAGGGCTACAGTAGGCCACTGGTGTCTTTATGGTGCCGAAATGGCAAGTTTGCTTATGAACAAAACTAAATAGGGATCAAAATGAAAAATCCAGGTTTTGTTAGGTTTTCCACAGTTTTATAGAAGAGCTGCTTGCTGAAAGATTGTTTTGTAAATCTCTCTCATAGGCTTTCCCAAGCCTCTTTCTTTTTTTTTTTATTTTATTTTTTATTTTATTTTATTTTATTTTTATTTATTTATTTATTTGTTTGTTTGTTTGTTTTTTATTGTGGGTAAAAATAAAAATTTTCACAATACATACCACTATTTGTAAAATGATATATAAATATATATGCATATATGTGCATTTGCTTACAAAAATGTTATTTATATATATATAAATATTTTTTAAGAGGTGCTTAGATTACCGAAAATATTACACGGAACCCCCTGGGATTCCCATGTTGCCCACCTCCCACACCTCCCACCACATCCCACACAAACATCTCCCACAAGTGTGGCCCACCACCCTCAATGGACTTACACATCCTGGGGCCTTGCCACCAACCATAGACCACAGTTCACATTGTAGACCACACTCTCTCCCACTCAGTTCTGAGTGGTGTGTGCTGATTTAAAATGGCCTACATCCGTTGCCACAACGGTAAGCCTCTTTCTTAATGCAATCAATACAGAGATAATGAAGTCTCTCCAGAGATAGGCCTTAAGAACAGCTAATGGAGTTTTAGGCATTCTCCAGAGCCATGATTTGCTTGTTAGAAATCTACAGTTCTCTGCACGTTCATGCGTCTTTTTCTTATTTCTTCGATTGGAATGTGAGCCAAAAACTCTGTTGCATTAAGTTGGAAACTTTTGTGTGTTTTTTGGAATAGCACTCTCTGGGCAGATTTATTCTGAGTGCAGGTGGAAGCTCTAATGACTACTCTTGAAAGTTTTGTTGTTGTTTTGCCTTTGCCTAAGACAAATATATTTTATCTTTCAGCCTCTTAAGAAAGAGGTGTACACTGGAGACATCCAGACACTATAGGCAGGGCTGATGCCTCAGGAGTTTGGTGCCCTGCCAGTGGGCCCTACTTTGGAATTTATGTTCCCCAGTGTGACTGAGTTGGACCCTGGTGTGGTTTCCCTACACATGGCTCTTCTGCCCCTTATATTTGGACCTATAGTTCATGCTAGAGTTGATAGGTTTATGTCCAAGAGACTTAAATCTCTGGGCTTTCCATATGCGAATTGGGCCCCGAGTCTCTACAGAGTTGTAACATCTACTCTCCAGTTCATTAGACTCACTCAGGACAACTAAGAAGGATATGATGATGGGACAATGACCATCCCAAGGAACAGAGATAGTCTGCAACTGCAAGCAAGATAGTTCCATCCATCTGCCCCATGTGATTTAAGCCTCCTCTCAATTAGAGGTGGAGTGGGCATCACCATACCAGAATCCTCAGAATTGGGGAATGAATGATGGACCAGAGTAGAGGTACTGTTATTCTACTATAGACTGTGATTCTAGCAGTGGAAGAATTTTATCATTGATGTGGAGGCAGTGGCCACCAGAGGTCCTGAGGGGAGGGAAAGGGGAAAAATAGGTGTCATATGGGGGCATTTTTGGGATATTGGAATTGTCCTAAATGACGTTGCAATGACAGATACAGGCCATTATATATCTTGTCATAAGTTACAAAATTGTGTGGGAGAGAGTTTAAACTATAATGTAAACTATAATCCATACTTAGTGGCAATGCTCCAATGTGTTCATCAGTTGTAACAAATGTACCACACTAATGAAAGATGTTGTTAATGTGGGAAAGTGTGGGAGGGGTAGGGAGTGAGGCATAGGGGAATCCCTACATTTTTCATGTATCATTTATGTAATCTAAGTATCTTTAAAAAATAAAAAATAAAAAAATAATACAAATAAAAGAATATTCTTCTATGAACTAGAACAAATATACGCCACTAGTACAAGGTGGTAAGAATATGGTGATTGTAGCAGTTTGGCAGTTTGGTATAGTTATGAATTCCAAAAATAGATATTGGATTATGCTTGTAAACTGGTCTGTTCTTCTGGGTGTGATTAAGTTATGATTAGGGCTTTGATTGGGCCACTTCAGTAGGACATTGGGTCCCCACCCCTTGGTGGACAGGGACTCAGATAAAAGACATGGCAAGACAGAGTTGGAGTTTTGATGTTGGAGTTCTGATGTGGAGTTTTCATGCTGGAGCCTGTGGAAGTAAGCATGCAGAAGAGCTTGGTCATGAGGAAGGAGAGAAGGACCCAGGAAGAGAGACAAGCGGTTCGCCTGACAGTTCACAGCTAGCCTTGTGGAGAGAGGCAAAGCTTAGAGAGCCTCATAGTCTACATGTGACCTTGTGGAGGAAACAGAGGAGCTGAGCCTGGAGAGAAATGGAGCCCTGGGAAGAGAAGAACTCAAGAAGCCTGAATCCTGGCAAACATCCGCAGCTGTCTTGCTCCATCACGTGGCAACAGACTTTGGTGAAGGAAGAAACTAATGCTTTATGGCCTGGTAACTGTAAGCTTCTATCCCAAATAAATACCCTTTATAAAGACCAACAGATTTCTGGTATTTTGCATCAGCACCCCTTTGGCTGACTACTACAGTGATGCATCAGAAAAATACAATTAATGTGAATTATGAACTATAGTTAACAGCAGTATTGTAATTTTCTTGCATCAATGTCAAAGAAGATAATATATATATATTTAAATTTATCAAAGTATATCATTCATACATGAACATACATAAACTATAAGTGTTCAGTAAACACTGTGAACCTAGAAAACAAACATGCATAACATCATACAGGGCTCCCACACATCACCCCCCCCCAAACACCCAGCATTGCCGTGAAACATTTGTTAACAAATCATGAAAGAGCATTGTCAAAGTATTACTACTAACTGTAGTCCATATCTCCCTCCCCTATACATTTTTATTTTTTTTTATTTTTTATTTTTTTTCCTATACATTTTTATAAAGGATTTATTTACCTCCAAACATTTTTAGCCCCCCCTCCCCCATTTTTGCAGTTTCTGTGTCCATTCACTGGGCAACTATCTGTGTCCGTTTCCTGCCCTCTCTTCTCATCCTTCTCCTCCTTCTCCTCCTGTCTTCCCTGGGATTCTATCCTCGGAACCTCTGATGTGGGAGAGAGGAACCCTACTGTGTGTGCTCCCTCAGTTCCTGGTTTTTTGGCATGTCTCATCTTGGCTCTCCCTTGTGTCACTCTCTTGTTATGTCATCATCTTGTTGCGTGGCTCACGGGGCCTGGAGGCGCACCTGCGCATGGGGCCTGGTGGCCCACGCACCTTCTATATTTTTCATTTTTAAAAATTTTTACTGGGAGTTCCTAGGGATCGAACCCAGGTCCCTCCATATGGGAGATGGATGCCCAACCTCTCGAGCCACATCTATCCCCCTGCTACATCTCCTAAGGTTGACCAGAGTTACCCAAAGCTACAGTCTTTTCCCATACAGGATGGTCATATAATAAATCAGGCTTAGTTTATCACCAGCATTCTAAAAACCAGACCTAGGGAGAAAAACTAGGTCTGGTGACACATGCATGGTTTCTAATATAGTGAATGTTTAGCCTACCCTGATTATCACAAAATCAGGTCAGTGAGAATATTCACATAGAAGATACTATATTAATGTTAAGTGTCCATAATAGGAGGGTATGAGATTTTTTCCTTTGGACTAAGGAAAACATTCAAAAATTGAGGTGATGACTGCCTAGCTCTGTGATGAAAGTGAGAGCCACTGAGTGTACACTTTGGATGGCTGGTACAGGGCATAGGACTGTGTAACACAATGAACTATGTGGTGGAAGGACTGTGGTTAACAGTACAGATATGAGAGTCTTCTCTCATGAACTATAACAAATGTAATACTAATACATGTTGTTAATAATAGGAGGTGTATGGAAAAATATACCAAATGTGAGCTATGGACCATAGTTAGTGGTAATAGTCTGATGATGTTCTTTCAAAATCTGTAACAAATGTTCCAAAACAATGAAAGGCGTTGGTGGAAGGGTATTGTGTGGGAATTCTGTGCATTGTGCATGATTGCTTTGTAAGCTCACAACTTTTCTAATAAAAAGTATATATAAAAATATTTTAAAAAGGGACATAAAGAAAAATGGACCTTGACTAGGCAGCAACTTCGAGTCCCTTTTGATTCTTCATGATGCCTTTTAAAAAAAAGTTTTTATTAGAGAAATTGTACATTTGTTATAGTTCATGAGAACCCTCTCTTATCTGTACTGTTAACCACAGTCCCTCTTCTACCACAAAATAGAGAGAATATAACAAATTTCCAGATGTCCATTGTGACCATTTTGAAACTCATGTTTTACATTTCCCTTTACTCCTTTTTTCTGGAGTATCTTAAAGCAAACACCTGTTATCACTTTTTAAGGAAAAAATGAAGTAGGAGAAATGGAGGCTTAGAGTAGGTAGTAGTCCTGGAGATGATAGTAAGGGTGCATGCAAAGGCTATAGTTTGGGGCAGATAGCTCTGATTTTGTGAAGGGATTGAATGTGGATGTGATGGAAAGAGAGGAAACTAAGATGATGCCTAGGTATGGGGTTTGAGCCATAAATATTTCATCTGTCTTTATCCAGGTGCTTAGTAAAATGGTGAAAAGGACAGGGCAAAACACAATGTCATGCAGCATAGCAGAAAAACTTCCTTAAAAACCTTCATGTCATCTCCAATTTCTAGTTTATTGGAAACAGCAAAATGAACAGTAGTTCCTGAAACTCATCTAATTCTCAGCCCATATTAAAATCTCCCTGATTGTCTCATATATGTCCTTTTATAGTTGAATTGTTAGGTTTTATAGTTTGATTATTCAAATTAGGATTTAAACCAATTTCACCATTTGGTTGGTAAATATCTAGAGTCTCTTTATCTTGTAACAGTCGCCCTCCCTCTTTCTTATGCCATTAAATTGTTGGAGAAACTGGATTATTTGTTTTATAGAAGGTCCTATAATCTGAATTTTGATGACTGCTATCTGGTATTGTCATGTAACTTCTAATAACTCTGGCCATATAAAACATAAACTACCCATAAACTGGTGGATAGTCTCTAGGCTTCATTAGATTCATGTTTTACATAGTTGTTACTTTTTAAAATCAAATTTTCAAATAGTTTTTGACCCCTAGAAGTTTACAAAGCGCCATAATAGATGCAAGTAGACAAGGGCAAATGTATTTGATATTCTTTCCACAGTGTGCAGTGTTACCTTCGCTATCATTTTCGAGTGAACTAATGAATGAGTTTTTGGAGTGAGTTAATGAAAGAATAATTGGATTTACAATTTTTCCCCTAGTGGCACTGAATTTATTATTAAAAGTTAAGTGTTTTTTAGAGTCTAAGCAGATTTGGGAATAGCCATATAAATTATGTGCAAATAAGTGGTTGCCCAGTTGTCCAAATTGAATATTACTTCACTTCAGTGCATGTATTTTTTTTAAAGTGATGTATTGTATTTGGTTCAGCAGTCATTGTGGTACTGGGAAAAGACTGAGGATGTTTACTATTTACAAAGCTGAAATTCAGAGGACCACAGAAATTATGGTTGAAAATCATGTAGAAATGTTGGTCTACTTTTTCACCACGTGTAGACATCTTTTTCACATTATCATTGACCTGTGATTAACCATTGAAAAGTTAAGTGATGGAAAACTCACTACCTTTATAAGGCTTCCCATTCTACTTCAGGATGGCTTTAATTGAATAGTCAGTTTTGATTTTGCTCTCTGAAATGATAGCATGCCAGCATATATTGAGTTCCTATTATTGATTGGACACTCAATCCAACTTGCAGTTTTTTCCAAATTATTAATTGTTTAAAGTTTGCCTCTCCCATGTGACTGTAATCTGCAGGAGGGCAGGTTTCATGAATAAATTATTCAATGTGAAATCACGGTACTCAGGTTATACAGATGCTCTGCATATATTCGTTGAAGGAAAATGAATGAAACAGGTAGAGTTTAGGGAATTTGCTTATGATCACACAGAAAAGCTATAATATGAACTCTGGCTTCCATCTCCAAAGCTTTTTAGTGATGTTACTATACCTAGACTTAATCTAATTCCTCTTTCACATGCCAGTATTTTTTTTACCTTTTATGTTTTTATTATGAGTCCTGAGCTTTCTCTTTTCAGGATCAGGACTTTAGTTTTCTCACCTGTTACTCACATGGAGTGGTGACCAGAAATCTCACTCTAGCTTACATCCTTAGCAACATCCTTAAGATTTTGTCGTCAGAACTGAACACATGGCAGGACATTACAGCAGGATTGTTACTCCTGTTTTTGTAATATAGTTTTATTAATGCAGTCTAAGATTGCATTCATTTTTTGTTTCCTTCCATATTTCATTATTGACTCATAATTTGCTTGACCTTAGGCCAAATCCTCAGTTCTTCCCATATGTACAGCTACAGTTTTTGATGACTTTTTGCTTCTCTCCTGTCCCATATAATGCTTGTAGATTATATTGTTTTTAATATAAAAATGGAACATTGGGCCAGACAATGGATTTTATGTCTTTATTAAATGACATCTTAACTGACTAGAGTTGAATATAAGCCTATGCATCTGATTCCAGAAACAAACAAACAAAAAAAACCTAAAAGTAATAAAAACTGTACACATAAAGGCAGTGATGTTGCCTAGCAGCAGCACATGGGAAAATGACTTAAGGACTTTTGTGGGTTCCCTAAAGGCCAGCATATCAAATGATTGCCAACATTTTATATCATCTTGGGATGTATCAATATCTAGTACAGGGATGGCAATTTAATTTCCTCTTAGTGCAAGTCTGCTCAGGTGATAGTGGGTGACCCAGAAGGCTGCACTGAGAGAGCTTGAAGATGAGTCCCGTCTCAGCCAAAGAGAGTGCCAGGAGTGATTAGAAATATCTGCTGTGGGGGTAGGAGAGGAAAGTATCCACACGTCTGTGTTTGTGTCCTGTGAGGGAGGGAGGTGGCAGTGCCAATCCACATAGTGACAGTCCAAACATCTAGATATTATTCTTGAGTCATGTTCATGGGAGAGTGTCCATCATGGTGAGAGGTCTCTGAATTTTATCTCATGTATAAAACTTACAAGAAGTGGATGGTTTAGCCTGGAGAAGCAAATGTTGAACGGCTGTCATAGAAAGGGGGTTATATCTGTTACATGCGAACTTATGGGGAGAGCTAGGTTCCTGTACCAGTTTGGCAGTTTGATGTAATTATGAATTCCAAAAACAGATATTGGATTTTGCTGGTAAACTAGTCTGCTAATCTGGGCATGATTAAGTTATGATTAGGGCGTTAACTGGGCCACGTCAGTAGGGTGTTGAGCCCCACCCCTTGGTGGGATGGGAATCAAATATAAAAGACATGACAAAGAACAGAGTTGAAGCAGTTTTTGAGTTGGAGTTCTCATTTGGAGTTTTGATGCTGGAGCCTGGGGAGGCGAGCAGATGGAGGAGCTTGGTTGTGAGGAAGGAGAGAAGGCCCCGGGATAGAGACCAGCCATTTGCCTGATAGTCTACAGCGGCCTTGTAGAGGAACCAGAGGAGCTGAGCCCAGAGAGAAACGGAGCCCCGGGAAAAAAGGAACCCAAGAAAACTGAACCCTGGCAAATGTCGGCAGCTGCCTTGCTCCAACACGTAGCAACAGACTCTGGTGAGGGAAGAAAGTTATGCGTCATGACCCAGTAACTGTAAGCTTCTACCCCAAATAAATACCTTTATAAAGACCAACCGATTTCTGGTATTTTGCATCAGCACCCCTTTGGCTGACTAATACAGTTCCGATGGCCTTAATGGATGGAAACAAAAAGTAGATAGATTTCAGCTTAATAAAAGTAGTTTCCCACCATCAGAACTGTTCTAAGATGAAATGAAGAACCTGAAGTTTAGTGAGTGAAAGACAATGGAGGGTTAAGAAAAAAGATTCAGTGACCACTTGGGCAGAGGTAGGGGCTGTGCATGGACCGAGTGATTTTATGTCCTTTTCAGTTCAGAGATTATGTTCATTCATTTGCTCAAAGATACTTATTGAGTACCTCCTCAATGCCCGGCATTGTTTAGGCAATGGAGATACAGTGGCGATAATGAATAAAGTCCTTGTTCTTATGGGCTCTTAAATTCATATAGTGGTAGGAGAGCCAGGTAAACAATGATAGACAAATGCGATTTAGAAAATGATTTAGCATGAATGATAATCGAATGCTGAAGTCAGGAAAGAGGGGCACTTTAAACTGGGTGGTCCAGGAAAACTCCTAGGAGGAAGTAGTATTCGAAATGAGCACTAAATTATTAGAAGTAGGTATTTATGCAAAATTTTGAGAGGAGAGCCTAAGGTAGGGATGGATTCAGCAGAAATGAGTTTGGGGTATATACACGGGAAAGAAAGAAAGCCAGTGTGTCTGGAATATAGTGAGCAAGAGGACTGAGATTCAAGGTGAGGTCTGAGTGGGAGGCAGACAACTTGCAGACTGGATTAAGTTTGCATTTTATTCTTGGTCATTAAGGAGCCATTGAAAGGATTCAAACAGGGAGTGACAAAATGTGTGTTACATCTTGGAAAGATCATTTTAACTGCTGTGTGGACAGTGGACTTTAGGGGTCAAGTTAGGTAATCAGAGAGGACAGTTAGTCTTAGGTAGGAGAAGATGGAAGCTTAGACTAGGTAGTAGTACTAGAGATGATAGGAAGGGTGCATGCAAAGGCTTCTCAGTTTTAAGATAATTTTCCTTGATAGAAATAACGAAAGAAATAAAATTTAAGAATTGTAGAGAAAAAGAAAAATGGAGTGTTTTTTGTTTCTCACTGCATCTGTTAACATTTTACCATCTGTCCCAAGCACTGGTGTGTTTCCTCCTTTGTTTTTCTTCTAGTTCTAAACTGGCTGAAAATGCCTCCCCCACCCCCTTTGTTCGTATCAATTTTTCTAAATGTCTGTTCATTCTGGATTTCTTCCTTCTTGAGAGTTTTCAAAGATCCATGTTCTTCTTTTATATTTTCCTTAGTTATGCAGCCCTCTTTCCATCAGTTAGAGAGTTTTCTTACAGAGGAATCGATTTCATTAGTTGCCTTTGCCCTTTTCTTATTCTACAGGATCATTTGTGATTGTTTTGCTAGATTTATAGCTATAAGAACTCCTCAATCTATTTCTGTCTTACTTTCTTTGTGTTGACTGTGTCCACAGGCTCATATTAATCTTTTTTTTTTTTTTTGGTGGTGGTTGTTGACATCTGCATACCTAATGCCAGAAGCCTATGTCTGATCAGGCCTGTTATTACCTTTCTTTGTTTTTCTGAAATCAGAGGACACGGTCACTTTCCTTGAAGTGTCCTGTTGACTTTAGGATTAGCATAATGGATCTTTATATCTGGTCAGAACTCATATCAAAGTTTGTTTGATACCAACTTCATACTTTGCTTTTGAACAAGTTTTATGATCCTTTTCTCCTTTGCAGAATAGATCTAAAGATATCAATAGTTTATTAACTTCAAATTTTAAATAAGGACCAGGTTGACTTTTTTTCCCCCTCACCTGTTAAAATGGTCAGCATAGATCCATTAGCAAATCAAGCTCTAGCAAAGTTTTAAAGCAGGTTTGGTTGTTGCTAATGTACCTTCAGCTCCTGCTCTGATGTCTCTTTTTATATAAATTAGGAAACTTTATGCTTGTGTTAAATTCTTAGGGCATCCCACTGTGGCACTTTACATTGAGTGATTTAAAATGATCTTTTCTGCATCCTATTTTCTGAATTCTCTTTTGACTTTGCTTATCTGCAAAAGGAGTGGTGTTATGATATGAATTCCTAGGAAAATCTTTTCGTTTTAATAGGAGAATTAAGGACATAATGTTTTAACTTAAATAAATTATTCCAGAATCATTAAATAAATCTTTCAGAATCATTAAATCATTCCCTAACCTTCTCCATGTCTATGTGAAGGCCTGGCATTGCCAAAGCAATGAGTTGCTTGAGCTGAATAGGTGAACTTTGGCTAGTGTTTTGATTTAAAATTCCAGTAAAAATCCAGGGAAAAGTTTCTGACATAAAGAATATAAACACAGGTAAATTCTAATCAGCACCCACAACCTTATGTCATGGATAAAATTCTTCTAACATTTGCATCCTTGGCCTTTTCACTGAAGAAAGAACATGGGTCCACGGAAAGACTAAGAATTAGACTGATGTTCATTTACCAAATGGAAGGTGACATGATATTTCTAGTTATATCCCCACTTTCATTCCTGATATTGATAATTTGTGTCTTCTCTGTTTTTTTTCTTACATTCTTGCTGATGCTGAGCAAAATGGGTTCTTGTCCGATACACTTCAAAGATTATTTCCTGAGACACTGTGGTTTCAAAGAGAGAAAGAGTTTATTGCTAGTGCGAAGCAAGGAGATCAGACAGCCTAATGGCCCAAAATTTGTATCCCTGAACTGCAGTAATTCTGATAGTTTTACAATATCCAAGTTTAGCAGGTTTATACTAATGAGGAATTGGGTTGGGGCTGGCTCAGGTTCCTTCATTAACGGGCTGTCTAGTGATCATAAGACTGAAGTTGTAAAACAGGATAGTGGTGGGTACAAAACAGGGGTTAGTCACAACGTCTTTACAATCACAGGATAAAGCCTATGTAGTTTTATAAACATTATCAGAGATCAAGGTATCTGGATTCTAGTTCAGAATGTTTCAGTAATTTCAGGTATTTAATTTTAAAATATGCTAGGAATTAAAAAGGTATCTATATAATGATTCGTTAATTCTTAACCCTCAGTTACATTGCTAGAGGTTCATCAATTTTATTATTTCAAAGAGCCAGCTCTTGGTTCCATTGCTTACTTGTTTTTCAATTTCATTCATTTAATTATTTTACTATTTCCTTCCACTTAATTTGGGTTTATCTCTCCTTTTCTAGTTTCTTAAGGTGGAAGCTTAGGTTATTGATTTGAGACCTTTCTTCTTTTCTCTTATAAGCATGTAATGCTATAAATATCCCTCTAAGGATTATTTACTATATTCTACTGATTTGGATATGTTGTATTTTCTTTTTTGTTCAGTTTAAAATATTTTCTAATTTCCATGAGATGACTTCTTTGGCCCATAAATTATTTAGAAGTGTTGTTTAATTTCTAAGGGTTTGTAGCTTTTCCTATTATATTTCTGCTGTCATTATAATTCCATTATGGTTTGAGAACATACTTCCTTTAATGTCAGTTCTTTTAAGTGGTGCTAAGTTTTGTTTTATATTCTAGAATATAATCTATCTTGGTTATATGTACACTTGAAAAAATGTGTTGTTGGGTGGAGTGTTTTATTAATGTTAATTACATCCAATTGGTTGATAGCATTGCTCAATTTCTATAGCCTTGCTTAGTTTCTGTCTAACATCTATTAACAGAGAGGAGCGTCAAATTATCCAACTATAATTGTGGATTTGTCTAAATCTCTTTTTCAGTTCTGTCGGTTTTTGCTTCACGTACTTCGAAACTCTCCTGCAAGATGCATACACATTAGGATTGCTATGCCTTCCTGGTTAATTTACTCTTTTATAGATAGGTGATACTCCTCTTTATCCCTGGTAATTTTCTTTGCTCTGAAGTTAACTTTGTTGGATATTAACAAAGTCACTCCAGTTTTCCCTTGATTAGTGTTTGCAATCTACCTATGTCATTTTATTTGAAGTGAGTTTATAGTAGACAGCTGAGAGCTGGATAGCATGCTTACTAAAAATTTCTTCACCTAAACAGCTCTGGATCTTCCCAGACATAACTGAGATAGTTTTCTATTAATCTAATCTTAATAGTTTACTCTTTGTTCTTTGTTCCCACGATGTCATTAACCAGAACTTCCCAGTTCTGCTTACAGGAATAACAGGAATAAAAGAATATCTCAAAGTAAAACCACAGAATAGCATCAGAAGCACCAATACATAAATCTAACTGGTGGCTGATAAATCACTGAAACTGGGACAACAGGAATAAGTTTAACATGCTTGAGACAACACAGGACTAAGAAATTGCATGTACCTCACAAGACCCCTGGAAGTTCTAACCTCATCGCTTGTTTTTTATTTTTTCCCATGTTCTTCTTTTCCCCTACCCCTTTTCTTTGCCTATAAAAACCTTAACTCTCATTCTCACTTTGAACTAGTTTGGGGAAGATTCCCAAAGTTCCTTGCTTGTGTACTCACAATAAATCCCCTTTCTACTGAGAGAAGTGTTTCTCCTTTGTGGTGCTGGATTGGGTGGGCCCTTCTATTGGAAATGACCATGCTCATGGTCACACAGCCTATAGTTGGCTCATTATATTTTATCCATTCTGACAATCTGTGGTTTTTAATGAGCATGTTAAGACTGTTTACGTTGAAATGTATTTGCATGTTTGGATTTAAGTCTACTATTTTATTGTTTGTTTTCTGCTTGTACTTTCTGGTTTTTGTTCCCCTCTGTTGGGGTAATATTAAAAACAGTTTTCTTCCAACCCAGAAAACCTCTCCATGAAGGTATAAAAGAGAAAAAACTCCACAATTTTATTATTGAATTAGCATTAAACCAGAATGTGATGCATCATGGGCAGTCTGCAAAGAGATTACACAAAGCTTTTTACCTGGCTAAGTGCATACAATCCATTCCCAACACATTACAACACATTCCCAAGATATTTCCAAGATAATTTTACAATTTGGAGCTAGGAAGCCCTTGAAAGTTACCTTCATCTCTTTCCAGGAAATTGCAAAAGGGATGATGTCTTCCTTGATTACATTTCAAAGAATTGACTTCTTTCCTTGGGCAGATATTTAGTGATGAGATTTGCAAGAAGCTTATCTAACCTTTAAAGTAAAGATTTACATAGATTTCAAAGTGGACAGAGGAAAAAGAGTTTTCTAATGTAAATTTAAGAGAAATATGGGAGGGAGGAGGAAATCTCTTACCTTATGTTTAATAGGGAGAATTTAACCTTTATTATTATTTTAAATTTGTATTTGCCTTTACATCTTTTTCTCCTTTCTACCCCTATTTGGGCAATTGGAACATTTTTTAGCATTCTGTCTTGATCAATGTTAGAGAAAAATGGTGCTCACTGGGACACAGAGACTGATGATTGCAGGCAGAAAGTTTATTGGGAAGCTCTCCCAATGGAGGGGGTCTGAAGAATAGACTTCAGCCCCTCTGCCAGCACAGCAGGGTTCTGAAGAGAGACTTCAGCCCACCAATGGAAGGTGGTGGATATGACTTTATACAGTACATCAATAGGTGGGGAAACTGAGTACAGCCTGGGGCCAAATGGCCAGTGGGGAGTGGGCTAGGAGGTCTTGGAATGTGGGAGGGGTTAGTGGTGCTTGGGCCCCGAGGGGGTGATGGCCCTTATCTGTTCCACTTTATTTATTCTTGGGAATGGATGGGCTGCAATGGCTTGCCGAATGGTTCAGGTGGGTTATGGCTGGAGGCTGCCTTTCTTCAATTTATGTCACAGGGGTATTGATTCACGGTTGTATGACCTGTTAACCAATGCAAACCTCATAAGGGGGAACCTCTAACATTCCTAACTCTTTGATTGTATCTATATGCGATGAAGGACCTAAGTAATGGGAATATTGGGCAGAACAGGAGGTTGAGGGGATTTGGGATGTCCACTCCATCTGGCTACTTCCTGCTGTCTGGGGGCAGAGAAGGGTTCCCTTCCATCCTGCCTGGTGGGTTTGGCTTCTGGTCCCGCAGAGGTTAGTATTGTTCTCGCAGCAAAATGACGCTGCTCACGTATTCCTGAGTTGTTGACTGTACGATTCGGTGTATGAATCAGACAAGAAGCTGTAAGAGACAAGGACCAAAAAGAAGCAGCGGCAATAATATCAGTAGTGATGTTATGAGGGATAAAAGGATTGATTTCAGGGGTGAGGAGAAATAAGAAGGAAATGAGGATAGCCCTAATTGATTTCTGTAGCTGTTTTCTCAGGCCCTGTGGATGATTTCTAGATTTTCTTTTAAAATTTTGAGATTTTCTTCAGCTCCCCGATGATATAAATTGAAGAAAGACAGCCTCCAGCCATAACCCACCTGACCCATCCAGCAAGCCATTGCAGCCCATCCACTCCCAAGAATAAATAAAGTGGAACAGATAAGGTCCATCACCCCCCCAGGCCCAAGCACCACCAACGCTTCCATGTTCCAAGACCTCCTAGCCCACTCTCCCAGGCTATTTGGCCCCAGGCTGTACTCGGTTTCCTCCCCTATTAATGTGCTACATAAAGCCATATCCACCACCTTCCATGGGTGGGCTGAAGTCTATTCTTCAGACGCCCTCCATTGGGAGAGTTTCCCAATAAACTTTTGGCCTGCAATCATCAGTCTTCGCATCCCAGTGAGCGCCATTTTCCTCTAACAATCAATCTATTCTGACTTTTACTATATCTCTTTGTTAATTATTAACTTTTCACAGTATAATTTATTCAATATTTTACCACTTTACTTGGAATGTAAAAACCATACCAACTTATTGATTCCTTTGCCTACCCCCTTTATGCTATAGTTTTATAGTATGAACTGCCTGAGTTAGTTATAAATTTTAAAATTTTTATTATTTTTCATTAGAGAAGTTTCCCTTGGACAGAATAACAAGAGAATTACCTTTTTCTAATAACCTAGCTATTAGAATAAGGGTATAATATTCCCAAAGCATATTTTTGAGTGTCTACATTGTACCAGGTACTGCTTTAATTATTGAACAAAATAGTCAAAATTTCTGCTCCTGTGGAGCTTACATTCTAGGGAGAAGAGACAAAGAAGATGAATATGTGAAATATTAGATATTTTAAATAAGTGATATATAGAGAAAAATTAAGTAGAGAAGAAGATACAGAGTACCCTAGGGGGAGGTGTGTGTGCAATGCTGAAATTCTTGTGGGACTTTTAACAATTACCTTGATGACATAGGCTTGGTCTTAGGGTCTGGAATAGTAATATATCTTGGGGTTATTAAATGGGCCCATCTTTGAAGATTAAGAACTATGGTTCATGGAGTTGAACAAACCTGTTTATATTGAGGGAATAATCATGAAGAAGTGTTAGGACTTAGAAGCCCATTGAGGGCTCTGTACCTGGCCAGGTTGGGAGCTGATATCCCTAGGAACTGAGGGACCTAACCATAAGCAACACTATCAGATCGGCAAGGTTTAAGTCAGGAACTAGGATGATGTAATGGTTAAATCAGACAGGCTAGAAGCAGAATGGATAATGGCATCTGCGGTGGTAGCTGCTTCTGCTGAAGTACCGAAGCACCATCTAGGCTGCTCTGTTGGCCAAATCTTTTAGGCAGAACTTACTGGATAATAAAAAAATGCTCACATATTTAAGGTGAACTTTCATCCTTGGGAGTTATATAATTATCATACAGGGTAGACTCACATGTCAGAGTCTGTTTTATGCAGTGTTGCCAAACAAAATACAGGATGCCCAGATAAATTTGGGTTTTAGAGAAGCAATTACATTTTAGTATATCTTAAATATTGCATAGGATACACTTAAACTAAAATTTATTCATTATCTTTCTGAAATTGGAATTTAACTGAGCATTCTGTATTTTTTTTTTTTTTTCCTTTTCTAAATCTGACAGCTCTAGATTTGAGGCTCTTCTGGAGTTCCATATCCTGAGTGGGCTAGCCTTTCTGGCTGGTGGTAGCATAGACGTCCTTCCTCTTCAGGAGAGTTTTTGTTCCTAGGGAAACAGCATCCTCCACGTCAGGGTCCCTAAAATGGATACTTACAGACTTTTTAGAAAACTCTACTATTCACAGCGGTGACAGAAGTAATTGGCTAGTGAAGAATTGTATTCCTCTAGAGCAGTGTTTAAATTTTTATCACTACAGAGTTGATATAGAAAGCAGATAAAATCAGCTTGGTGTTAGGAGTCCTGAGCCATTCCTGCTGGGGCTCCCCTTTATTTTCCATGGTGGCTCCTAAAGTCTGCAAATCATCTGGGTACTTACTTGGAAAACCACTGCTTTAGTGCCAAGAATTGGCTGAAAAGATCATATTAGTCATTTAAAAATCTCTCTTCCCATTGTGTTTGGGATCAAGTATTCTGTGTACTTGGGTAGAGATGGGGTACAGGGACCCAGACAGACAAGTTTTTCTTAAAAAAAACAAAAAACAAAAAAAAAAAAGGAATTCAAATGGGATATTTTTCTAATGGTGTTTTTGGGAATGTCTGGAAAAAGTATATTTACTTTCAAGGAAGATAGTCCATCTCCCTCCATGATTTTTTTTAATTTTTTTTTTGCTGTGATAGCTCCTCTTGTCATAATGCTCAGGTTATTTTTTCTTAGGGAATTAGATTCCATTTTAGTCCTAGCACAAAAGATGTAACATGTCTTTTTATTTGCTTTTAATTAAATTCTAAGCAGTTTTGAAGATCTGTAGATAATTACACATAGTCACAGGTCAGGTAAGGATACCAAAGGAGTACATCCAGACAATATATATGGTATTTCAATTAATTTTCATGTGAATTCCTATCAGATTTTTCTTTGTGCTGTTCTAATTGTTGATAGTTTAGCAGCTGTATATGCATACCCAATTAGAGTTGGTTTTAGAGTGAGCGAGTTCACGTGG
Source organism: Tolypeutes matacus (assembly GCA_026826555.1). NCBI lineage: Eukaryota > Metazoa > Chordata > Mammalia > Cingulata > Chlamyphoridae > Tolypeutes > Tolypeutes matacus. The sequence goes on from JAKSZT010053813.1 coordinate 9,969,857, forward strand.
AGAATGCTATCACGAAGGGTCAGATTTTCACTGTGATTCTTAGAATTAACTTCCAGACTTGTCTGTTAAAATCAAGTGAACTTTCAAATGAGAGTACCATCTTTATTTCTGACCTATTTTCAAGTTAAAATACAATATAGAACTGAATGGGTCTTGCCAGTTCTTTTTCTGATAAACTCTGAGTGCCCCCATTTCTTTCCTTTCCTTCACTTCCTTTTCCATTTTGTTTTATCCTGTCCCATCCTGTTCTCTTCCTTCCCTTCTTTTCCTTTCTTATTCTACACTCACTTCCTAAATGATCTACAGGTCTCTTTCCCCCTACCCAGATAAATATCCTTGATACTTGATTTTATCCTCACTGCTAGTGGCTGAAGTATGGGCTGGTGGGCTTAGGTTTCAATGGGAGGTTAGTGAGTTAGAGAAGCAGAAGCAGTAGAGAGCTCATCTAGGTGGGAACAGCAGCAGCATCCAAGACCAGTTCCCAGAGGCAGCCATGGCTGTGTTTAGCATCTAGGATAGCTTTGGCCTCATGAGTGAGTTCCCACAGCATGAGTTTTGCTGTGTTTGGCTGACCAGAATTCTGGGGATTCTGCTTGTTTTCTGAATCTTTTTTTTCCAATCATCTTGGAAATTCTGTGAGCTGTCCAACATCTTTTCAACAAACTTCTTAAATCAGCAGAATTCTTTTCCATTTTTTGTTGACTGCCATGATGCTCAGCTTTGTAATGTTAGCCCAGATCCCTTTTCTGAGCTTCAAATGCACAGGGCAACCTAAACATTCCACTTGAATGTCTCACTGTCATCTCAAATTAATGTGCCAAAAACTGAGTTTGTATTCTTCTCCAAGGCCTGGTACTTCCCCAGTCTTCCCCATTCTATATTCCTGACTTACTCCAGTAACCTGACATTGTATGATATGGAGGGTGGTTGACTTCTACCTGGCTGTACCAGGCCAACAGATCAGCAGATAGCCAGAAGAGCTGTGTGGGAGGTTAAAGACCCCATGAGAAGGGCTCAAGGTCAGCTTTCCAAAAAGGCCACTTTGCTTGTGTCTGGTGGTATGTCCGGTAGCATATCTGGTGGTGTGGCTGGTGGTGTGTCTTTAACAATCAGTGTATACTTGTGACATACACACATGATCCTTCAGCCTGACCTCCTGCTGTCCTGTCCTGTCCTGTCCAGACCCATGGGTCATCTTCAGTTCCTTGAACGTACCAAGCTTTTTCCAATCTCAGGCCCTTTAGGCAGGCTGCTCATTATGCTTGGAAACCTCTTCCATTATCTTCACCTTACTAACTCCTTTCCATTCTTTTGCTTAAATAATGTTTCTTTTCCTTCTCTGACCCACCAATTAAAAAATGGGCAAAAGATTTAGATATTTCTCCAAAGAAAATATGCAAATGGACAGAAAACACATGAAAAGATATGCAACATCATTAGCCACGAGGGAAATAAACTCAAAACCATGATGAGATACCATTTCACACCCATTAGAATGGCTGCTATTAATAAAATGGAAAATAACATGTGTTGGAGGGGATGTGGAGAAATAGAAACATCATTCATTGCTGGGGCAATGTAAAATGGTATAACAGCTGTGGAAGATAGTTTGGCTGTTCCTCAGAAAGTTAAGTATAGAATTACCATGTGGCCTGGCAATCCTACTACTAGGTATATACCCAAAAGAATTAAAAGCAGGGTCTTGAACAGATATTTGCACAACGATGTTCATAGCAACATTATTCACATTTGCCAAAAGATGGAAGCAACCCAAGTGTCCATCAACCTATGAATGGGTAAATAAAAGGTGGTATATGCATACAATGGAATAAATATAATAATTTAAAAAACCTGGATCATGATCCCAGTCAAGGTAGTCAGTAGTGTCCAGCCACCCAGGCAAATCTCTCCTTCTGCAGCTACCTGCTCTAAATGATATCTCCATGATACTCTCTCCTAGTTTTCCCTTCATAGTAACTAAAGCCATTTAAAATTCTCAATTTATTTGAGTCTGTATGTATTTGTTTGAAGTCTGCCTCCTCCCCTTGACTATGTGCTTCCTGAAGGAAAGGATGATGCCCAGTCCAGTGCCTGCATAATGTGAGGCACATCATAGATCGTCAAAAACATTTGTTGAATGAATGAAAGAAAAATCCTAAATTTGGGCAATAGCGGTGAAGAGAAGATACATTACAAATGACAGTTCATTGCTCCTGCCATCTAGTTAATTTATTGAAGTATGTCCCATCCTCATGAAGAGAATTCCTTTTGTGTGACTGGCATGGACATTTCCAAGCAGTTATGATCTGGTAGTCCTTCATGTATAGTAATCCAGGGCTCTTGCTCCTTTTGCTTTTCTCAGCCCCACATATGGATACAACCAAGGAGACCTCATCTCCCAAAAGGCTCCTCATGTTAGGCTCCTGCCACAACCCACCAAATGTGGAAACTTGATGTCTCCATACCACTGCTCATTCTATTTTTATCTGTTTCCTCCTTCATCTTTATGAAAATACCACAATGCAGACATCCAGGCAAAGATATAAGATACGAAGAATGGCAGCTAAATATATTTTAAATTAAAATAATTCTTGAGGTTTTGCCTTGCTTTGCCAGTGTGGACAGCTGGTCTTCTCTAATGGACCTGAATCTAATGCCTCTAGTAGGACTGATGAAGTTGGTGCTTATTGGAGTTCTGCCTGGATTTTCTGTTAGTGACTAGAGATGCTACTTAGCCAAAGGCCTAGCATAAATTGCCTATTTTAAAAATTTGTCCTTTATTTTGTATATTCATTCAATGTCTCTTACTTGAATACCAACTATGTGCTGGAAGCTATTCTAGGCACTGAAGGATAAAATAACAAGCCAAAGCGACATGGTTCCTGCCTCTGGAGTTTATAGTTTAATGGGGGAACCAGTGTTAATCAAACACAATAACATAAAATAAATGAAATCTATGTCATGTGCTAAGAAAGAGAGGTGCCCAGTTTTATTGGAATTTTCAGTGGGATACCAACCTAGTCTAGGGGTTCACAAAGGGTACCCTGAGGAAGTGATGAATGAATAGCAAAGGGGAGGTGGACTCAAAAGATATTACCCATATATTACACAGAGAATAAATGGGGGGAATGTGAAACTACCTCAAATATAAATTCTCCTATTAATTGGGAATCTGCAGGTTGTTCAATATAGAAATTGTATCCCCTAAATATATCTCTGAAGAGAGAAAAATATGTTAGGGCCAAAAGTGGCACTAAGAGGCATCATAATAGTTTTACTGGATGTGCTGAGCTGTAAATATCTCTATAATGATATCTGGGATCCTGAAAATAGCTTTGTGAAAGATGGTAATATTTTTTTGCTTTCTAAAGTGTTTCCAAAGTCTTCCATAGGAACAAGCCCTCTTTTCTCAGGAGCATCTGGTTTGCTCATAGTTTACTCAACAGCTGTAAAATAGCTTGCTCTCTTGTTTTAGCTTTTCTTTCCCTTTTAACCCTAGAATTAAGTGTTGATAGTGCTCCTTATTTCTCATCATTGTCTTCATCAGTCAGTGCAAGACACCTCTAATTTCATTTTATTTTACATATTTTCTCCATTTCCCTTGATTCTTCCTTTTCCTCTGCCCCCCACATATCTCCTTGTATATAAACATGTATTCTAGAAAGATGTAAACTTCAGTAAGTCCAAATGATGTAAACTTGCCATCCTATCCCAACTTGCTCCTCTTCCTTGTTTCCATTCTCAAAGCCTAGATCTTTGCTACTGGGTGTCCTACATCTCTGGAGACCACTTCTCTCCATTATACAACTACCCAGACATTTGATATTTCCTGATTACTGCAACTATTCTCACTAAGTGGTCCCCAACTCTCTTATTTGCCAAATCCTGCCAAGATGATTTTTCTGAAATACATATCTGATCACTTCTATCCTTGAAAACCTCCAGGGACTCTCTGTTTTCTTATAAAAGTCCTTGGAATGGTGTGATGGCTCTTTGTGTTCTGAAGGTCTGGCATGACTGCACTCTCTTCATAAGCACCTACTTTTCCTGCATAGTGAGCCACTTGCAGACCTCCAAATTTACCTCTTGTTCCTTGTCTCTGTGCCTTAGCACATGGTGTTCAAACAGCAAAGATGACCAGAAGAAGAGAATCCAAATAGAGCAGAGGCACGAGCAGAGGCATAGAGGGAAGTGATGGTAAATAATGTTCAGGACAGCACTTGTAAAGAATGACCAAGAGGACAAGATTGTGCAATAAATGGTGCACAATGGTGGACCTGTTAAGGTGGGGCATGGTTTCCACCACAGAGGAACAGAAGAATTGGCTGGGGAAGTAAAGTAGAATTACTGAAGGTTTTTGGAAGGAGAAGTAACAGAGCAGAGCTGTTGGCTGGTTGTGCCATGGAGTGGGTTGTGTGGAGAAGAGATTGCAAACAAACTGATACTGAGGAGCCAGGGGATAGCTCAAGGAAGTGTTTATGTTCACTGAATACAGAATAGCAAGAGGCTCATCCTAGAAGGTGGTAGTGGAGTGTCTTCATATCCCAATGAATAAACTAATGAATTGAGTTTTCTCCCTTTAAAGCACATCAGTTTGAAAGCCTCCTAGTGTCTGCCCAGTACACATGTTGTAGTAGTTTGGTATTATTTATGAATTCCAAAAATAGATTTCAGATTATGTTTGAAAACTGGCCTATTTGCACATTAGATTGTATTGGATTCAGAGATTTCACCTTTACTTGATTAAATAATGATTAAGGCTTTGGTTGGACCATGTCAGTAGGAAGTTGAGTATCCACCCCCTTAGTAGGCAGGGACTCACAGATAAAACTACATGGCAGAACAGAGGAGTTAGTCAGAGATTTGATGCTGGAGTTTTGATGTGGGAGCCTGGGGAAGTAAGCACACAGAGAAGCATAGAGAAGGCTCAATTGGATACAGCAGAGGCCTCTGGAAAAGAGATGAGCCATTTGCCTGATAGTGTACAGCTGGCCTTCTGGAGTGAGCAGAGGAGCTGAGCCCAGAGAGAAATGAGCCCCAGAAAGAGAGGAACCCAGGAAGCCTGAACCTTTGCATATGTTGGCAGCCATCTTGTTCTGACACATGGCAACAGACTGGTGAGGGAAGTAGCTTATGTTTTATGGCCTGGTAACTGTAAGCTTCTACCTGAAATAAATGCCCTTTATGAAAACCGACAGATTTCTGGTATTTTGCATCAGCACCCCTTTGGCTGACTAATACACATGTGTAGAAATTACAGGTCAGATGAGAATACAGTCATGTAGTATGTTCATTACTCGGTTTTAAATTGCTTTACATTTATTCGTTTGTTGCTTAATCCACACAATAATGGACTCCGTGGCTAAAGTCAGGAGGCATTAGGAATGTTGATGTTGATATTTAAGAATGTAATGAAGAGCATGAAATTGATAATAAACCTGCAAATTTAGTTCAAAATAATTTGTGACAGCCTGTAATTTGGTAGGGACCTAATAAAAAAAAAATCTTATAGCATAGCAACATCTTACCAACTTCAGAAATCAATGTTAACACAAATAGATTCAAGAAAACAAAAGAAAAAAAGAAGAAAAGAAAAAAAATCAATGCCAAGAACAGAAAAATACAGTAATGAATACAGTAATGATCATATTCCTTTCATGATTTCATTGATTTCCCAATGAAGCCTCTTTCTAGCCTCAACATATCTTTTGTCCACTGTATTGCCCTGAGATTTTATCTTTCTTCTTGGTTTTACAATCAAAACTCAAATTATAAAAATAATCTCTTTGAATTTTATAAAAGTGAGAATTTCAAACACTGGAAATATTTTACAACCCATTTTTAACATCAAAACTCATAGTTAAATTCGATGTATATTTTAAAATACAGTTTGCCCCCCAACTACATGTTTATGGGATCCCAGAAATATAACTCACTTTATATCTAATTCCCCTGAATTGAGTTGGGGAATGTACTTGGACCAGGCCCTGAGAGACCAGGTTTATGCCCAGTGTGTTTTACCTTGCAGACTCTGTAGTCATTGTGGTATGCTGTTATCTCTGAGAGAAGTGGAGTGACCTCAGGCATACCCCAGTTAGCCTATCTGCAGCACTGCTGTGGATCCAGTCTCCTTCCTCCTGGAGTGGGATAGTGCTCTTCCAGAAGGTATGATGTGATACTCAATCTATCAGACTTTATCAGCAATCCTGTCCTTCCAGGTGAGGACCCTGCCCTAGGGGATATTGCTGAACACTCTACTGTGCATCCTGGCTGTCCCAACTTCCTTCATTATCCTAAGATATAGAAACTCGATGTGACTTTTGTCATACAGAAGGGTCTGGTATTTCTGTCAATCTTACTCCACTACTGACATGGCCAATACAGTAGTTGAGCATTATAATGTCGTTTTAAAACATCTGGATTGAATCATGTTTTCTCTTGAATAATTAATTTAGGATAAATTTAGTGGCGTGTGTCATTTGTTAAATGGTGAGAAGTAAAGATCTTTCTTCAGAATTCGAAATTACTAATTACATTAAAATAATTCTTACAACTTTAATAACCTATTTAAAAATATGCATTTTACTTAAAATCACTTATATGACAAGCAAAAATAATTATTTAAGGTTCTTTTGGGGTAGACAAAAATTATTTAGGAACGTGTAAGTGCTCACAATTCAAAAAGCTGGGAAATGTTGGTTCAAGAGAAAGGCAATGCTATCCTGAACTAGACTGCTCTTGGTGGGAATTGGAAGGAGAACATGGAGATGAGAGATATTTTTCAACACTTTGAAATTTCAGAAACAGCTAATGAAACATCCAAGGGAAGATCTCATATAGGTAATTAGTGAGATTAGACTCCAGAATTTTTGTATACATTTTTTTTTTCAATTCTGAGAGATTTTATTTATTTATTTATTTATTTATTTAACTTTATTTTGTACATTTAATAATTGAAAACATAAGCAATAAAAAACTAAAAAGTAAACACAGATGAATAAATATATACATTTCTCAATTAAATGTAATGGATACATGTAAAGTTTTTTGTTGTTTTGTTTTTTGTTTGTTTTTTTGTTTTTTTTTTTGTGTGTGAATCAAACAATATATTACACAATATATTTGGTTCATAGTAACACATTCATACAGTATTTGTCCTTTTGTGTCTGGCTTGCTTCACTCAACATAATGTCCTCCAGGTTCATCCATGTTGCCATATGCTTTATGACTTCATTTCTTCTTACAGCTGCATAATATTCCATCGTGTGAATAGACCACAGTTTGTTTATCCATTCATCTGTTGATGGACACCTGGGTCGTTTCCAACTATTGGCAATGATGAATAATGTGGCTATGAACATTGGTGTGCAGATGTCTGTTGGTGTCACTGCTCTCAGTTCTTCTGGGTATATACCCAGTAGTGGTATTGCAGGGTCACGTGGCAAGTCTATATTCAACTTCTTTAGGAACTGCCAAACAGTCCTTCATAGTGGTTGTACCATCCTGCATTCCCACCAACAGTGAAGAAGTGTTCCTAACTCTCCACATCCTCTCCAACACTTGTAGTTCTCTGTCTTTTTAATAGTGGCCATTCTGATAGGTGTGAAATGATATCTCATTGTAGTTTTGATTTGCATTTCCCTAATCATGAGTGATGTTGAGCATTTCTTCATGTGTTTGTTTGCCATTTGTATTTCTTCTTCGGAGAAATGTCTATTCAAGTCTTTTGCCCATTTTTTAATTGGGTCATTTGTCTTTTTATTGTTGAGCTGTAACATCTCTTTATATATCCTGGATATTAAACCCTTATCAGATATGTGATTTCCAAATATTTTTTCCCATTGAGTCGGCTGCCTTTTCACCCTACTGACAAAGTCCTGTGAGGTGCAAAAGTGTTTAATTTTGAGGAGGTCCCATTTATCTACTTTTTCTTTTGTTGCACGTGCTTTGGGTGTGAAGTCCAAGAAACCACCACCTACTACAAGGTCTTGAAGATGTTTCCCTACATTTTCTTCTAGTAGTTTTATGGTACTGGCTTTTATATTTAGATCTTTGATCCATTTTGAGTTGATTCTTGTATAGGGGGTGAGATAGGGGTCCTCTTTCATTCTTTTGGTTATAGATATCCAGTTCTCCCAACACCATTTGTTGAAGAGACTGTTTTTTGCCATCAGCGTGGGCTTGGTTGGTTTGTCAAAAACCAGTTGACTGTATAGGTGAGGGTTTATTTCTGGATTCTCAATTCTATTCCACTGATCGATATGTCTACCTTTATGCCAGTACCATGCTGTTTTGACCACTGTAGCTTTGTAATATGTTTCCAGGTCAGGCAGTGAAATTCCTCCCACATTGCTCTTCTTTTTTAGAATACTTTTGGCTATTCGGGTACACTTACCCTTCCAGATGAATTTGGTAATTGCCTTCTCTAAGCTTAATTGTAAAGTAAGCTGTTGGGATTTTGATTGGTATTGCATTGAATCTATAAATCAGTTTGGGCAAGATTGACATGTTCACGATATTTATTCTTCCAATCCACGAACACGGAATGTCTTTCCATTTGTTTAGGTCTTTTTAAATTTCTTTTAGCATTGTTTTGTAGTTTTCTGCATATAGGTCCTGTACTTCCTTGGTTAAATTAACTCCTAGGTATTTGAGTCTTTTTGTTGCTATTGAAAATGGAATTTTCTTCCTGATTTCCTCCTCAGATTGTTCAGTACTAGTGTACAAAAACATTACTGATTTTTGTGTGTTGATCTTATATCCTGCCGCTTTGCTGAACTCATTTATTAGTTCAAATAGTTTTGTTGTGGATACTTCAGGATTTTCTAAATACAGGATCATGTCATCCGCAAACAGTGAGAGTTTTACTTCCTCTTTTCCTATTTGGACGCCTTTAATTTTTTTGTCTTGTCTAATTGCCCTAGCTAGAACTTCTAGTAAAATGTTGAATAACAATGGTGACAGTGGGCATCCTTGTCTTGTTTCTGATCTTAGGGGGAAAGCTTTCAACCTTTCCCCATTGAGTATGATGTTGGCTGTGGGTTTTTCATATATGCCTTTTATCATATTGAGGAATTTTCCTTTTATTCCTATCTTTTGAAGTATTTTTATCAAAAAAGGATGTTGGATTTTGTCAAATGCCTTTTCTGCATCTATTGAGATGATCATGTGGTTTTTTTCCTTCATCTTGTTAATGTGGTGTATTACATTGATTGATTTTCTTATGTTGAACCAGCCTTGCATACCAGGAATAAATCCCACTTGGTTGTGATGTATAAGTCTTTTGATATGGTGTTGGATTCAATTTGCACGTATTTTGTTGAGAATTTTTGCATCTATGTTCATGAGAGAGATTGGTCTGTAATTTTCTTTTCTTGTGGAATCTTTATCTGGCTTTGGTATTAGGGTGATGTTGGCTTCATAAAATGTGTTGGGTAATTTTCCCTCCTCTTTGATTTTTTGGAAGAGTTTAAACAGGATTGGTGTTCATTCTTTTAGAAATGCTTGATAGAACTCACCTGTGAAGCCATCTGGTCCTGGACTTTTCTTTGCTGGGAGATTTTTGATGATGGATTCAATCTCCTTAATTGTGATTGGATTGTTAAGTTCTTGTATTTCTTGTTGTGTCAGTGTAGGTTGGTTATGAGTTTCTAGAAATTTGTCCATTTCATCCAGGTTGTCTAGTTTGTTGGCATATAATTTCTCATAAAATCCTCTTATGATTCTTTTTATTTCTGTGAGGTCATTTGTAATTTCCCCCCTTTCATTTCTGATTGTATTTATTTGCATCTTCTCTCTTTTTTTTCCTTTGTTAGTCTAGTGAGGGGTTTGTCAATTTTATTGATCTTCTCAAAGAACCAGCTTTTGGTTTTGTTGATTTTCTCTATTGCTTTTTTGTTCTCATTTTCATTTATTTCCACTCTAATCTTTATTATTTCTTTCCTTCTTTTTGCTTTGGGATTGGTTTGCTGTTCTTTCTCTAATTTCTCAAGTTGTTCAGTTAAATATTTGAGTTTAGCTCTTTCTTGTTTCTTAATATAGGCATTTAGGGCTATAAATTTCCCTCTCAAGACTGCCTTTGCTGTATCCCATAAGTTTTGATATGTTGTGTTCTCATTTTCATTTGTCTCAATATATTTACTGATTTCACTTGCAATTTCTTCTTTGACCCACTGAATATTTAGGAGTGTGTTGTTCAGTCTCCACACATTTGCAAATTTCCTTTTTTCCTCTCTGTTATTGATTTCTAGTTTCATTCCATTATGATCTGAGAAGGTGCTTTGTATAATTTCAATCTTTTTATATTTATTGAGAGCTGTATTGTGACCTAACATGTGGTCTATCCTGGAGAAAGATCCATGGGCACTTGAGAAGAGTGTATAACCCGCTGAGTTTGGATACAGTGTTCTGTATATGTCTGTTAGGTCTAACTTGTTTATCATATTGTTCAAGTTCTCTGTTTCCTTGTTGATCTTCTGTCTAGTTGTTCTATCTAATGATGTGAGAGGGGTGTTGAAGTTCCCGACGATTATTGTAGAAATGTCTATTTCTCCCTTCAGTTTTGCCGGAGTTTGTCTCGTATATTTTGGGGCACCCTGGTTAGGTGCGTAGATATTTATGACTGTTATATCTTCCTGGAGGATCGTCCCTTTTATTAATATATAATGGCCTTTCGCATCTCTTATCACTGTTTTGCATTTGAAGTCTGTTTTGTCTGATATTAGTATAGCTACCCCTGCTCTTTTCTGTTTACTATTCACGTGGAGTATCTTTTTCCAACCTTTTACTTTCAGCTGGCTTGTATCCTTGTGTCTGAGATGAGTTTCTTGTAAGCAGCATATGGATGGCTCATGTTTTTTTATCCATTCTGTCAGCCTGTATCTTTTGATTGGGGAATTTAATCCATTCACATTCAATGATATTACTGAAAATGCACTATTTATTTCCTCCATTTTATTCTTTGGTTTTCATATGTCATCTTATTTTTGTCTTTCTTTTTACTCTTTTGGTTATCCTTTCTGCTTTTCTTTCTTCTATACTCTCCTCCAAGCCTCTCTCTCCTCTCTTTTTCTTTCAGGTTCTAAGGCTTCCTTTAATATTTCTTGCAAAGGTGGATTCTTTTTTGCAAACTCTCTTAGTTTCTGTTTGTTTGTGAATACTTTATATTCACCTTCATATTTGAAGGACAGTTTTGCTGGGTAAAGAATTCTCAGCTGGCAGTTTTTCTCTTTCAGTTTCCTAATTGTATCATACCACTGTCTTCTCGCCTCTATGGTTTCTGAAGAGAAATCTGCACAAAGTCTTACTGGACGTCCTTTGTACGTGATCGTTTGCTTCTCTCTTGCTGCTCTGAACATTTTCTCTTTATCTTTTACATTTGACTTTCTGAATAACGTGTGTCTTGGCGTAGGTCTATTTGGATTTATTCTTATTGGGGTACGGTGTGCTTCTTGGACATGAAAGTTCATTTCTTTCGTGAGAGTTGGGAAATTTTCACCTATTATTTCCTTAAATACTCTTTCTGGCCCCTTTCCTTTCTCTTCTCCTTCTGGAACTCCAATGACACGTATGTTCTTGCGTTTTGTGTTGTCATTCAACTCTCTGAGCCCCTGCTCAATTTTTTCCATTCTTTTCTCTCTCTGTTCTTTTCTCTGTTCAATTTTAGCTGCTCTGTCTTCAGTATCACTTATTCTTTCTTCTATCATTTCGAGTCTGCTGTTGTATGCTTCAAATGTATTTTTTACTTCACCTATTGTATCTTTCATTCCCATGAACTCCGTTACTTTTCTGTTCAGGATTTCAAATTCTTCTTTACGTTTGCGCAATGACTTCTTGATGTCATTGATCTCTGTAGCTATATTCTCTTTAATCTCATTAATTTGATTTTGGAAATGTGTGCTCATCTCACTGATTAGTTCTCTCAAATTCTGCATCTCTTCTGGGACTTTGCTGTATTCCTTTTCTTGGGCCATGTCTTCTATTTTCTTAGTATGGCCTGTAATTTTTTGTTGGTGCTTAGGTATCTGGTTAGTTTGTATTTTACTTAGATGCTCTATCTCTTTCTCTTTTATGGGGCTTTAGTGGCAGGCGGCTGTGAGTTACCACCGCTCTTTGATTTTTGGCTCAACCTTGATTGTTAGGATTGTTCTGCTGGTTGCTCAAAACTGGGCACTGGACCCAGTAATTGGTTGTAGAGTCGTTTCCTAGGGCCTTGGGCAGGGCGGCTATAGAGACCAGGAAAAGACTTTTTTACTTATTAATTTTCTTATGTGTACTTCCTTGGTCTGCCAGGAGATGGTGCTTGTTGGCTGCTCTCAATTCAATGCCTGGTCGGAGTTTATTTGTTGCGTCACAGACCAGATCAATGTGATAGAGCTTCCTGTCTGGGGTCTAGGAGCCCTGTGATTCAAACTTTCTGAGACAGTTCTCCAGACTTCTCTTGTAGCGCCCCCCTTTTCCCAGCTAGGAAATATTTCCACTCCCTTCTGAATCCTCAACAATCAGTCCCTGTTAGTAGAGGAGGAGATTGGGAGGTTTGTATATCTTTAGCCCCTTGCAGGCTCCAAAGGAAACAATGGCGCAGCCCCACCTTGCCTGGAAGGGCTCTCGGGACAGGCAGACCAAACCCGGGAGTCAAAAGCAGGGTCAGCCCCAGGCTCTCTCTCCCCTCTCCCGTGGTGTCCTCAACAATTAGTCCAGGGTAGAATAGAGGGAGGTTGCAAGGATCAGATTTCTCCAGTCCTTTCCGGGCTCCCAGGGCAAACCGCCGTGTGGAAGGGTTCGTGGGGCTCTGCAGCCCAAATTTCAGGTCAGAACCTGAGTCAGCCTAAGGCTGTGTCCCTCTCTCTCCCCTTTCTGGGAGTGGCAGATCCCTGAAACCCCCTTTGTCTGTGGTTGTAGGCCCAGGGGCCCGAGAATTCTGAAGAGTGTGGGGGAGGGTGCCGGCAGCAGCAGAAGCTGCTACTTGCAACTCACAGTTCTGTAGTCATGATTTCCCTCTTCTGTCCCCCTCTCTTCTGGGTGGTGTGCAGCCTTCACCTGGTGACCTAAACCCTAGAAGATCTTTTTAGGGGCTGTTTCAGCTTGTCCTCTAGCTATTTTTCTGGAGAAAAGATTCCTGTGTCTTACTAGTCCGCCATCTTCCCGGAAGTCTCTGTATACATTTTTTGTAACAGAAGCAGTGAGAGTGCTGATTGTGAAATTTTCATTGTGTTTTCAGCCAGATGCAAAGCCAGCAAAATTCTTTCCTTACAAATGCATGTGCCTGCTGCCAGGGAATTGATAGGAATAACTAGCATTGATAGAATGACCATTGTCCTTTAGAATAAATTATTTTCACTGAGGATAAATGAATATTTAAACTTCATGCTTTTATCTACTTTAAATACTTTATAAGAGCTTGCAAACATTTTGGAAAATATCATTTAAAAATAAGAATAAAATGAAGATACCAGTTTACAGAAGACTATTTTGCAATGTTAATTTTATTTTTTAGGGTCCCATAAATTGGCCATGCAAGAAGTAAGATCAGAATTAGGTAGCTCCACCTCCGTGAGCACTTGAGTGTCTGATCAATAAATGCAACATTTTCACACTTTTGTTTCATCCAGAACTAGAGATTGTCATTAAAATGCTTTTAAAAGCAATCCTACTTTCCTTCCAGGAAAAAAGACCTGGCTTGTAGAAAACACTGCAGCTGTTGCTCAGTCCCTGAAAGTAAAAATCGTTAAGGACAGTGACATAAGATGTGTCACAGCTTCTGATGTGTAAGAGAGAGATTTTAAAACTTACGGCTGGAGAATGGGTAGTGGATATTGAAAACGGGAAAGAGGATGGCAGCTCTTGACTAAGCATTTTGATCATGGAATGTACCTGTCAGAAATGGGCTGAGAAGTGACAAACCCCATAAAATCCATAAGCCACTCAAAATAACATTCTGTCTAATTTGCAGATGGGAATAGAAGAGAAACTGATTTCACCTTTCCAAATAGGATATGACCCTGGTAGGGCATTACAAAGTCCAGAATCAATCTAAGAACCAAACATGGCTTGAAATTTCAGAAAAGAATAGAACGTGGGGTGTTTTCCATCTCTTCTAAGTAGCCCTAGACTCCGTCTCAGTTGCTTTAGTACGAGCTAAATTTTATCTGTCTACCCCGTTGGCCATATTCCCATAATTCCTTCACTTTCTTGATAATATCCTTTGATGTACAGAAGTTTTTAATTTTGATGAAATCCATTTTACCTATTTTTCTTTTGTTGCTCATGCTTTTGGTGTCATATTTAAGACATCTCTGCCAAATCCAAGGTTATGAAGGTTTCCCCTTATGTTTTATGGCTTTAGCACTTATGTTTGGGCTCCTTGACCCATTTAGGATTTTAATTCAGTGAGGTTTGTTGCTTATAGAAGCTTTGTCTGTCTGATGGCACTTTCTTAAAGGCGTGAGTCTTCCCAAACCTTTGCTACAGGCCACCAAGAACGCTGGCCATGGAATATTTTAGGATGCATTCAAAGCTGAAGCAAAGTTTCACCTAAAGGGCAAAAACAGCCTTTCTGTAACACAGGGCTTTTGAGTGTTAGGATATAGAGCAAATTTTACTGTTTTCATTCAGTTTTCAGCTAGTTCTACTGAGCCTTGAGTGTCTGGTTTCTTCTCCCATACTCACCAGTCTGTTTTTCAACCAGGTCTATAAGCCTGGAAATTAAACCAAAAAAAAACATAACATGCAGTTTGTGGTACAGTTGCTGCCAGGCTTGCGGCTGAGAACTTCCTCTGGGGATGACCTTGGGGTTACTGAAGCCACCTTTCCCATCTGGGGGACTGAAGGTGCCTAGGATTTGGAAGTTTTAAAAGTCCAGGTGCCCAGCTCTCTTGCCTCATGACCAAACACTGAGGTTTAATTTATAATTCCAAATTCCCTGAGCGAACTTTATCTGAAATCACCCCTCCACTTGGTTTCATCCTGCCCTTCTCTATCCTGTTTTCCCTATTCTCCCTTGCTTCGTAAATCACTCACATTCAAATCTTTGACTCAGGGTTTTCTTCTGGGAGAAACCAAGCTAGGATGATATGTGAGCAAAACAAATGCTTGGGCAGGAAAGGAAAGAGGAAGTAAAACGAAAGAATGTCAGCCGCACAGGTAGTAGAGATGGAAAGGAGCCACTTAAGGAGCAGGTTAAAATGAATCTACCTTAAAAAAGTTGTGGAATGAAGAAGCAAAGAAAATACTGGAATATGGGAATCCTCTATTTTATGCATGCTTGTTCTGTAAACCCACAAATTCTCTATAAAGACAAAAACAAAGAAAATACTGGAGGTATATCCTACTGTGGCAGAAAAAGAAATGCTATTCACAGCCCAGAACATTTCAAGCTTAAGGGAGACGTCGAGTCAAGGACCACATTGCAGAGGTGGTGATCCTTGCTAGTCCCCTAGAAACACTAGGTTCAGAAAGATCCACAGAGGTCTACGATGTGAACTGTGGTCTATGGTTGGTGGCAAGGCCCCAGGATGTGTAAGTCCATTGAGGGTGGTGGGCCACACTTGTGGGAGATGTTTGTGTGGGATGTGGTGGGAGGTGTGGGAGGTGGGGAACATGGGAATCCCAGTGGGTTCTGTGTAATATTTTGGGTAATCTAAGTACCTCTTAAAAATATATATATAAAAATAACATTTTTGTAAGCAAATGCACATATATGCATATATATTTATATATCATTTTGCAAATGTTGGTATGTATTGTGAAAATTTTGATTTTTACCCACAATAAAAAATAAATAAATTAAAAAAAAAAAAAAAAGAAAGATCCACAGAAATTTCACTTCAGGAAACTTCTGAAGGTGACTTTCCAGTTGAAGCAAAAGTGGGACTGTGGGAAACCTCCCCTAGGAGGCATGTTTTATAGGTCTAAATGTTTCCATAATAAGAAGCCAAGGAAGCAGCCAGACTGGGGCAAAAATACCTTTTTAAAAGAGAGTGGAGACTGTGCCACTCAGAGGAACACATCCTAAATACAGCCTGCAGAAACACCAAAATCAAAAGGGAACTGAAATGAGGTTTTAAAAATGGTGGGTGGACAGATATGGCATCTCAAATATGACCTCATGACTTGGGCTGCTAATATTGCAAATTTGCAATGTTTGCTGAAAGGCAGTGATGTCTCAACTGCAATGGCCCGAGAAAGGAGATGGCATGCACAAATGTGTTTTCCTCCCACATAAGGAAAGCACTGTGCCATCATGAACCTGCTGATGACACTTTCTCCTAAGTGAGTTTGTTCTCAGGTTGTGGATTCTAGGAAAGCCTGGCTTCCAGGCCAGGCTGAGACAAGAAAAGGATCTCCATCTAGCTTCCTGCCCTCAGGTACCATGAGGGTCTGAAGTAACATGAAAGGTTGGATTCTGGGAGCATAATTCTGCCTGGGTTAATGCTTTAAGAGGGATGAGATGGCTTGTATTTTCTTAATTCAGTGGGTGTTGGGTATAGAATACATAATCTTGCAGGCCTACCAATTTGTTAGACTGTTTGGAAAGTATGATGCATGAGAAACTAATTCTGGGGGTCCTGAAGGAATCACACATATTCTCATTGAAAAATAACCCAGGCAGCAGCTGCTGGAGAAACCCAAATCTACCTAGGTTCAGAATAAGTCACCTTTATCTGTGACTGAGAAGAATACAAACCTGAGAAATAAGGATTATGGGACTATAAGGTGAGAACTTTGCCTTTAGTTTCTTTGAACTTTTATTTATGAACAAGAAAATTTTATTTTGTACTTTAATGACTTTGGTCATTTAACTCATGGAGGCAAGGGAATTTGATTTTAGATATGAATTATTTTGGACTTTAAATCCTGTGTGCTTTAACCTGTCAGGTGATTTAATTTTGGGACATTAATATCTCCTGAAGAAATTAACAGTGGAAGGTAATTTGTATTCTAATTTATGGCTTTTCTATGTTTTGGCTTTTTAAAAAAGTAGAGTATCTTGATATTGTCATTCAATCTCTTTGCGGAATTTCTGATGGACTATACTGGACCAGGCCAGGCATAATTTTGAATGAGAAATTTAAACATAGTGTGGCCTTAGAATTAATTGGTGGCTGTTCTGATCCATTTTAGAACATTCTGGTAGCAAAAATCAATGCTATTTACCAGCATTATCAGGAAGAGCCACACCAAAAACATGGTTTTGGGGGAGAAGGCTCATGGAAATGGTGTAGAACTGTCCTGAGAGACCACTGATTTCCTCTCAGAAGGGAAGAACTATTCTCCCAGTTGCATATAGGCCTAATAGTTAAGCCTAATGGGTTAACAGAACAAAATGTTATTGAAAATTTAGAGGGGCTTATTAATCCTCAAATTCTCAGCTTTCCATGTTCAGGGACTTCCTGGTGAATGACTATAACTGATGTACACTTCTTGATTGGGCAGAGCTCATCTGTTACTGGGGATTCTGTTCTCTCTTCTGCTCTTTCTATCACAGACCACTGGAAGGCAGCCTTCATGGGCTGCGCATCCAAACTTTTCCTCTAATGACTTCCCTAAGGTCGCAGGGGTAGAGTGTTGGCAAGCCCTTTAAGTTCTCAGCCCTTAGCTGCATTCTCCAGATATTCTCAGTAATAAAAATTCTCAGTAATAAAAATGATATTCCTGTGACTGTTTCTCTCCCTTGGTTCAGGAATTTGTGTAGGAGAGAGGTGCATTATGTAATTGATACCTTGTGACCCCCCCCAGCCCCCAACCCTAGACTTTGACTTTGCTGAGCCCTGGTCTTCTGGCTTGATTTTTTGACTTGATCTATTGCCAATAACTAGATCATTTTTCCTATAGTATATCATCTGTCAGTTATCCTTAGTACCATCAAAATATAGACATGGCCATAGTCTTTTATTTTGAAATGAAATTTGCTAAAATTTACTTAGGAAACATTAACAATGGAGTGGGACAATGTATTTGACTCGTGTAAATGGATGAAATAAATTCTGACAGGGTGGGTTTGGGACCATTTAGTTATTAGATATTGTGTAGCTAAAACAGTCATCTATTTAGTTGAATTTTCACTTTTTATTTGAAAGTCTGGTATCATATAGATGGAGTTTAAAAATTGGATTAAATTCCAACACTGTGGTTGTAATTTCTCATATCTCTAATCTAAACCAATCCTAGGAAGCTGCCAACATGCTGAGGTTATTGCTTTTTAGTTTGTTCTTGGTCAACATTTATTACTTTAAAAAATGACTGCATCCAAACTTCAGAGAGAAAATACTGCATAAAAAATATATGGAGATATTTCTTAATGTTCTTTTGTAACTTCTTGTTGTTTTTCAGCTTAGAAAACAATTTTTTTTTTCATACCGAAGAAAAAAATCACACCATTAAATTTTCATGTTCAAGAGATTTTTAAAAGTTGCTAAAAGATACTTCTGATTTTCTCCCACTTAATGCATACTGTTTGGGGAATACTGCCATCTAACTTTTTAACTTTTTTTGAGTATATATTTTTAAGCATTACAATTTGGTATATATTCACAATTATGTCTTTTCATACCCTTTCTTTTCAATCTATTGCAATTAAATGAAGGTGCAGGAATAATCTTGAATAATAACTTGTAAAAAACCAATATGAATTTCTTTGATCCAGGTATGAATAATCAAAAATAAGTCTAAGTAAAAACTAGTGCTCCATTTATACGTTTTTTTTTTTTTTTTTAGATCTTTTTTTCTCTTGCTATTATGGAACCAAGTATCCTACTGCAGATATATTTAATTTCTAAATTTTCCTCTTCAAATTTTCAGCAGTGCTTCTGAAGACAGGGTGTAAAAGTTCTGAAAAGAATGTTCCATGAGTCAGCTAACCACAGGCCTTTTCCTCTGTTCTTGAAAGAGTGGCAAACAGACAAATCTTTTGAGGTAGCTATGCAGGATTTACTCTTTAAAGGTGGAAAAAAACATTTCAAAGGCAAATATAATGCAAGAATTGATAAATCTATTTCTCTACTCAAGAGAAACTAAAAGCTTGACAAATTCTTTGTCAGCTACCAGTTAATTTTCAAGTGAAAATAAGAAAATATAGATGAAAACATGGATTTCATGCAGGTCATGAACAAAGTTACCATTTATTTGGGAAACATTGTTTTTGTTGAGGGCCTGAGTCTTATTATGTATATTTGTCTTTGTAAACATGGGGTCAATATATCTAAGAGCAAGAAATGATTTAGCATCCACAGTCTCAGCAGAACATCACCCCCTTAATTTTCTTCATGATAATGGATTTTGAAATGATCATTTGAAAGTGGATTTCAGCTGTGACTGCCAAGATACAATTTTGTCAAAGAAGCTATTTAACTTGTATCCTGTAATCAGAGATGGCAATCTAAGAAATAATAAAAGACGTTTGGTGGATTAGTACTAATAAAAATAGACTCCAAACATTCATTTAGTACATGTGTCCACCTGGAAGGCTATTCAAGATTAAGTTATCAGGTGGTAGGTTAATGCTGACCATGATGCACATGCACATGTCTAAGTTGTCTTTCTTACATGTGTTTGCCCTTGAAAGAGCAACAGTATTGCAAATATTTGGAAATATTTGAAAACTGAAGTACCTTAGAGTGGCTACTGCACTCCCTCTTGGACAAATCATGAACATGCCCTTCTCAGGCTTGCATCAGTGTGGGCAGAGATAAGAGCATTTGTTTTGTTTTTAATTAGAAAAAAATTTTTATATCAGTGTTACAAGTTACTCTATTAACACAAGATAATGACTACAATAACAACAAATCTGGTTTGGTCCATGGTCACACTCACCCTTTATTTTTGTTCTTTCTTTAATCTGGAGGGACTTGAGATAATGTCCACTCTGACTGCTTCAGGGTTGAGAAGGGGACTTAGATATTACAGTGCAGAAGAAAGGAATTGGTTAGCTTGCAGTTGAATATACTCCTTGTTTTTGGGATGGGATGTGTCTATTATCATCTTTCTGTTAGTTGTCCAGGGCAAGCCCGAAGAACTGGAGAGTAGGAGTTGGCTGCAACTCTGCTGAGTTTCAGGGAGAGCTTTGCTTTTAGTAAGCCTTATAATTTAAATATCACACACTAACAGAAAGGGGTAAAACATTTTGTTAAGAGAGCTGCTGAGACTAAAGTGTGATAAGCTTCTGTAAACAAGTAGTCCTTTTCAATATGAAATTTAATATTTGATTTTTTAAAATGTTCTGAATAAGTTAAGTGATGATGGCAAGTATAACATAAGGAGATGGACTAAATCTCTTGGGACAAATAGATCTGAGTTCAAATCCAGACTCAACTAACCATGAAGGGTGTGACCTATGAGTACAGTTCTTAACTTTCTTAAACTTTCTTCATCTATAAAATAGAAATAGATTAAGTTTGTTTTTTCCATATTGGGGATCAAGAGCTAAGATAGTGCATGTCAACTTTATTGAGCAATATGCTTGGCACATAGCAGGCAGTCAGTGCTAGCTAAAAGTTATATAAATAAAAATACTGGTGATAAGGAAAGAGTATAAAAGTGTTGGGTGGAGCACCCTGGGTTTAGGGGCAGCAAGATTTATGCTATCCCAATGCTGCGTATTAGTGATTCGGAGAAATGAAATCTAGTGTGGAGAATTTGGGATTGGCTATTTTGGACCCTGGAATTTTACCCTTCTTCACCAGCTCTGGGGATACTATATTCTGCGGCAGAAAGCATGGTGGCCTGCTTCTGAGAAATCGAAACAGTGGCAAGGATGGGACAGAGGGACTAGTTATGAGGACGTAAGGAGTCTTCACTGACAAGCAGGAGAGTATAGGAGACAAATGATTACTATCATTTGTGTTTTACCTTTAAACTTCTCAAAGAGATGATTCAAAGAAAAAGCATAAAAAAGGGATATAAGTGACAGGGTTAAAAAAAGGAATAAATATAGATTTATATCTTAGGCTATGCATCTTAGATGCTTTTTAATGTAACACATGATAATTGAAAATGTAATACTTGATAATTGAAGAAAATTTGGAGTATAGCCACTAATTGCCTCACAGTTTCTACAGATGTGTGAAGGAGCTGAGGAACATGCATATTTAACAAGCACAGCAGTAATTGTAACTCTAGTGTTTTGGACCAGGCTCTGAGAAACCCTGGCCTACATCTCTGCAACTTGGAGTATGGTCCGTGGACCAGCAGCCTCAGCCTACTCTGGGTGATTGTTAGAAATGGAGACCTCAGGCCCACCTCAGACCTCATGAATCAGAATCTGCACTGCAACAGGATTCCCAGGGGTTTGTGAACACATTGAGGTTTGCAAGGCTCTCCTCCAGTTGCTTCTCAGGTCCTCAGTGACAGTCGACAATCCATTGATGTAAGGGCTGCAATGCCCCCACGTCATTGCACCTGAGCAGGTAGAGTGCACCATTTATTTCCTCTCCTAAAGACAAAGGGTTTGATCCATGACCTGAGCCCTTGCAGCTCTGAAATCCTCAGACTAAACTCTTTTACGACCATCAATTTCACTTAATATTGGTTCCTATATCGTTCTCCTACTTATTCATTTTCCCAAGCCTGGTCTCAATTACTACTCTAGTCTCATTTCAGTTAATTCTTAGCTTCTTTTCAGAATTCAACCATTAATAACTCACACGATATCTTTCTCTTACACACTTTGCAAAATAATTCCTTCAAATTTTCTCCATCCTTCTTGTCAGTTGTCTTTTCTTTTCTCTCCCTTCTTTAAGGGTTCTCTGTCTGGTTTACTATTTATCTTTGTTCTGGAAAACAAAAATGTTTATGAATATTTGAAAAACATCTGGCAAACAAGAAAAGCTCAATAATGGATAAACACACATTTAACAGATTTTTGAGAAATAAGATATAAGAGAAAGCCTAACAGAAAATTTATGCTCTTTTGAATCCATCATCATTAGTGAAGCCAGCCATCCCTATGGTACTGAGACTGGGGCTCTACAGATAGGAAGATGGTCTCTGCTGGCAATCTAGTGGGAATTCAGATATATAAAATGTAGAGTCCTTTTACTATATAAACGTAGGAATGCAAACCCTGAAAAGTTAAAGTTCCAAGAAAACCCAACAAGTTATTCCACCTAACCAATCTTTCTTCCACTCTGCTCCCCTCCTCTCCATTTTCTTCCCCTCCCTTTCCCCTTTCACTTTGCCTTTTCTCCTCTCTACTTCCTCTCTCTGCCTTCTTTTCCTTCATTGATTTTCATTTTCATCATAATAAATTTTTCTTTACCAAGTAATGGCAAGGCAAAGCATAGCATAGATACAATATAAAACAACTAATATATACTTCATCTTGTTTTTCCAGTACTTAATGATACTTTTAATCATTCAACATATATAACATCTGACTTCAGTGAGATCAATCCTCTGTACATTCCCAATAGAGTAAATTTTGTATTTTGCCCTTTTAAATTCTGGTAATATAGTTCCTGAGGATTAAGGAAAGGCTCTAAAGAGCAACCCATATTTCTGAATGGCAGCTGGTTTACCGTATTTAAGTTAACATAATTTCTATACTCATTATTTTGGCAGCCATTACAAAAAAACTTTTCTCCAGTGTTTTAACAAGTTAAAAATATCTGATGGCACATGTGTTATTTCCTTTGTTTTTACAGAGCACCCTTTTTGTCCAAAGAACACAATGTGATACTTGTAAAGAGGGTGAGAATGACTGGGAAAAGAGGAAAAGTTTCTTCAGGGAAAAAGCAGTAAAGAAAAGAAGTTGATTGTGGGGTCATAGAAACAGAAGTACCTAAATCCTTGTTTTATGCAGCGCCTGGAAAGGCCAATAGAATTCCTAGTACTCAAGGGGGAGGTGTATGGGCAGATTCTAATCTGATGTACAGGGAAACTCTTACTGTGTTTCATTTATCCAAAGGTACACATTATTTTTTCACATTTTATCATTCCTGTTTGAACTGCTTCTTGCAATAGATGATCTGTTATTGTTTAATTGCCAGCATTTCCCCCCTTTTCCTAGAGGTATGTGAAACGGTGGTGTGGTTTTCAAACAATGCTTCCTGAGAGTCAGTAAAGTGTGGCGGTAGAGGTGATTCAGGGGCTCCTGGACACACTCTAATTCCTGCCCAACATCATCAGGGATTGCTGATCCTTAGGTGGCTGGTGCCTAAAATTTAATTAAAACACTTATTTATTCTGTAGTCTTTTAAATGACAGGTATCCCAGGAGTGGATGTCCATCAGCTGAATCAGTCACCTGTTTCTTTGTTTGATGGGTTTAGCTGATCCTCAGATAGGAGTATTCTTTGCATTTAGATTTGCAGCAGCCGTTATTGACATGTGCTGGTAAACAGTAGTGGCTTATGTTTGCCCATGTTTCTGACCACTAACCCTTCATCTTTTGGGAACAGAACTGTGTTTCACTCTTAGGAGCAAGACTCCCCTTATACAAGAACAAAGACATCTGAAGAATAGAATAATTCCCTAACCAACAGAATCACTTTGCACTTATCATCTGTGGTGGGTTGAATTCTGCTACCCAACAAACACAAGATCTTAATCTTTTTGAAAAATAACTTTTAAATTTTTAAAAATTTTTATAAGATACTTAGATTATATAAATGTTACACAAGAAATATAAGGATTCCCATATATCCCACTCCCTACACCTCCCATACCCTCCCACATAAACATCCTGCATTAGTGTGGCACATTCATTGCAATTGATAAACACATCCTGGGGCTTTGCCACTGAGCATGGACCATAGTTCACATTGTAGACCACACTCTCTCCCACACAGTTCTGCATGTTATGTGATGATATAAAATGGCCTGTATCTGCCATTGCAATGTCATTCAGGACAATTCCCAAGTTCTGAAAAAGCCCTGTATTACAACTGTTTTTCCTCTCCCTGCCTCCAGAGCCTTCAGTGGCCACTGGCTACACATCAATGTTGTAATGTCTTCCATTGCTAGAATCACAATATGTCTATAGTAGAATACCAGTAAGTCCACTCTAGTCCATAGTTCATTCCTCAATCCTGAGGATTCTGGCATAGTGATCTTAATCCTTGTCCTTGTGGGTATGACCCATTGTAAGTAAGATCACTTGAGGATGGTATTTTTAGTTAAGCTGTGGCCCAACCAAATGACGATGGGTCTTAATCCAGATTACTGGGGCCTATCAGGGGAAGGCTTCAGGGAGAAGCAGGAACCTGAAAGAGAAAGGAGAGGACATCGCCATGTGACAGGAAAGCCAAGGAATCCCGAGGATCGCCGGCAGCTTGTTCCAGAACACTACAGTCTTGCTGATACTTTGCTTTTGGACTTCTAGCCTCAAAACCATGAGCCAATAAATTCCATCTTTTAAGCCAATGCATTGTGTGATATTTGTCATAACTTTGGCAAACCAAGACCTCATCAGAGTCGAAAGATTCTCCCACCACTTCATTGCCCATAGATTTACAATCTGTTCTGATCACAAGATTCTTGAGGAGTGTTTATCTTAGGATCAGCTTTAACTGAAATGCTCTCACAACCTCTGAAACAGCAGAGACTTTTGCTTGTCTGTGAACATTTAAGAGGAATGTTGAATGTTGATAGGCTGAGTTAGCTGCTTATGCAGATCCACTCTTTTATTTATTTATTTTTTTATTTTATTTTATTTATTTATTTTATTTCTCTTTCTTCCTGTCCCTCGCTGTCTGTTTTCTATGTTCTTCTGTGTCTGCTTGTCTTCTCTTTAGGTGGCACTGGGAACTGATCCTGGGACCTTTTGGAGTGGGAGAGAGGTGCTCAATCTTTTGCGCCACCTTAGCTCTCTGTCGTGCTGCATTTCTTATTGTTTCTCCTCTGTGTCTCTTTTTGTTGTGTCATCTTCCTGCGCCAGCTCTCTGCACAGGCCAGCACTCTGCTTGGGCCAGCTTGCCTTCACCAGGAGGCCCCGGGAATTGAACCCTGGACCTCCTATATGGTAGATGGGAGCCCAACTACTTGAGCCACATCCGCTTCCACAGATCCAATCTTTGTGGCTCCTATACTGGGAAGTTTTATGTTGGAAGAACTATCTTTTATATCTTTTTAAGCAACCAGAAATGTTTTGATGCAGTTTAAACTGGTATATAGAAGGGTTATCTAATTTAGAAACTTCCTGAAGCATTTAGAATGTATTGTCCATCAACTATTGTTATTTGTCCTTACAGAATTTTTATTTCATGCAGTGTGATCCTCATGTTAGTTTGGTTACATTACATGCTGTCCATGGAACAGTTCACAGAAAAATTTGGGTGGTAATCTGGAATCTATTTTGATATTTAAAAGTCTGTAAAGCTGCAAATATTCTGTCCTGATTTTGTGATAATCAGCGTAGGCTAAACATTCATTATGTTAGAAACCATACATGTTTCCCCAGACCTAGTTTTTCTCCCTAGGTCTAGTTCTTAGAATGCTGGTGATAAAGTAAGGCTGATTTATTATATGACCATCCTGTATGGGAAAAGACTGTAACTTTGGGTATCTTTGGTCAACCTTAAGAGACATAGCAGGGGGATGGACGTGGCTCAAATGGTTAGGTGTCTGTCTCTCATATGGAGGGACCTGGGTTTGATCCCCAGGACCTTCTGGTAAAAATAAAAAAATGAAAAATATAGAAGGCACGTGGGCTGCCAGGCCCCGTGCACGGGTGCACCATCAGGACCCACAAGCGGATGAGTCCGCCAGGCCCCGTGAGCCATGCAGCAAGATAATGACATAACAGGAGAGTGACACAAGGGACAGCCAAGATGACACATGCTGAAAAACCAGAAACTAAGGTGGCACAGGCGTTAGGATGCCTCTCTCC
Source organism: Tolypeutes matacus (assembly GCA_026826555.1). NCBI lineage: Eukaryota > Metazoa > Chordata > Mammalia > Cingulata > Chlamyphoridae > Tolypeutes > Tolypeutes matacus. The sequence continues at coordinate 9,995,678 of JAKSZT010053813.1, forward strand.
CCCATCGGAGGTTCTAAGGATCGAATCCCAGTGAAGACAGGAGGAGACGGGTGAGAAGAGAGGGCAGGAAATGGACACAGAGAGTTGCCCAGCAAATGGATACAAAAACAGCAAAAATGGGGTGGGGCTAAAAATGGATGAAAGTAAATGAATAAATAAATCCTTAAAAAAAAGTATAGTGGAGTAAGATACGGACTATAGTTAGTAGTAATACTTTGACAATGCTCTTTCATAATTTGTTAACAAATGTTTCACAACAATGCAAAGCATTTGTAGTGGGGTGATGTGTGGGAGCCTTGTATGATGTTATGCATGTTTGTTTTGTAAATTCACAATGTTTACTGAACACTTCCTGTTATGTGTGTTCATATATGAATGATATACTTCAATAAATTGTTTTTAGAAAAAGTGTATAAAGCAAGAAAAATCTTTATGACCTGAATAAGCAAAGAGTTCTCAGACACAATACCTGCTTGATGGTACAGTTGCTTTTGGACCCAGGCAGTCTGGACATAGAAACTAGGGTGAAGAATATATATACCCTTGCCAGTGTTGAGAATAGCCAATTTTTTGTTTTTAAAAAATGGCATAACTCTTCTTTAATCAGAAATATTTAAGAAGCTCAGTCAACAATTTATATTGTCAGGGCTATTTTGAGGACAGCTTTCATAAAAGTAGGTTGTTCTCAAAACTTTTCTAGTCATTCTGAGTTTAATGGCAAGTGTCTCTAGAAATAAACACAACCCTAAGTTACTTATTTGTAACCTATGAATATTTGGAGATGGTTTCTTCAGAAAATTGATGTGTATTTTCTTCATTTTTGTTCAAGAAATGTTTTCAGGAAATTTGTAAGAAATATCACCTCCATGCTTCACATCCCTCCAGAAAGTAGTCACTAAATTAAGTGGCAAACAACTAAGGAAGTTCTCAAGTAGATTATGGGAATAAACTGGCTACCAGAACTTTTAGAGTGTTTCCCAGCACACAAAAAAGATGACTTTTGGTGAATAAATGAAACTACAGGGAACTTTCTGAGGTGATGGAAGTGTTCTAAATGGTGATTGTAGTTGGTAGTTTTGTACTTGTATACATTTGTCAAAACTTCAAATTGGTGAATTTTATGTAAATTATACTTGAATAAAGCAGAACAGGTCTATGTCTTTTTCTCTGCATAAGGAAGGCCCAATAATACATTATATTCCTTCTTTTTAGTTATACAAATAAAATTATGACAATGGAAAAACATACTCTTTACAATTCCATAATACTTAGAAATAAAATATTTTAATCTTTCTATATTCTCTTTAAATCTATATAGGCATAATTACAATCATAGCATAGATATAATAATTATGTATTCTACTTTTTCACTTGTCATTACAGCATAAATATTTAGCATTAACATTCAGTAGGTATGTGGATTTTTACTTAGCCATATCTTTTATTTTTTGAATTAGTATTTTTTTATATTCTACTTTTATAAATAATTCTATTGCAATGTCCAGTAAATGTTTATTTAAATAAATAATATATCTGGCACAATGATGCTCTTATAATAGATACATAATAATATTTTGTTTCAAGAATGAATGAATCAAATTTTTTGGCATTTTTGATTGTTTCTAAAAGTCAACCTCTGATGTTATCTGACTTCTCTATTACTCCAGGCTTCCCATGTATAAGATACTTAAATCTTCAATATAGATTAATGTAGAAACAGCACAGGAAGGCATAAAATTGAGCCACAGAACTGAAAAAAAGCAAGGAAACAATTCAAAAAGTGGAAAAAACATGGTTTGTTTCCATTATGATTCCTGAAGCAAAACCTTGAGTTGATTTCTTTCTGATTTCTGCAAACTACATCTCTCCAGTGGAGAAGAATTCTCTTGATCCAATGAGTTGATTAAGAAGCATTTCTGCTTTCATAAAAATCATTTCTGATGGAGTAGCTCTCAAAAGTCAGGGAGGAAGAGTGCACTTCATTTATTTGCCATCAGTGGAGCTGGCTGAGTTGGAAACCAGGTGCCCCAGGAGGAGACTTCCTCACTAAGTGAGAAGTAGCCATTTCCTTCCTCCTCGCACATGCAGGGGCTCCCTTGGCACCTCTTTCTTATCTATAACCTCATGCACTTGCTTGCTAAAGAGGAGTTATGAAAAGAACAAATATGGTAATCAATAGGATGTTGAAATCCTGGAGGCATGTATTATTTCGTTCAGTGTGTTTTATATTTTCGGATTATAAGACAAACATTCCACACGTTTCGGCTATCGCCATCATCACCACCACTATCGCCACCAGTTACTGGTCTTTGGGGTGATGTAAGAGGATTCCCTGTGTGTTATTGTCAATTTATACTTATAAGCTGAGGTTGGAAAATGACATGCTTGTTTTGCTAAATAGCTTCCTCAGGGAAGAGCTAAGGACCTGACTGAAAATGTGAGGAGTAGAAAAAACAATGAATTAACCTTGAGCCATGAAAGAGTTGCTCATCTATTTACATTAAAAAATGTCAGTCAACTTTATTCTGAAAAAGGGAAAAAGGCACCTTTCTAAAACTAAAACAGGCAATTGAAGCAAAGAAATTAGTTTGTGAAAACTGGGCTTGAACCAAGGAATGAGGAAGCTGGTGCTAGACACAGAAAGGCACAAAATGTGTAGCTGGGTGGCTCCCAGATGAACTCCATCACTAGAGGTTGGAAATTGCAAAGAAAATAATGTAACCAAGTTGTCTGTAATTTGGGCTTCTATTCTTGGCTGGAGGGTGTTTATGTCAGACTTGGAGAATTTGGGCTCAGTAATTCTCTCTGCTGTGGCTACTGAGACTCTTAGGTTCAGATATCCATATGCTGTGAAATTGTCTCTTTTATGCTATTTGTATTTTCCTTACTTGTTCTTCTTTTGGTTTCTCTTCATTTTTAGCAAAAAGCCATTGGGAAATACCAAACTATCCCAACTGTGTGAAGAGAAAGAAAAGGAGGGGCTTCTGTTCACACATGGACTAGAGGAAAACCACAACTTACTCTGAGGAGGAAGTCTCGACCCAGTTGAAAACGGGAATCAAAGTCAGAAAATTCCAAAGGAGAAAAGTTACTTGGAGGAAATTCATGGGGGTATATCTTATGCAGCATTCCCTTTACATTCAGAAATAGTTAAAGTAGTCATGTGTGAGGAGAGAAACTAGAAGGGTGAGGATAATGTGGCAAGGAGGGTGGTGCAAGAAAATGGAACTTTGTTATAAGCTCTTTTCTATTTATTTATTTTTAACCTTGTATATTTATCATTTCAATGAAAATAAGTCACAGCTTTAAATATGGTGCCCTAAGTTTGAGTCCAATGCATCTAGAGATATGAAATCATGCATTATTACCAGTTAAACCTGTGAGAAAGACTTGGTAGGTGGGCTCATTCCTATCTATATTCTCTTTCAGTTATGCAAAGTCTAGATAATCCTGAGAAATAAAATAATCTCAGTCCTTAAGAGTTTGTTTGCTAAGCCTACAGATGAGTAGTATACTGAGAGAAAAATTGTAACCACCCAATTGTGAGTCAAATAACCTTTATGGAATGTTTTTTTCATAGTCACTAGGGAGGTGAAATGACAGTCACTTTAGCCATGAGTTTGAATGGTTGCCATATTTCCAGGTCCAATTCTCTGGGATAAGGTCTCAAGCCATCTCTAGAGTTTTTACTTTTTAAAGTATGGCTATGTAGCTGGAAAATATTGCAGATTTGACTATTAGTTTGATGGCTGAGTGATATGGTGATGGTGAAGCTTGTCTAAAAGGAACTGTGGTTTTGCTTTCCTTGGGAATGGCTAAGTTAAAGGGTGCCATGATAGCTTTCAAGGAGGGAAAAACATGTAGCTGTAGAAAGATGTATTTGCTTCTCTGTGGTTTGGTCATAGTGATAGTTGAGGAGTAGCATTTTGTTGATATTGATTTGGTGATTCTTCTTCTTGGAGAAGTTGTTGAGATTGACTATAATAATTTTTTTTTTTTTATTACTGTGTTAGCTATGGTTTTCTTAACTCTTTCTTACACCTCTCATTAATTGTATTTTCCTGGGGATCTAGTTCCATCCTCTTGATAACAAATGTCTTAGATGATTAGTGAGTCTGAACTAGTCCAGGTGGCCAGACACCTTGCTGGAAAGGCCAGCCAGAGGGACTGGTGGGGTAATGGGAGGACCACTGGATCTGCAGTCAGAGAGTCTGCCATTTTCTAGCCATTGGGTTAATCCTCTGCCTCCCCCGGTGTCCATTTTCTTATTTGAAAATAGAAATGATATTGCCCCACTTACTCCCAAGATTGTTGTGAAGGTTGAGTAAAATGGTATATATTAGAACATTTGCTAAATTGTCCAGTGACAATTAGGAATGTGAGAAATTATGGTATCCAATCATGAGAATGAGGAGAAATAAGGGGCTTTACCATTTCATAGGTGAGAAGTGTAATATTTGGATCTGTTTCCATTGCTTTGATCTTATTTCATTTTCCACTGTATTCTAGATATAGATGATTGAAAAGGTCCTTTCCTGAGGCCAGGCTGGGCACTGTTGAGCTATGATTTGATAGAGACCTTGGAAAATTACCTTTCTGCTAGAGATTTATTATGATGGTACCTCTGAATCAACCTGGACTGTGCTGTTCTATCCAGGCACTTGGTACCACATGAACAGAGTATGATAAGAATTGTGCTTCTGAGAATTACTCTACACTGTTGGCTCATGTGAAGTTGCCTTTAATTAGCCACTCAAAGCCAATAATAACACAGAAACAATTGGGGGCACTTAGTTCTTGAGAAGCAATTACAGGCATCTAAAAAGGATTTTTGGCCCTCTTCATAGCACTGCCTGGTCCATTAACTGTGTTGTTGTGGGTAGGGGATTATTCAGAAAGATTCTTGGACTCAGCTTGTGAATACCATTGATAATGGAAGGGTAAATCAAAGGATCTATCTGTGTTCCTTACAGACTTTGCCATGTGGAAGTCATTTCAAAAAATGTAGCAAATATCACTTGGCCATTCATTATGTGCGAGGTACATTTAGCAATGGAAATAGAAAGATGTCTGACACAATCCCTTCACTCAAGGAGTTCACAGTCTAGCTTTACCCTTCGGCAACTATAATAAATATTAGGAGACCAGGATCATAAAGTGGTGCTTAGTGAAGTGGGGATATAGTGAAAAGCAAAGGACCTCTTAAGAAAAAAAAACTTTTGTGAGATATGCCACATTGGAAAGGGTCTCGTGTGTTATAACTGTATCTTGCTGGATGCTAGGTTTTCTCATATAATGTTTAAAATAATTGAATTTGCTCTTGTATATATTCTTAAGTGTTTTATATTAACTTCCTTTATACCTAGACCATTTAACGGAGTTTTATATATCCCTGTGAAATCATAGGTTAACGCTTCATTTTCTTGTATTCTGAGCTATGAACTTCCAATTTAGAATCTATGAATGGTTTTGGTTCTCTTTCATCGCTGTTTTAAAAGTAGTCTTTCTTCAAGCAACAAGCTCTTTCCAAGTATCTGTAGACATTATGGACATGTCTTTAATATGGTATAGCTGGGCTTGTTGGGGCCATTTCTGTGGATTTCAGGGCTGGCAGCCAGTCAATTGACCATGCCATTGTTAATTCCTTCACATACCTACCTCTCAGTCCAGTTCTCTCAGAGATCTCCTGTGGCAGCTATAGCAGCCATGTTCACGCCTGGCAAATCTCTGTCTTTGAACTTTATAGATCTGAAACCAAGAAAATTCTTGTGATGCTAGACCAACAGCTCAGTAATTCTCAGCTGCATTGGTTCAAAAACACTTGAAACTCTTATTTAATAGCCACACTCCTCAAATGTCAGGCAACATCAGCGCTTTTCTTGATGCTTTACAATTTACAATGCATTTTTATTTTAAAATAGCTTAAGATGTAAGCTCTTAGATACTTGATGTATTATTCAGAAGAAATTCTTTTGAAGGCGCATCAAGAACTTACTATTTGAGCCACTTTTTCATGTTCCCTTTGTTTTAGTTCATTCAGTGTCTGGCTACTTGGAGTCTAAGAATTCATGGTAATGTCCACTTGTTGGGGGAAAAATGCCTTTTGAAACATCATTCAAAAAGCAGAAGACTTGCCGTCTTTCCTTTGTAGCCTTCAATTTTAAAAGGTTAGTTAGGTGAGCCTACTTGGAATTCTGTCATGTGACTTGAAAACTGTGTCTGAACCTGTTCACCCCTCCCTAGATATTCTCTGGATCATTTTAACTCTTGCCACAAACTTAGAAAGACAAGAGGATCCTCAGAATCCTACAATTTTCTCCTGTTCACTGAAGAGTGACACTCATAACCCAAAAGGGTTAAAGTATTTCATGGAACTCTTTGTGCCAAGAAATTGTTTCCTCTTCTGAAAAGATTTTACTCAGTAACAATTTAGAATTTGGAATCACCTTTCAGTCTGTCTTTTGGCAATTTGACTAGCAACTAATATGAAATGAAACGAAATGGAGTTGGCATTTGTACAAGTTCCTAAAAAGTTAAGTTGGACATAGCAGAAGAATGGAGAATATGTTTCCTGCATATCTGCATGGAAGTGCTATAAAGTCAGCCCCAAGCAACCTTCAAAATGTATTTTGTTTTGACCTGGCATAGAGGCAAAACTTTTGATCTTGGCTGTTAGTTTGCAAAATGATGCATCGCGAGCAGTATGGTACCCAGGAAACAGAAAACCTTCGTATTGGCCCCTTGCCTGAGAGCACAACCTCAGAGTGGTGTTGGCAAAGTAAAGCAGTGAGCATGACGTCAGAAACCATGCTTCATTCTGCAAAAGGCAATTGTGAATGGGAACAGTTGCCAGGTTCATTGTATGAGGTGAAGCTCGTGCAAGCTGACTTCCTGCATGATAAATAAAAACTGGTTGAAGCTAGTTCTTTTTCCTTCAACAACATGACTGTTACCCACCGGGATCCCCGCTTGGTGACAATAACATGTATTCAAAATAAGATGTATAGATTGACTCTTTGTACCTCATTAAGCTCATCTTCCTGTCTTCCAAGCAAGATTTTGTAAAAACTGTGGTAACTGTATGAAATGTCATGATTCACTGAATAAGTAAATGTAGTTAGAAAAAAATATCTTCATAAGAATGGTATTATAAGGAAAGTTTTATTGTCTAGTTTTAACTGTTTGCAATGTTTCAGTGGTACAACCTGGAAGTGGCAGAGTTCAATTCCTCCCTTCTCTTCTTCCCTGATAATTAAAAAAAACCGGAAATGTGGAGAGACAGGAAAAAATAGATTCCTGGTGCCTGGCAATTGTGGAAACATAGTATTTTTTGGCTTGCTAAGGTGTGCGTTTGTATTAGAATTTTACTGAAGGAGGCAGCAGGATATTGTGGAAGGAATTCTAACCTTGATTCCGTCCCTTACTATTTTGTAAACTTGAATAAGTCACTTGGGTGTTCTGCTCTGGAGTTTAGTGTCCTCAACTATAGAAAGTGGGCTTGGATTATAAAAAATTTCAGCTTCCTTCCAACCCCAAACTACATTATGTCAGAGCACTGCAGTTAAAGTGGGGGATACAGCCTGTTGGAAAGATCATGAGTTTCAGAGTCAGGCAAACCAGGCTTTAATTCTAGTTTTGTTCCTTATTTACTGTTGTATAATAAAGATTCTGGCCATCCCAAGGTGAGGTCTGGTCTTTGTCTGGGAGGTAATCCCTAAACTCTTGGAATTTCTCAAGTGATTGGAGTGTCTTGGTGATTCCCTGTGGGCACCTCTAATGAAATCTGATAGTTTATGCTAACACGGTAACTCATGAGGGACCCCTGGATGACACCTGATAGTTTATGTTAGCACGGTAGCTCAGGGTGGGTCCCTCAGGGAACCTGATGTCAGCCTGACCTATTGGAGGCTGGGGACTGAGTTCAGTCAGATGGGCAATGATACAATCAATCATGCCTATGTAATGAAACACCATCAAAAACTCTTGTCAGAACCCAGGTGGGTTTGCCTGGTTGGCAGTACTCCATGTATATTGTCATGTATCTGTGTTGAGAGGGTAACGTGTCCTTGAGGACAATGGAAGCATCATGTCTAGAACCCTCCCAGACTTCACCCTGTGTGTCTCTTCCTTCAGCTGGTTCTAATTTGTATCCTTTTCCTGTAATAAAGGTGACCATGAGTATAATAGGTTTCAGTGAATGCTGTGACTCTTTCTAGAAAATTATTGAACTTGAGGGTGGTTTGGGGAAAATCCTGAACTTGTAATGAGTTTCAGGAGTCTTGGCAGGCTTGGGAGTTTGTAGGACTGTGCCCTTCACCTCAAAGTTTGGCTAAACTTCCTTGCAGTCTGATTAGCTCTTTTTTTTTTTTTAATCCAGGAAACTTTCATCTTTCTGATGGCCTATTTATTTATCTTAAAACTTGGAATTCTTGCTACCATTCAGAATGTTTGAGAGGTTTAAAAAGACCATTCCCACACCCCCAAGATATTAAGCTGGGGTAAAACCCCTGGCTCACTGCAGCCAATGGAGAGGGGAACAGACATCTTCCTCCCTGTCAGCTATTTCAAGGGAAAAGGGAGGGGGAGTAGGGATGGTTTTCTTCAGTGAATTCAGCCAGCAGAGCCCTCTTTGAATCTCTGTCCTGGAGATTCAACACAGGAACACAGGAAAGCCAAGGCTAAAATACCCCCAAGGAAAGGTGCACTGAGGAGTGCCATTTGCTGGAAACTGCATGGACAAAAACTATTCTCAGTTCTCTTTGTATCCTACCCCTGGGAGAAAATCTGCACCCCACTAGTGAGTCCCTGGCCCAATTTTGATAACTTAAGATGGGCAGTTTTAAAGACTTAGAATATATTGAACCAAATATCAAAGAAGAGCTGTGGGGAAAAAAAAAAAAAAAAAAAAAAAAACAATAAGCAAGAGAGAGAAATTGGCCAAAATATTGATATACTAGGACATCAGAAAAAATTAAAAGCCATACTAGGAAACAGGAAGAGATGGCCCATCCAAAAGAACTAACCAAATATCCAGAGGAGATACAGGATTTAAGACAATTAATCAGTGATAATCACACAACTCTCCTAAATCAATTCAAAGAATTTAAAGAAAATATGATGAAAGAAATAAAGGATAAGAAGCTGGGTGAGCATAAAGAACAATTTGAAAGTATGCAAGGAAAAGTAACAGAACTTATGGGAATGAAAGACACAATGGATGAGATTAAAAATACATTAAGAGACATAAGAGCAGATTTGAATTGCTCAAAGACAGAATTAGTGATTTCAAAGACAGGACTTCTGAACTGGAAAAGACAGGAGAACAGAAAGAAAAGAGAATGGAAAAAATGGACCAGAGTCTCAGGGAATTGAATGACAATGCAGAATGTACAAACATTCACATTATCTGTGTCCCAGAAAAAGATGAGAGTGGAAAAGGGGCAGAAAGAATATTTGCGGAAATAATGACTGAAAATTTCCCAACACTTATGAAAGACATAAATATCAATATCCAAGAAGGACAATCCACACCAAACAGAATGAATCCAAATAGACCTACAATGAGACACCTATTTAGAATGACAAATATCAGAGATAAAGAGAGGATTCTGAAAGCAGCAAGAGAAAAGCAAAGTATCACATGCAAGGGAAACTCTATAAGATTAAGTGCTGACCTCTCATCAGAAACCACAGAAGTGAGAAGAAAGTAGTATGATGTATTTAAGGTACTGAAAGAGAAAAACTGCCAGCCAAGAATTCTGTATCTGGCAAAACTGTCCTTCAAAAATGAGGGTGAGTTCAAAGTCTTCACAGACAAAGAAAAACTGATAGAATATGTTACCAAAAGACCAGAATTACAAGAGATACTAAAGGGAATGCTGCAGCCTGAAAGGAAAAAAAACAAGGGTCAGAGATTTGGAAAAAAGTTTAGAAATGAAGATTATTAGAAAGGGTAAACAAAAGGGTAATAAGAAAGACAATAGAACAATATGGATGAAGTAAGTAATGTCTTTACAGTAATAACATTGAATGTTAATGGATTGAACTCCCCAATCAAAATATATAGACTCATAGAATGGATAAAAAAAATGTGAGCCATCTGTATGTTGTCTACAAGATGCCCACCTCAGACTGTATGCCATAAGGACACAACCAGGTTGAAAGTAAAAGGTTGAAAAAAGGTATTCCATGCAAATAGTAACCCAAAAGAGCTGGAGTAGTGATACTAATATCAAACAAAATAGATTTCAAATGCAAAACTATTATAATGGATGAAGAAAGTCATTATATATTAATAAAAGGAGGAATTCAAAAAGAAGAAATAACTATTCTAAATATTTATGCACCTAACCTCAAGTGCCCCAAGATACATGAGGCACACACTGACAAAGCTGAAGGGAGAAATAGATGTCTCTACAATAATAGTTGGAGACGTCAATATACCACTCTCAGTATTGGACAGAACATCTGGTCAGAGGATAAATAAAGAAACGGAGAACTTGAATAATATGATAAATTAACTAGACATAACAGACATCTAGAGAGCATTGCACACTATCATAGCAGGATATACATTCTTTTCAAGTGCTCATGGATCCTTCTCTAAGATAGACCATATGTTGGATCATAAGACAAGTCTCTATAAATTTAAAAAGACTGAAATTATACAAAACACTCTCTGATTATAACGGAATGAAGCTGGAAATCACTAATGGATGGAAAAAGGGATTTATAAATATATGGAGATTAAACAATATACTCTTAAATAATCAGTGGGTCAAAGAAGAAATTGCAAGAGAATTCAGCAAATATCTTGAGACGAATGAAAATGAGAACACAAGATATCAAAACGTATGGGACACTGCAAAGGCAGTGCCAACAGGAAAATTTATAGCCCTCAATGCTTACATTAAGAAAGAAGAAAGAGCTTTAATTGGAGATCTAACTTCATACCTGGAGGAACTTTGAAAGAATGGCAAACTAATCCCAAACCAAGCCAAAGGAAAGAAATAGTAAAGACCAGAGCAGAAATAAATGAAATTGAGAACAACAACAACAAAAAAACCAATAGAGAGAATCAACAAAATCAAAAGTTGGTTCTTTGAGAAGATCAACAAAATCAACAAACCCATAGTTTGTCTGACAAAGAAAAAAAGAGAAGATGTAAGTAACTTAAATCAGAAATGAAAGGGGGAACATTACCACTGACCCCGTAGAAATAAGAGAGATCGTAAGAGGATACTATAAACAACTGTATGCCAAAATCTAGACAATGTAGGGGAGAAAGAAAAATTCCTAGAAAACAAACCACCTACACTGACCATAGGAGAAATAGAAGACTTCAACAAACCAATCACAAGTGAAGATATTGAAACAGTCATCAAAAACCTCCCAAAGATGAAAAGCCAGGACCAGATGGCTTCACAGGTAAATTTTATCAATCATTCAAAGATGATCTAATACCAATCTTGTTTTAGCTCTTCCAAAAAATTGAACAGGAAAGAACGGTATCAAACTCATTCTATGAAACATCACTGTAATACCAAAACCAGATAAAGATACTATGAAAAATGAAAATTACAGACCAATATGTCTAATGAATATAGATTCAAAAATCCTCAACAAAATACTAGGAAACAGAATCCAAAAGCACATTAAAAGAATTTTACACCACGATCAAGTGGGTTTTATCCCAGGTATGCAAGTGTAGTTCAACACAAGAAAATCAATTTGTGTAATAAACCACATTGATAAATTGAAGTAGAAAAATCATATGAACTTTTCAGTTGATGCAGAAAAAGGAGTATAAAAATACTCTAAAAGTAAGGAAGTTTTCTTGATATGGTAAAGTGCATATATGAAAAACCTACAGCTAGCATTATATTCAATGGTGAAAGACTGAAAGCTTTCCTGCAGAGATTAGGAACAAGACAAGGATGTCCACTGTCACCATTATTATTCAATATTGTGCTAGAAGTTCTAGCTAGAGAAATTAGGTTAGACAAAGAAATAAGAGGCACCCAAATAAGAAAGGAACAAGTAAAACTTCACTATTCACTAATGACATGATCCTATTCTAGAACCTCCTGAAAAATTAATAATAAAGCTGCTAGAGCTAATAGACCAATTCAGCAAAGTGGCAGGATAGACGATTAATATGCAAAAATCAATAGCGTTTCTATACATTCCTGATGTGCAAGCTGATGAGGCAATCAGACAAATAATTCCATTTATAATAGCAACGAAACAATATAATATTTAGGAATAAACTTAACCAAGGACATAAAGGACCTGTACTCAGAAAACTACAAAACATGGCTAAAAGAAGTGGAAGAAGACTTAAATAAATGGGAGGGCATTCTGTGTTCATGGACTGGAAGACTAAATATCATTAAGATATCAATTCTTTTTTTTTTTTTTTTTTGTCTTTTGGCTAATCCCTTTATTATTTATTTATTTATTTTTTAAACAATTTATTGAAGTATATCATTCATACATGAACATACATAAACTATAAGTGTTCAGTAATCATTGTGAATTTACAAAACAAACATGCATAATAACATCATACAGGGCTCCCACACATCATCCCACCACAAATATTTTGCATTGTTGTGAAACATTTGTTAACAAATCATGAAAGAACATTGTCAAAGTATTACTACTAACTATAGTCCGTATCTTACTCCCCTATACCTTTTTTTTAAGGATTTATTTATTTATTTATTTATTTATTTATTTACTTTTATCCATTTTTACCCCCCCACCCCCGTTTTTGCTGTTTTTGTGTCCATTTGCTGGGCAACTCTCTGCATCCATTTCCTGCCCTCTCTTCTCATCCTTCTCCTTCTGTCTTCACTGGGATTCGATCCTCGGAAACACTGATGTTGAAGAGAGGTGTCCTACCACCTGTGCCACCTTAGTTCCTGTTTTTTTGGCATGTCTCGTCTTGGCTCTCCCTTGTGTCACTCTCCTGTTACCTCATCATCTTGCTACATGGCTCATGGGGCCTGACGGTGCACCTGCTTGTGGGGCCTGACAGCGCATCTGCACATGGGGCCTGGTAGCCTGGGTGCCTTCTATATTTTTCTTTTTTTAATTTTTACCAGGAGGTCCCAAGGGATTGAACCCAGGTCCCTCCATATGGCAGATTGATGCCCAACCATTTGAGCCACATCCGTCCCCCTGCTATATCTCTTAAGGTTGACCAAAGATACCTAGAGTTAGTCTTTTCCCACACAGGATGGTCATATAATAAATCAGGCTTAGTTTCTCACCAGCATTCTAGAAACCAGACCCTAGGGAGAAAAACTAGGTCTGGGGACACATGCATGGGTTTCTAATATAGTGAATATTTAGCTTACCCTGATTATCACAGAATCAGGACAGCAAGAATATTCGCAAAAGTTATCAATTCTATCCAAACTGATTTACAGGTTCAATACAATCCCAACAGAAATTGCAGCAGCTTTTTTTGCAGAAGTGGAAAAGATAATTATCAAATTTATTTGGAAGGGTAAGGGGCCCTGAATAGCCAAAAAGATCTTAAAAAAGAAGAATGAAGTTGGAGGAGTCTACCTCCAGACTTTAAAGCATATTACCTAGTTACAGTGATAAAAACAGGATGGTACTGGCATAAAGACAGACACATTGACCAATGGAACCGAATCAAGAACTCAGACCATTTACAGTCAAGTGATTTTTGACAAGGTGATCAAGCCCTCCCAGATGGGTCAGAATAGTCTATTTAACAAATGGTGCTGGGAAAACTGGATATCCATATCTAAAAGCAAGAAGGAAGACCCCTATCTCACAGCTTATGCAAAAATTAACTCAAAATATATCAAGGACCTAAATATAAAAGTGACAACCATAAAATTCCTAGAAGAAATTGTAGGAAAAAATCTTCAAAATCTTGTGGTAGGCAGTAGTTTCTTAAACCTTATACCCAAAGCTTGAGTAATAAAAGAAAAAATATATAAATGGGACCTACTCAAAATTAAATACTTTTGTACCTCAAAGGACTTTGTCAAAAGGGTGGAAAGGCATACAACTCAATGGGAGGAAATATTTGGCAGTCACATATCTGATAAAGTTTTAATATCCATGCTATACAAAGAGATTATAAGTCAACAATAAAAAGACAAACTACCCTCTTAAGAAATGGACAAAAGATCGGAAAGACAATTGTCCAAAGAAGAAATACAAATGGTGAAGAAACACATGTAAAAATGTTCAACATCACTAGCGATTTTGGAAATGCAAATCAAAACTACAATGAGATATCATTTCACACCTATTAGACTGGCCATTATTAAAGTCAGAAAACTGTAAATGTTGGAGATGATGTGGAAAGATAGGCATGCTTATTCACTTTTGTTGGGAATATAGAATGGTACAGCCACTGTGGAGGACTGTTTGGCAGTTTCTAAGGAAGTTGAATATAGACTTGCCATGTGACCTGGCAATACCATTACTAGGTATATACTCAGAAGACCTGAGAGCAGATATATGAACAGACATCTGCACACTGATGTTCATAGTGGCATTATTGACGATTGCTAAAAGTTGGAAACAACCTAGGTGTCCGTCAACTGGTGAATGGATAGAAAAATTGTGGTGTATACACGTGATACAATATTATGCAGCAGTAAGAAGAAATGAAGTCGTCATGCATATGACAACATGGATCTACCTGGAGGACATTATGTTGAGTGAAGCAAGCCAGACACGAAAGGACAAATACTGTATGATTGTGCTATTAAGAACTAAATATACTGTATAAACTCATGGAGTTAATAATTAGAATATAGTTCATCAGAAAATAGAAGGAGGGTTCAGAATGGGAACCTGAGGATTAATCTGTGCAGAATTATTAAAAAGATTGTTTGTAAATCTTTGAAAATGAATAGAAATGGTGAAAGCATATCATTGTGTTCGTAACTAGCAGTGCTATTGAATGGGTATGACAGTGGTTGAAAAGGAAAGTCTAAGGTCATGTATGTTACTAGAAGGAAAGCTAAAAACTGTAACATGGAACTGTATAAGGTAGTAAAACCTCATGTAAAACACAAATATGGTTGATATTGCATATATGACTGTTTTTACAAAATATAAATACAAATATACTAGAGAGAAGGGAAAAGAATAGCAGCTAGGTATGGCAGGTGAAGCGTACAGAGATTGAGAGGTGATGAGTTTGTTATTATTATTGGAATAATGAAAGTGCTCTGGAAATGAATGGGGCAATGAATGCACAAATAAGTATTTACACTGAATACCACTGATTGTACTCTTTGGATGGATTTATGCTTTATTAATATGTATCAATAAAATTGAAAAAAATGTTAAAAAACAATATGTCAGATAAGTAGTACAGAGCAGGTGTTAAAGAGTTGGTAGTTATGATTATTGGCATTATGATAAAAATTATTGTTCTTTCGTGGCAATGAGAATTCAGGTGGAACTGAACTTGGAGCATACAGTTGAATAGGAGATGCTCCTTGAACAGGCCAAAAGATCCTGGTACCCTTGGTTTGTGATGGGCCAATATTTGTGGAACATTTTATGATATGAGATTCTGTGTGTTTTATTTATTTTGTTCTTGATTCCGTAAGAAATTATTTCAAAAATGTCTCTTCTGTCTGTCTGCTCTGCTGTTTCCCTGCTGTCCCAAAGATAAACTCAGGAATCAAATGGTTGCAATTTGTCCAAAAAGCCACATAAATCCTATTCATTTACCCGTTAAAGCTCCATTTCTTACAATACCTAAGCCTCACCTTTTGGACACCTTGTTGTAGTCCTTTGCTTTTCTGTGATTTTACCTCACTATTAATAAATAATAACTGTCATTGGTTGGACTCCAACTGTGCCATGTCTGTTGCTCCTTGAACAGGCCAAAAGATCCTGGTACCTTGGGAAGTAGATTTACATCTACTCGATCTACTGACATCCTCTCAAAAATTCTCAGGTAGTTTTATTATTCCTTTTTCCAAATGATGAGCTAAGGCTCCGAAAAGTTAAGTAGCTTACCAAATGTTATTCAGCCTAAAATTAGCAAGAAACCCATGGTTGTTTGATTCTTAAATATGGACTGTTCCTACTGAGATTTATTTCATGACATACTAACAACCACCCAAAACCTTTTTCTATATTTTTATGATTAAATCATAAGTTAAATTGTCCTGAAGATATTTTTTTCTAATATTTTGAGAATTTTCCAACCATCTCTGAGATGACTAAGGACATTCTGAATAGATTGTCTCCAAAATGGCTGAAGCACTGATGACTGGAATGCTTTGCCAAATCACCTCCTTTCAGAGATGAAAGAACAATATTTTATGTATCATACAGTAAATCAGAGGCTGAATAAGGATTTGATTTTGGAATCCAAGTTTCCCATCTGCTCCTTAGTCCCCAAGCTACCTACATTCTAAATTTATGTGGAATGTGAAACTATTTTTAATCTTGGAACAAAATAAGAAAGGAAACAGTTTTAAGAATTAGGACCTTAAATTTTTTTAAAATTTCAAAATACTTTCATCAATTTTATACCTTTTTCATCTGAAAAGGTGGGTATTTTTCAGTGTTCAATTCATGACTATACGTCCTGTATTTTTAATGCTAATCATGTTCTTTATGGCTCTTCACAAATATTAAAAAGCCTAACTTGAACAGTGAAGATATAATGCAGCTGAACTGTCATTTGAGCTGAGCATTCACATGAAAAAAGGCCATGATCATGATTATTATTACATATGTTCAGGAAGAGATGGCAGCTGGGAGCTTAGCCACTCAATTCGAAGAGAATAATCAACATCAATCCTGGTAAGTGGCAAAAGCAATAACCAATCTGAATCATCATAAAATCCCAGTGATTTGTAAAATGTGGGACACTCTTTTGAGATAGTTCTTAAAACATCTCTAGATTGCCCATCACTAGATTGCACATGTATTTTACATAGAGGATTCTGCTATTCCTTATGCTCTATGTCAATGGGCAAAACCCAGTTGTTTATAAATCAGCGATTTGAGAACTTACATCAAACAAGATTTATCAATCAGGCTTCTATGGTAGTCATACAGTGTAACAACCAACCCCCCAATCTCAGTGTCTTAAATTAACAATGATTTCTTTTTCATGCTCATTACTCTGCAGGTCAGCTAGTGTGGCTCTGTGTTAGCCTGTGGATTGGGTTCAGGTCTGTTTCAAAGGTCTTTTGTTCTGAGATCAAAAGCTACCTGTGGCTTGTTCTTCTCATGCAGAATGGCATAAATTTAAAGAGGTGAATGGAATTATGTGGTGCTTATGGCAATGGCTGGGAACTGACACAGTTGCACCTCTACCCACGTTCCATTGGCCAAAGTGAGTCACATTGCCAAGCTCAGCACCATTGGGACATTGACATATTTACTATGGTTCACCCCACAGTGAACCATGACAATAATGTGGAGGGATGAAAACCTGAGCAAATAGTAGAACTTAGCCCATGTAGTGACTAAATGTTCAGCTCTCTGACATAACAAAAGGGTGTGTGAAGTTTAAAACTGTGCTCTGAGTTGTGTTTGCACCAGTTTCCAGCTACCCTGGGACTTGGCTGTATTTTACATAGTTCTCTGGAAATCCCAAATGTCTTAGTTTGCCAGGACTTTATTACAAATATCACAGACTAATTGGTTTAAACAACAGGCATTTATTGGCTCACAGTTTAGGACTAGATACACAAAATAAAGATGCCTGCAGGTCATGCTTTCCCTATGTTCTGGTGATGGCTTGCCGACAGTCTTCTATCACATGATAGTCTACCTCTGTGTCCAAATTTCCTTTGATTATAAGAACCCCAGTCATATGGATTAAGTCCGACTCTGATTCAATTTGGCCCCATATAAATATGATCTTTTATGATCCTATTTACGAATGAGTCCTCACCCATAGGACTGGGGGTTAGGATTTGAACATATTTTTGTGGGAGACTTGATTCTATTAACCACCTTAAGGAAAAGGGGCATAGGGATGGAGAAGAAGAAAAAGTTAGATTCAAAGAGAAAGTTCTAACTGGTAAAAAATCTTGGGTTCATGGAAGCAGAGATGCTTTTCCTGAGCTGTGTTCCATAATCAGTTCAGACCTAGAACTTGGGTAGCTATTGGTGAGCCTGATGGCACTTTGCTCTTTAGCATGAGGACTTCTTGAGTGCCTCTTATGTTCAAGGCACTGAGCTAAGTACTTCGGAGATGAAGGGAAGTAGGGGGAAATAGGTGAGGTATGAGCACATCCAGGTAAGAGAAGACATAATGTTTTGTGAAAGGAGAGTGATGAAGGAATGGATGGAGCAAAGAGAACTGAGATTCAGGAGCTGAAGTTCCTGAGGAAGGAAGGAAGTTACAGAATGACTGTTGTGAGAATGGGAAGACATTGGTACAGAATCTATCTATTCAGTGGTTTTTTTTTTTTTTTCATCTAGCAAATACTAATGAGCAACTCTAATGTTCAAAATCAAATGCTATATTATTAGTCAAGGATACCAAGGTGAAGATCTAGCGCTCACCCTCAGGCCACGTAGAGACTGATGGTATCATACAAATGAATAGACAATTACTAAAGATCCTTTAAGTGCAACACTAATGGTAAGCATAGCCTTCAGGAGTCTGAGGAAAGCATTTAATACAGGCCTGGGAAGTTAGTAAGTGCTTCTATTTTAGTTTGCTAAAAGCTGTTGGAAGCAATACACCAGAAATGGGTTCGGTTTTACAATGGGATTTGTTAAGTTAAAAGTTTACAGTTCTCAGGCTGAGAAAAATGTCCAAATCAAAAGCATCAGGCAAAGTTCTCTTCCTGAAGGTCAGCTGCTGGCAATCCTGGACTCCTGCCATTTGGCAGGGCAAAATGGCAGCTCTGCCTGTCTCTGCCTTCTCCTTGGGCCCATATTGCTTCAGCTTCTTGCTCTCCTGGTGTTCTCTCTGCTTAGCAGGTTGCTCTTTGTCTTTGCATTCCTCTTTCTTTGTGGATTTTTATTCCCTCATTACAAAAGACTCCAGTAAGAGGAGTAAGACCCACCCTGGGTCATGCCCTATTGCAGTGATCTAATCAAAAGGAAGGACTTTAACTGAATCTAATCAAAAGGTCCCAGCTACAACAGGTTTACATGCACAGGAAAGGATTCACTTTAAGGACAGGATTTTCTGGGATCCACGCAGCTTCAAACAGTCACAACTTCTAAGACTAACTGACATTTAGCCAGAGTCCAAAAGGACTTAAGGTGATGGGAAAGCCTTTAAAACAAGAAAGACATAAGTGATGATGCCTGTAAGTACTAGAGCTTATATAACTAAATAAAATTTCAACACTGGATTTTTACCAGAACAGAAAAAGGTAAAATATAAGAATTTTAGAGACTGAAATGTAAGTGAAATATTTTTAGAATAAAATTTTATTTAATTTTAGATAAAATTAATATAATTTAATATTTAGAAGTAGCAAGAGTGAGCAAGGAGTCTACCTTATTCTGAATCTGAATTGGGGAGAGTGGAAGAAGGGATAGTTTCCATTGGAAGGTGTAGTAGTACTCTTTGATATTTCAATTTAGACTTGAAGGAGACAGGGTTCAGCTTTGAATTTTTCCAATATATTGGTAAATCCAAGGGATAGTGGGATTACCTAATAGGGGATGCCAAAGAAGAAGAGGGAGAGGCTTGGTCAGATAGTATAAGAGTATGAGTTAGCTGTCATGCCATGAAATCCATTCTTAGACTGCAGCAATGGAAGACAAGGAGGGACAGCTTTGCACATGCTAATGAGACCCTTCCTAGAGTCTTATCTTCAGTTCTGGGAGCAGTTTTTAAAAAATAGGTACATAAATGAACTAATTAAAATAGATTGCAGGTTAGAATACTTTTGCCTGGACTGGCTAGTGGGGGTTATATAAGCAAGTAGGTTTTAGTTAGCCTTTGAAGAATGAGTAGTTCTACTGGTCAGAAATAGGAGCTTAATTTTCCTCCTCTCCAAACCTTGGCTTATACCACTTGATTTTACTGTATAATTCTTCACCAGGAATATTTTTTCTTCTCTCCAGGATTTTATTGAAAGTCTACTGATCCTACAGGATTTAGTTAGATGGTCTCTCTTCCATGAAATGTTTCCTCACTGTTGCAGATCACATTAATGGCTATTTCCTCAGAACCACTGTGCCACTTGGGTTCTGTCAGATTCTTTTACAATTTTATCATTTGGTACATTTCCAATTAAGTTCCCCTTGTTTTGATAGGTTCTGCCTCTCCAAGTACTCTGTATGTTCTTTTTTTTTTTTTTTTTTAAAGATTTTATTTATTTATTCATTTATCCCCCCCCTTGCTGCTTGTGCTCGTTGGGTCAGCTAACCACGCCGTCCGGGCGGGCTTGCCTTCACCAGGAGGCCCCGGGAACCGAACCCGGGGCCTCCCATATGGTAAACGGGAGCCCTACTGATTGAGCCACAGCCGCTTCCCTCTGTATGTTCTTGAAAGACAAGGAAGCATGTTTTCACTGTTTTTACATAACTTTAAACACTTAACCCCTGGGCTTTGAACATGGTAGCTTAAAGGGTACTTAGTGAATAAATGGGAAAAGGAGAGGATAATTTATACAATTGAGTGAAGAAATCATGCATCAAATTAGTGTCTGGTAGAGACCATCTATCCTAACATGGCCTTAAATATGACTTTCCTACAAACTCAGTAGAAAAACTTTTTTGGTGAATCTTCAGATCTATAGAGGAAAACCTTGTCTTATGAATATTTAACCACTTTTCTTCACATTTGGATTGCTTTTACTTCCCTCTAAATGTGCACTGTTATGACTTCAAGTTTGAAATATTGTAAATATTGTAGTTTTAGTGCTTTTAAGTTCCATAGCTACAAGTGTGTTCAGAGTGCTTTTTTTATTATGGGATGCATTTTTTGATCATATTCTTCTAAATTCTTGATCAAACTCAGGCAACTTAACCTGGGTTTTGAAAAATAAGAAATTCAGTTAAATCTAGAGGAAGAGGAAGCATGGAATTAAACAATTTAGGGACAAAATCTTAAAGAGGACATTTAATTTCAGATTATTTTTGAAAGACTCTAGAATCTTTACTATATTCAAGCAGCAGATATTTAAATACACAATATTGAAAGCAAATAATTATAACAAATGATAACTTGTTACATTGATCACAGATGTCATGGCCCTAGATTTTTAGGATGTCCTATGCCATTGCCTCATTTATAAATGAGGAAACATAAGAGCCTTTTCAAAAGTCACAGAACTTATTTGTTTCATGGTTCCAAATTATTTTTTGTGTATAGAATTTATTGTCTTAGTGTAAACACTTGATGAATTGTCACCTGACATCCATCAGATACTTTTTGTGGCGGCTTTTGGCAAGCTACTTCCTGTATCCACTGAATATAATACTTGTCTTCTCAGGCTATCAGAAAATTGTAAAGATTAATGAGGAAAAGTCTCCCCAAATACTGAATTTCTCATCTCTAAAACAAGGAAGGTGGTTGAACCAGATGATAACCAAAATCATTTCCAGCTCTAAAAGAGGCCCACAAATTATCATCTAGGATGATAATACCTCCTCTGCCTTGTTTTTCCTTGCTGACTTGAGCTTATCCTTTTAGACTTGGCATAGTGGAGTGGGCTTTTTCTTATCCCTTCCACTCCCAGCCTCCATAATCACCTAGGCTTGTGACTGGTATCCTCCTTATTCACTGTCAGCCTTCCTTTACTTGAACAGGTTCTTTGATGTTGGGCTTGTTGTGTAATATATCTTTGCAACTCAAATGCTTAGCACAGCGTCTGGAACAGATTAGTATCAAAGTAACTAGTTAAGCCCATGGAAAACCTAAGATACTTTCAGCTTCTGAGGATGCTGGTGATCATGTGCCATCACTTAGGCATAAATGTTCAGTGGGTGTGAGGTTCTAAATTATTAAGGTACATTTTAAGTGTGTGACAACCTCTCCACTCTTAAAATTTTTTGCCATTTCACCACCTGCAAAAATAAAGTATGGATTTAAAATGACTCACCATACTATATGAGTATTCAATTGTTTATGCTTAAAAGTAAATGGAGAACTGTACAGAGAGGGAATAAATGCTCAAAGATAATAGAAGGGGAAAAGGAGGGTGAGCCCAGGGCTTTATTTGAATTCAATCTGTAATCATCAATAGTGCAATGAACTTAGTTATAAATATTTGCCATCAGAGTGTCACTCACATTCTGCATAAATATTATTGAAACATTCTTTTTGTGGGCATAATAAAAAACAGTATGTTATTCTTGAATATAAGTTAATAAAAAGTCTGAGTTATGAATAGTCTATCATTTTGCTCATAAGATAGGAAATAAAATACATGCTTATTTGACTAAATTGCATTTCAAGATATTGTGTTAAAGAGAGCTTTAAAGTACCCATAAATTAAGAGTCTTTCCATTAAATGACTTAAGGGAATTAAAAGTGGAAATTATGGAATTGAAGCTTTATAAATACCATTTTGTAGAGTTCCGATAAAATAAATGTGACAGTAGCCAATGGATAATTAAGATTCAACATAAATTGCAAGAATTTGGGCTCTTCAGTGACTGTAAAAGTAGTTTATTAAAATATAGACCTGACCATAGCACATAAGAAGAACATTTTAGAGACATCACATAGTTGTTGGACAGGATGACCTTTATTGTTCCTTCCAACTTAGAAATTCTGTAAATGGATGAAAACCCAATAATGAAGAATATGTTAATGACACATCATAGTGCACTCTATTTTAAAAGTGAACACTTTAAATGTCAATACATTATTGTTTTCAATTCCTCTAACTTTATTATAAAAAACGTCCATGTTACAATTCCTCATTCAAAGTTCTAATGCTAGACTGTGACCTTTTGTTGGGGGGAAAATCTGTCTAAATTCTTGTTACAAAGAAGAAATGCAAATGGAAAGAGTTTCCAATTTCGATAAAGGCTGCTAAATGACACCCTCTAAATAACCCTCTGGTCTCCAGAGGGTAATTAAATTGTAGATGGGAAATATGTCTGTGATTTATTTTTAGTAGACCAGGTTGGAGAAAATAAAATATACCTGACCTTTAGGTTTTTAGATTTGTAGGGGGATTATTGGTAAAATTGGTGATAACTTCATAGTATTTTCAGTGTGCAGTAAGAAATTGCAATCAGCAACAGCCCTATGTGCTCTAATGGAGTCTTAATAAATTATGGACGTATAATAAGGAACTGCACAGTTGAAATTGCAACAATCATTAGTTTTAAAAAAAAAAAACACAGGAAAGCAGATGTGGCTCAAGCTGTTGGGTGCCCGCCTACCACACGGGAGGTCCCGGGTTCGGTTCCCAGTGCTTCCTAAAGAAGACAAGCAAGACAGTGAGCTGACATGACGGGCTGGTATGGCAAGCTGATGCAGCAAGATGACACACGACATGATGCAACAAAGAGACACAAAACGGAAACACAATGAGGATACAACAAGCGAGGAACGGAGGTGGCTCAAGTCATTGGGTGCCTCCCTCCCACATGGGAAGTCCTGGGTTCAGTTCCTGGTGCCTTCTAAAAAAAAAAGAAAAAAGACGAGCACACAACAAATGGACACAAAGAGCAGATAGCGAGTGCAAGCAATGGGGGGAACAATTAATAAAAAGAAACCTTTTTTAAAAAAAGCACAGATTCAAGGGACCATTTATGAAGAAGTGTCCTTAAAATTTGTGGTTGAATACACACACTGGCACAAGCAAGAGGAAACGACTAGAAGGGAAGAAGTTCTTTCAAACCTGGCCAAGCCTATTTGCAAAAATAAGGGCAGAAGAGACCAATCTTTGCATGAACTAGTTTCTACTAACTTTTCCAGTAATTTTACTAAACTTATACAATATAGAGTTATTGTATACTTTGAACAATCTTTAAAGTGATTTAAAAATGTTTAATATATGTACTTGACATTTTGGCATTTCCTTCTGTTTAGAATGTAGATGGGAAAGTTTTTGGTTTAAGATGCTAGCTTTAGCTTATCGAATATGAAACTTTTATTACTTTTTTTCCTAAGAAATATGGGAAGACAAAGTAAACATGGGAACAAATTTTAATTTTACTAAATCCATTAATTTTTTTTTCTTTATATGTTGCCTAGGGGATATGAGGAGGGGGATTAAGAAAACAACAGGTGTTTACACATTAAGGAAACTTTATAGACAGCAACTTACAGAACTTTTAAGTGTGGGTGTCTGCATTGGAAGTTACAGGCTACCAACTCAAATGTTGACTCTGGGAAAAGAAATTGTGAGTTTCTTTCCAGAAAAACTAAAAGCATTTAGATAAATTTAGTATGGATAGATGGAAAAAAACAAAACAAAACAAAACACTAGGCGTTTTTCATTTCAAGTTCAAGTATAACAGAATTGTGGGTCAATTTCCATTAAGTGGGGAACCGGAGTCAGTTATAAAATTAAGTACAGCATGTGGGCGGTAGGAGGAAATTAGAAAAAATACCAGTTTGTTAGGTATTTCTTGGTAAACGAATAATGGAAATGAGTGAGAATTAAAATTTTATATTGATTTACAGTCAGCCTCAACCCAACCCTCTTTAACAGATTTACATAATTCTGACCTAAGGTTAGCATCAGGAGGACAGGGTGCATTGTGGGAAGATGGTGGCTCTGGGGCTACCCCCAATTTAATGCTTAAATGTTCCCAATGGGGAAAATTGAAATAGTCAGAAATTTGTTAGAACTGTCAAAAAAGACAAAATAAGCTATGTAAATTGTGAAACACAGCTCAATTTATTCTGTGGTAGGGTAAAAATCACACATTTTCCATCTGTCTAATAGAGAGGTCTACCTCTATCATGTAAAGCAATCTGTGCCTTCTCCTTCCCTTGTAATTTTCTTTTCATGCTACCTCGGTGGTCTCCTTTACTAAGTATAAATGCTTAAATTAAGCTCTGCTGTTGTTACTCCTGCTATTGCTACTCTTATTCTGACAAGTCAGCTAGCACTTTCTGCGTGGTAAGTATAAACTAATGTCTTTCCATGAATGAACTTCTTTGAGTCTGACAAAAATCCTATGAAGTCAGTGGTTTCATTAACCTTTTATAAACGAGGAAACTGAGGCTTAGAAGTATTTGAGTCAGGAAGTTTGACTACTTTAACTGGAATCTTAACCACTCTTCCATATTGTCTCCCTGCTGTTAATGACCCATTGGCCTTTAGAGGTTTACAAGTTTAAATGTTCCTCTCTCACCATATTGTCAGAGCTCAGGCCAGGTCTGCCTTCATAGGATGTAGTTTCCTCGTTTGTTTGATGTTACACATGTCACCTTGCACTTTAACTCTGAACCTGCTGTCAGGTGCAGACTCTTTAACTTTTCCATTTGCACTCCTCCCATGCTCAAACTGTAAAGGTGCACAGGCTATCAATGATTAATTAAACAATATTTGAATGCCTATGTTAGATGCTAACCTTTAGGACACACACACACACAAAATGGGCAATACCAAATTCTCTGGGCAGAGGGGACAGGCACAGGAGTCAATAACAAAGTTTATTGTTATTGTTCGACTTCTCTTCAAAGAGGATTTTGTTGGTATGACAGCCAGACTGCTTGTGTTTCTCAGGTATTATGCTTTAAGCAGCATATGCTTTTCTGGCTTACATTTTTTTTTCCTCCATATTATTACTCCAGCATTAAACTGAGATCTATTTGTTCATTGAATAGGCAATGATAGGTAGGAGTTTTAGGAGAGTAATAAATGATACTCCTTTCCCCCCAACCTGTCTTAGGAACCAAAGATTAGCCTCAGCTAAAAGAATGCTTCCTGAGAACTATAAAGCTATTTGGAGATTGTGGCTGAGGGGCAGACCAGTGGGTTTGCTAATGCGTTCCCCTTCCAATTGACTTGGCAGCCCTAGAAAACCTCAGACCAGGCGCCAGGCCCCTGCCTGCTACTGCATGACCTGGAAAGACAATACATACTCCCTAATCTTCTATGCAGATCCTGAAGGGAAGAGAATGATATGGGAGAGAAACTGCATATGGCTCTTTATTTTATCTCACCTGCCAGTCAGCAGGAGTGGGGTGAGGCAGGTGGTGAAGACAGGCCAGGAGGGTCCAAGGGTCCCCTTACATCAGGACTTCTTAACTAAGGGTCTACAGACCCCCAAGTTGTCCGCAGAAACATTTCAGGGGTCCGTGAGCTTGAATTGAAAAAAAAAACCAACTTATTATCTTTATTTTCTCCGACCTCTAACTGAAATCTAGCATTTCCTTCACTTACAAATGTAAGCAATAAATTGCAGTAGTATTCATTTCTTTTTCTTTAAAGGTTTATTTATTTACTTTATCCATTTTAAATCCCCCCTTCCCCATTTGCTGTTTTGTGTCCATTCGCTGGGCAATTCTCTGTGTCTGTTTCCTGCCATCTCTTCTCATCCTCCTTCTCCAGACTTTACCAGGATTCGATTCTGGAGACCTCTGATGTAAGAGAGAGGTGTTCTGCTACCTGCGCCACCTAGGCTCCTGGTTTTTGGAGCTTTTGGAGCATCTCGTCTTGTCTCTCCCCTGCGTCTCTCTCCTGTTACATCATCATCTTGCTGCATGGCTCCTGGGGCCTGGAGGCTCACCGGCACACAGAGCCTGGCAGCCCATGTGCCTTCTATATATATATTTTTAATTTTTTACCGGGAGGTCCTGGGGATTGAACCCAGGTCTCTCCATATGGCAGACGGATGCCCAGCTACCTGAGCCACATCCGCCCCCTGTAGTATTCATTTCATATCACATTACAGTTGTTGCATATCGTGAAAAATTGCTTACGCACATCCATACTTCGAAATTGCAGTAGTTGTTAGAACTGACACTAGTTGAGTGTCATAAAACTATCTGCTGCTACATTCTGAGAAGGGTCTATGGTTTTCACCTGAATGGCAAGGGGGTTCGTGGAACAGAGGAGGTTAAGAATCCTTGCCTTACATGGACACATGAGGAGCAAGGAACAAAGGTTCCCCCCAACACATTAAGCTAGAAGAATATCTCCTTCCAACAGAAAGCCACATCCAGAAACAGGCACTTCTGGTCTAGAGAGTTTTATACCGTGGGTCTGAGCACTGCAGGGTGAGTCAGAGAAAGATTTCCAGCAGAGGACACGCTGGCTGATTCTTGAAGGAATAGGAGTTTTCCAGGTAGAATGGGGACATGAGCAGCTCTGGCAGAAGGGATATTATCAGAGTGTAAACTATAAACGGTGAGAAAACATGTCAGAATATGAGGCTGGATAGTGGACAAAATATGGTTAACTCTGCTACTTGTGAGGCTGGCTGTGTTTGGGAACTTAAAATTCGCTCTCTTGAAGCTCAGCCTGATGGCCTAAACGTGCGCCACCTGGTGG
Organism: Tolypeutes matacus; assembly: GCA_026826555.1. NCBI lineage: Eukaryota > Metazoa > Chordata > Mammalia > Cingulata > Chlamyphoridae > Tolypeutes > Tolypeutes matacus. The sequence goes on from JAKSZT010053813.1 coordinate 10,023,094, forward strand.
AGGGAATCTAAAGACACCTTTACTCTAAAGGTGGAGTCTATTCTCACTGAATTTAAATTTTCTTATAACCCTGCTTCGTACTTCCAGGAAAGTCAGATGCAACTCTAGAAAAGGTTGAAAATGGGAGAAATCTTAATCAGAGTCATATTAGACACTTCCATTTGGGCTCCAATTTTATATTGATATGGTAGGTCAGAAAACTGCCCTTGTTTCAACAAATAATACTGATGGCAAACCTTGGGTCCATATGGTTGGCTGTTTATTGCCCCTGCTGCATTGATAAGTTCACCAGGGAGGTGGATGTTAATATCACAGCATTTCAGATTCCAAGCCAGGTGACCCCTGAGAGTGGGTGATGGCTTGCTTCATCCGTTGAGCGTGCTCACAGAATATTATCCTGCTCTTGGAGGGGTTCATCCATCAGAGAGGCTGTCAGATGGTTCAGTCTGCTTAGCATTTCAAATTTGTACAAATTGAAAGCATGGAATGGCTTGGGTGTCAAGTCCACATTGCTTAGTTTTTGTTTGGAGCATTAAAGACCTGTGCTAGAGCAGTCAAAATTATGGTGACTATTTTGATTTCTTATTCAGGCTTTTTCCTAAGGATTTTTTCTTCCCGATGGCCACTTGTAATTTCTATAGCATGTAATACTTTCCAAATGCTTTCTTATATATTAGTTCTTTTATCTTGACATTTTATCTTGATCAATGAGAGAAGGCAATAATTATTTTCTCCATTTTACAAGAGTGGAAACGGAAGTATAGAGAAGTTGCACCTCTTAAACAAGTCATGCTCACTAGAAATATGATGTAAGCCACATATGTAATTTTAAATATTCTAGTTGCCACACTAAACAAAGTAAAAAGAAACAGGTGAAATGAATTTTAATAATATATTGCATTTAACCCAGGATAGCCCAAATATTAAGAATTCTAAACATATGCGATATAATAATTAATATGAGATATTTTACATTCTTTTCATCTTTGGTAAGTCTTCAAAATCTGGTGTGTAATTTACACAGCACATTTTAAAATTCAGACTAGACACATTTCAGGTGTTTAATAGTTACATGTGACTAGTAGCTACCATATTAGATAGTACAGACTTAAGTAAAACTCTCGCTGCTGCCATTTCTACTGTGTGCTATATTGACCCACTATCAGTTTGAGTAATGAAGTAGGGTTATATTCTTAAGAGCTGTGATAAATTCAGACAACTTCCTATACACATTCTTTTCTACTTTCCCCTGAGAACATCATTATATATCTTTGACTCACTTGGCTATTCTTATGGGCGTGGTTTATGAACACTGGACTAGCATGACCTAATAGAGGAATTGAGAATCGACCATACATAAGTAACAAAGTCCTTTAACCAATTCATTAATTAGCCAATAATTATTGAGTAAATTCAGCTTTACATTTTAGGAATGAAGGGGCACACCTAATAATCTCAATTTAATGTGAAAATGCTTTTACAAATGCATGGAAAACTTTCTAAATGAAATTAATATTTTCATCTAATCATTCTCTCGTATCTTTCCTTGCTTTGGCTCTCCGATTTTCAGTCTGTTTTGGCCAAAATTCCATTCTTATTGATTGTTTAGTGTGGGTGAAATAGGTAGGTGGACAATTTTATTGACTAAATGAAAGATGTGCTTTCATGAGATCATCATTTGTTTTCCTGAAATAGCAACTCTACTTTTTTCCAGGGAAAAATATGACCTTTTCTAGACAGCTGCTGCAAAATATCCACAGTGGTTCAAAGTTTTGAAAATCTTCCCTCTATGGGGGCGGAGAATACACATACCTGTGTGCTTGATCCTAGGAGGCTCCTCTCTCCTCCACCAAAAAAACAAAAACAAAAATAAAAACAAGCAAACAGATAAATACTTTCATTACACAAGCTTCCAGGAGTGAGCATTTGGACTTTCCAAATAAAGTAAGAGTGCTTTATGTTCCAGTTCTACCAGACTAAGCTCTGAGTTTACTACCTCTGAGATTTACACAGCTGTTCCTTTCCTGCTGTAGCTTTCCACCTGCTGAAACATATCCATCAAGTGCAAGTTAGTGATTGTTCTTGAAACCTTCTCGAATTCCCCTAATAAAGAATTAACATTTTCTTCTCCTGGGCTCCCAAAACACTTTCTTTGTAATTCTATGACAAAAATATATTTTTTAACATCATCTTCTATACTCTATCACACTGAAACAAATTCCACTGCTGGTTTTTTGTAGATAAAAAATATTCCCTTTCATATGCTTCAACCTAATAAATTTACAGGATTCTGAATGTATACACACACATGCACATTTTTAAGGTAGAGTTTGTGTCTCTGGTTAACTTCTGAACCTCCCATAGCTTCTTGGCCAGAGAATCCCTGTAATAACTCTTTGTTGAATTGAGCTGAATAAAATAAAAATGGATAGCATGTTGGGGAAATAGAATCCTATAAATCAACCCTCTCCCCCAAGTAACTCACAGGTTGCATGTGATGTGCCTTGCAGTTTAATTGAATTAGAAATAAGACTCTAAGCAGGAGGTTTTGAATTTCAAAGAAATTGAGAGACTTCAACCTGGTGCTCTGATATGTTAATTTAATTAGGGAGTGTCAAGAGAATCTGAAGTAATCAAACTCAGGTTTAGACATACCTGTTATAAGCATGGAAGCTATTGTATTGCTGATGGCAGAGTGGTATTTTAAGTTTAATTTTTCTAATTGACTCAGTTTGGGATGACATTTTTAATGAATTGAGAGTAAGACAAAGTCTCCCTGGTGCCAAAGCAATTGGTCCGATTGGTTTCAGAAACGAAACCAACAAAGAATATTTTGCTTGCTTGTTTGTTTTGTGATATAAACAATATGGTATTTTAACATTTTTATTATTTTTATATTGATATTACACGAAATCATGTTCAAAAAGGCAGTTTCAAAATCAATAAAATATTCTTTGAATTTGTAAAATTTTTGTGTAGACCTGTTCAGCAGACATGCCTGTCAGTGGTTTCTGTTACTAATTTGCCTCAAAGACAATTGCATTAGGCATTCAGAAGAGGCATCATGAATTTGATGTATCTGAGATGAAATTTTGGTATAAAATTACCTAGTCAGTTTGAAACCTAAGGTCTGAATTCTCAATTAGACTGTGGTCTCAAACTATGATCAAACAAAGATGAATCAAATTATATAAGGTAACTATATATATAATACTTGTATCATACTGTGTTTTGGGGCAGCAATATATCACTCTCTGAGGTTACAGAAAGGATAATGTATTAAATATCAACAGTGGACTCTAAGCATGCTGCTTAGATTATCCTTCAGGAATGAAGGATTTACTGCCCAGCTGTTGGAAGTAGTGAGAGCAGACACCCCTCAATCTGTTCCCCTCCCCTCCCCTGTCGTTTTTATCCCAAGAGTTTTTCCATCTCAGTCTGTTTTTCATAGAACTCAATTTATGGCAATATCAAATTAAGAGAGAGGATAGACATACTGAACTGATAGACTCAAACAAGACTTGAGGCTAAAGTCCTTCTATATTCTTGATGAGGACAAGCCTACAGTAAATTGTCCATAGTTACCTGGTACCACAGCAGAGGCTCAATCCCATAACAAGACCTTGACTTCCCTTGACTCATTATTTTTATCACAGGTGGATTAGAGATTCTGCCTGTCTTTTGAGTTCCTGTTAAGGTAGGTTCCAGCATCAGGTTTCCTAGACCCCTCATCTGTAATTGCTTTAGCAAATCCTTCATTTGAGTGATTTCCCAGATCCAGAAAATTCTCCAGAATTTCACCCACAGAATTCACCTACATCTGAGCTTGCGGGTATTGTTAAGTACTGTCACCTGGGGCCTGAGGTACTGTAGTTTTCTCCGGTCTTGGACTTTATTGCAGAAGGCTTGAAACTTTGGAGGCATTCCAGAGTATTCTTAGAGGAATGCCTGAATGGAACCAGAATCACAACTGGACCGTTTCATGCAGTCTTGAGTCTCCTGGGTCCATCCTTGGAGAGATCCAATCCTTGGGCTTGCTTTTGTGGTGTGATTCAGAATAGTACAAAACTGTTTGGTACATTGAAGGTTTTTTTTGTAACTTGAATGACCTCTGCATACTTTAGAGCAAGAGGTTCTAAGCTAATTTTGTTCTCAGTGTCACCCCATTGTGTGAAAATGCACATAGAGCCAAACTCCCATTTTGAGCTCCCTTTCTATTTTGCAAACGCAGTTGTCCTAACAAACCAGAAGCAGACTGAAATTGAAAGAAAATTTAGCACTAGGGAACAGCAATGCAGTTTATTCGCTTGCTTAATCGCAAGCTGCCAATATAACCAATGCACAATAGCTAGGTCAAGGCCACACAACACATTTAAAGGTGGAGGACAGGAGAGACTTGAAAGTCTATTTGCCTGAGGGCTGAGGAAATGTAAGCAGTACCCTGACATGGGGACTTGCAAGAGTTGAAGAAGCATGATACTCTCTTTCTTTTAAAATTTATTGCAGTTAACATATATATACATACACACACATATAAAATTTCTTATTTTAACCACTTTCAAGTGTATAATTCAGTGGTATTAACTACATTCACAATATTATGCTACCAGCACCATCATATATTACCAAAACTTTTTCATCACTCCTAACAGAAACTGTCTCCAGCAAGCAATGACTCCCCATTCACTCTCACCTAGACCCTTGGCAATGTGTAATCCACTTTCTGTCTATGGATTTTCATATTCTAAGCATTTCATATAAATGGAATCATTCAATATTTGTCCTTTTGTGTCTGGCTTATTTCACACAACCTGATGTCTTCAAAGCTCATCCATGTTGTTGCTTGTATCAGAACATTCCTTTTTACAGCTGAATAATATTCCATTGTGTTTTGTTCATTCATCAGTTGATGGACACTTGGGTTGCTTCCACATTTTGGCTATTGTGAATAATGCTGCTATGAACCTTTGAGCACAAGTATCTGCTCAAGTTGGCAAGGATGTGAAGAAATTGGAACCTTTGTGCTATGATGGGGAGAATGTAAAATGGTACACCTGTTGTAGAAAACAGTTTGGTGTTTCTTCCAAAAGTTAAACATAGAATTACCATATGACCAGGCAATTCCATTGCCAGGTATATGCTCCAAAGAATTGAGGCTTTCCTTTACATTGCTTAAATATTATCCTTAGGAAGAGAAAGCATGTTAGTTTTTTCTGTTTCTCCAGAGGCCAGAAATAAGATTAATTGGAGGAATTTAGAGGGAGGCAAAGGAAGCACTTTCTAGCAAATGTCTTGAATTGAAATGGGCTATCTTTCTAGGTAATAGGTTCCATCAAGGATAATCTGGTTCCTACCAATTGCAGATATTGTGCATTGGATAGAGAACTTAATGTGGTAGACTGCTACGTTGGTGTACCTCCATGGCCATATGGAATTTATGCCCTTGCATAATCCTCTTCCTCATTGACTCTGAGCTCAGCCATGTGATTTGCTCTGGCCAAAGAGACATGAACAAGCATGACCCAAGCAGAGGCTTTCAAAGTATTGCATATTGGGCTGGTTGTTTTGGAACACTCCATCTTGGAAGTCAGGTGCACACTATAAATAAGTGTGGGCTAGACTACTACAGGATGAGAGGCTACTGGAGAGAGGCTAAGCACCCAGTGAAATGCAACCAGGAGAGTGATTTTAGCTACTCCACATAGAGTAGAAAACCACCCAGTCAACCCTCAGAATCATGAGAAATAGTAAGTCATTGTTGTAAGCCACTGTGCAGCAGTAAATATCATAAATATTAAATAACATCATCTTTAGGATCTTCCCCAACTCTTGCTCTCCAACTAATTGTAAAGAGCGGGAGAAAGAACTTGCCTAGATAACAAAGCCTTTGGTGATAAGCCACCCTCTGAAATGCCATGGACCATTCCTTTGACTTAGGGAAATGCACATTTAAGCTATGTCTACTTGGTGGCAATCCCAGAAGGACAAAAATAGTCCCCACCAAAGGAACACCCCCTTCTCCTTTGCTGACTAATCCTGACTGGCAGATAGTGTGGATATGGGAGGATCGCCTGGCTCCAGGTTGAGATGAGAATGAAGACACAAAAATCTCTTGCAAATCTTTATATGTCTAATTCTTCAATAGCTGTTAATGCAATTTAATCAACCTCGATCAATTCCAGACACTATGTTTTCTTATCTTTTAAATTAGGTTTCCACAGCCAGTTAGTGGGAAAAAAGGAAAAATTAAATAGAGTATATAAGTTTATGTGTCCATTTTAGAATAAGCTTGATCAGATTTTGCATTTGCCTTACAAACATTTTTGTTTAGTAACAATGGTCTTCCCTTACTATTAAAAAAAATTCTTGCTAACCAAAATTTACCTTTGGTCCTTTCCACTGGAGTACCAAACTAGCAGTATAAGAGGAAGATATTGGTGTTCCCTGATGTGTTGGAATTATTAAATGTTGGCACATTCACACATTAGAGTGGCAGTGTGATTTCAGCACAGCCTTAGGGAATTTTTATGACACTGATATATATATATATATATATATATATATAAAACCATGATAAGGGTGAGATCAACCTGTTGTAGGCTCCCTTTATAATGTACTTTATTTACTCTTGGACTGTATTAAGAAGATATATTTATTTTTGCTGTTAATTGTTTGCCTAAGTTGGGCAATTGGTACTTTTTCTAGCTGTCAGTCCGTGTGTGTGTGTGTGGTTTCCTTAAAAGTTCAGTTACAGACTGGCCCTGGGTATTCTGATATGAGTAGTGTTTGGGTTCAGTTAACTCAGTGCTGACGTGGCCAAGGCCCCATAAACGAGCCAGCATCCCTTGTCGCCTATCATTGGGACCCAGAACCCTGATCATCATCTCACAAGTCAAGTACTGGTCACATTAAAGGAAAGATAAAGAGGGGATGGGGCTATCTCGACACATAGTCGTCACTCCTTCCAGAGAAGTGTCCCGATAAGGAGGCTCCCTTTCAAAGTTGACACCCCATGCAGTAAACTGAAGAAGTGCACTGTAGAGTGTCTCAAGGAAGATGTGGGAAGGAGGAACTATTGAAATGGTGACAAGAGGGAGCTGGCTCCTTTCCTTCACGTGTTCTTCAAGGACAGTGGTGAAATTATCCTGTGCAGCCCATGTTGGCTTTAATAGACTCTGAGGGATTTTTAACAGAGAGTGAGGGGTACAGGTGTTGCTCAAACTGGGGGGCTAGCGGCTGAAGACATACAGGACTGATCTGACTTAGGAGCAGGTGGGAGAGAAAGCAGCCTTGGCTCCAGTCCCAGTCTGCTCCCAGAAGAAGGCTCAAGGGCGGCCCCCAGCCTCCCTGGGGCTCAAGCTACCTGCTGCAGTGACCTTGGCAATGCTGGAAAGGACACTCTTACAGCATCAATCAGAGCCATGGAAAGCTGTGTTTCCCCTGGTCTCTATTCTTTTATACATGCATCTCCTGCAACCAAAGTGGTAACAGTCACTCCTAACAATAGCTCTCATTTTCCTCCTTCCAACCCCTTTCCAACTGACCAAACTCACCTGGTTTTGCCTACCCATTCTTGGGTAGAGAGAGCAAAAGTGTGGAACTTTGTGTATGTGTGTGTGTTTAGGGGGGTGCAGAATTTGAGGGGCAGTGGCCATTGTCATCCATTATAAAACTGACCAAAGTTAGTTTACTCCCAAAAGAGAGATTGGATGTCAGATTCTTTACCATCAAGTATTAGTAAACTTCACTGACCTTTGTGTGAAGGGAAAGGGTGATGTTTTAAATGCAAGGTTCAGTAAAAGGGCATACTGAAGGAATATTAGTTCTAACAAACCTCCGAGGTTGATGCTATCATTATCCATACTAACCGGTGAGGAAAATTATAGAGCTAGTTCAAGGTCACTGTGGCAGATTAAAGGAAGCCACACATTTTTTGACACTCTCCTATTGAGAGGAGGCCTGTGTTTGCTTTGAGTAACAGAATATAGCAGAGGTGATGCTTCACCAGTTTTGAAGTTGAGGCCTTAAGAGGTTGGCAGTTTCCACTTCCTGTTGCTTGGGACACTTGCTCTTGGAGCTGAGTTACCATGGATAAGCTTGATTGCTTTGAGGTCATCATGCTGGGAAGAAGCCCAGGGTAGTGGAGTGGAGGGGCCATGTGAAGATCAGGTTACTCTCTGGCTAGAAGCCTCAGCTGTTTGAGTCACCCAGCTGAAACCCCAGACATCAGGGCTTCTATGTGCTGTGTGTCAGAGTTTCTGACTCACAGACTCATGAGTAAAGTAAATGACTTGTTTTAAGCCACAGAGTGGTGGGGTAATTTGTTATGCAGCAACAGCTAACCAAAACAGTCACATAGCTATTAAGCAAACAAGATGGATTCAATCCAAATAATCTGTATACAGAGGGCATGTGCTGTACAGCAATTCTGTGGAATGTATATATGTTACCCAGTGCTTTGTATATTCTCTTACTGGAGACAGTGACCCTCCCTGCTCTGTAACACACACTGCTTAGATGGTCCCCTGAGCCTGCTTCGTTTTCCTCTGAAGTACCTATCCATACCTGACATGTTATGTGCAATGTTTGTTTTTGTTCTGGTCTCTCTCCCACCCTTCCCACTCGATTGGATGCTGTGCGGGGACAGAGGTTTGCCACTTCCCCAGCACCGAGATTAGTGCCCGGCATGAAGTAGACACTCTAAATATTTTTGAGTGAATAAGTGACAGGAAGTTTGTATTTTAAATGAGTAAAATGGGAAATGCCTTTTGCTTCAGCCACTTGACATATTCTGTGCAGCTATTCTGGTTTACTCTTCAGAGAGGAGAAAGGGAAAGATGAGAAAGAGGCGGGTACTGTGCATCAAATGGATGATATATTAAACTCATAAGACAATTACTTGAGTTTAACCCGGCCTGGGAAAAGCCAGAAAGGCAAATGGTAAACGAGCCATTGTGATGTTATTGGAGACTATATTTTTTCCAGCTGTGAAATCGGCAGTGAGGTTGTGAAGAAGAGCACAATCCCATCAGGAATGAGCTGCTCCCTGGGGTGGCTCCAATATGACACAATATATCTTGGAAGAATTTTGATGTATAACTGGGTGGCCTCCAAGAGTTACATTGGCCAAGATAATTAAATAGGCCAAAATAAATCATTCAGGGCAAAGTATTCTGTTGGTTGTTGAAGAAAGATAAGATAGCTAGACCGTTCTAGAAACCCTAGAGCAAGGACTGGCCTATTCAGATTTTGACGAGGTATTAAGGACAATAAATCTATACTATAGTTAGATATACTATGTCATTATTAAGCTGAAAATATCACTCAAATGAGGTCCTGTTATTATAGCATAACACCCATAGAAATTTTATAAGTGACTTAGAGGAAACGGACTATTCAATAAGAAGATGGTGACAAATCAGGAAGTGCCTCCAAATATAGCCTCTCTTATTCAAGTGTTTACTGCCTGTTTTGTGTGTAATTAGTCCATCTGGCTTCCAGAAGAAAGAGTTAAGCCTGAATGATGTAACAGATTTAAAAGTGTTAATGGATGATAAAAAGAATAAAAAGTGATATCACTGAGAAGTTTTCAGCTTCTAAATCAATTGAGGGCTGAAGTTAGACTTAAACTAAATCTATTCAGGTAGATGTGCTGGAGTAGAACAGGGAAACTGCTGTCCATATGTTGTGGGTGAGGATAAAACTCCCACAGGAAATTTTAACAATTCTCGGTGGGCACATAACTCACGTTTCATGATGTTAGTTTTAGAATTGTTTCCAAAAATTGGCACACAAAACTGAAATGGTAGCTTTAGTCTAAAATAAAGGGAAGAATCACTTCCTTTAAACACATACTGCCAGTTCAATAATTCTGAGAAGAGAGAAGTTGGGTGCTCTTCATTTGGAGAACTGAAAGTCAAAAGGTTTTGGTTATTTTTACATGGTGTTAGTTGAATCAGTTTTTTTCTAATTAAGTAAGTTATGCCAGATATAACATCCATCATGAAACATAAGGCATAAGAAGAGCCGCGTTTTTTACTAATTCTGTAGTCTGGCTAAGCTCCGGTAAATTTCAAATGTCAGTGAATTGGGCAGAGAATCCGTATTTCATTTATCAGATGGCCACCCTTAACCATATTTAATTACTGTCACCAGAGTATTTTCAAAACCCTGCTCCTCCTCTATTCATTTCATTTGCATTATTTAATCTCTAAAAGACAAAAGCCAATGACAAAAAAAAAAAAATGAAGATGGCGAAATTCTGACATTTCCACGAAGCTGGTAAATTATTGGTGCCTTGTGATGCTTTATATTTTACCAGAAGAAACTTGTCACGTGATTGAGATGACTAGTTTGTAAGAACTTTTCCATAATCTTATATTTTTTACTGATTAAATAGTTGCTACCATCCAAAAAGAAAAAGGAAGTCTATTTGAAAAGGAATGTATTGTATAATATTATTGTAATTACAGTATGAGCAATTATAGCTCAGTTTCTCATGGATACTACTTATTCATTCATTACGTTCTATAGATATAATTACATTCTCTCTTTATATGATTATATTCTATAATTGCATTCTATATATATAATTGCATTCTCTCTCTCTATATGGAATTGCATTCTCTCTCTATATATGGAATTGCATTCTCTTTCTCTATATGGAATTTCATTCTCTCTCTCTATATGGAATTGCATTCTCTCTATATATATGGAATTGCATTCTCTCTCTCTATATGGAACTGCATTCTCTCTCTATATATGGAATTGCATTCTCTCTCTCTCTATATATATATATTTTTTGTATGTGTGTGTGGCTAAGCAATGATAATAGTAGCCAACACTTACTGTGTATTTTTAGGTGCTTGGCTAGGCACTGTTTCTTTGCTTTACTTGTATTATGCATTTAAACCTTATAACTTACTCCCATTTCTTAGATGAGAAAACAGAGGCACAGAGATGTTAGGTAACTTGGCTGAAGTCTGGAGCTATTGAGAGGCAGAGCTGGAATTTGAATATAGGTAAATTGATTCCACAATCTGTGCTCATAACCACTAGGCTTATGATAACTACTTCTCTAACACTACCTGGCATGTGGTCATTTTGCCTTATATTCCTTTTAGCTGAGTGTTGAAATAGTACCACTTAATTGTTAAAAAGTAAAGACATTTTCCTTCTGTTATATTTTGATGCAAAGACCAACAGCATTAACATTTATGGCTGGTTTGGAAGGTGGCTTAGAAGAAGTAGATTTCATTAGGTTAATTAATATGAAGTCAAAGCCGTAGGGGGAAGAATGGCTTAACCATAGCAGCTTGTCATAAAGGGAGTGATCCAAAATGATATGAGAGTGGATCTTATGTAGATGTACTGGTATAGTTCATATGTGCTCCTGCTACCTGGAATGAATATTCTAGAAAGAAAAATAAGTAGGCCTATTCTAGAGTCCAGGGTTTTTTATGATGCTAGGAAGAGTATGGATAAAATCAAATGTTACTGCCACCGTGAGAAGCGGAAATTGAGGAATACAGCCTCCTTCATGGTGTCAGGAGAAATCAGAGGCTAAGCCAGATGGAGATGCAAAAATTAAGAATTATATAAAGTTAGAACTAGAATTATTAGGAGATGAGATTGCCCAACCATCTCATTTTACCAAGGGGAAAATGAGACCCAGTGCTTTTATAGGTTTTCTTTATTTCTTCCATACTTATATATGTATCTATATATACCTTAGTTGTTTCCGCAAACTCAAACATGTATAGTACAGTAGGAGTTTTGTAAGTGAGGGAGTTAGGGTGAAGAGAACACGAAGGCAGAATAAAAGGTTAGGACAGGTGAAATTAGAGCACAAAGTGCATGCTACGAATTCCCAAACACTGTTAGAGGGTTATAAATTTGACTTTCAGATTTCTAGCATTGAGAAACATGTGCCACAACACCCATGAGATAAAACAACCAATTTTTTTTTGAATAAGCACAATTATTCCTGGTTCTGAGCCCTGAGAAAATTCATTCTAAAGAACCTCAGAGAGAGGGGTCTGTTACTAAAATTAACAACATCCTCAGCAAATAAACACCACAAGCTTTAGAGGCCTGTTTGTTATTCCATTCCTCAGTGCAGGCTGTTGGCAGAATAAGTCAGTAGCACTGAGGAGGAGAATTATTTGAGGGACCAAAGAAAGGAGTCTAGTTATAAGGATTGCATACTGTCCTCCTAATTTAAGAACAATTTTTCAAATTTTAGAGGAGTGAGTAGCTAACATATCATTCAGATAATTCTGTTCAATACATCTTTCTCTCTATCAAGCTTTTAGTTAGTACTAAGTAGCAGTGATTTTGACAGTATACCCTCAAATAAGTGTTTGGGATGCACCTGGTCTGTGCTTCTGGTTAAATGCAGACTCATTCACTCATAAAATTGGTAGTTTTCTGAACTGGAGGGAGGTTTGGCAAACATGTTGTAGGACCTCTTATATTCTCCTTTTTCCCAGCCTAATATTTATATTTTGTGTTATTTTCATGCAGCAGTTATTTTTTTCATTTAAAAAATGTCATTGAAGTTTATCATTCATACATGAATATACATAAATATTAAGTGTATAGTAAAAGTTGTGAACTTATAAAACAGATATACATATCATCAGATAGGGCTCTCATACATCTCCCCACCACCAATACCTTGCATTGTTGTGAAACATCTGTTACAAACTATAAAAGAGCATCGTCAAAACATTACTACTAGCTATAGCCAATATGTTATATTTGGTGTTCCCCCAACCCACTCAATTATTAACAGCCTGTATTAGTAGTATATACTTGTTATAATTCATTAGAGAATGTTCTCATATTTGTTTTGCTAACCACAGTCCTTCTTCCACCACTGGATTCCCTGTTATACAGTCCCATGCCTTGTACAATGCATTCAAAGTGTACACTCAGTGGTTCTCATTTTCTTCACAGAGTTGTGCTGTCATTACCTCAGTCAATTTTAGAACATTTTCATTACTCTTAAAGGGAGAACCCCATACTCCTTATACCTCACTACTGTTGAGGCTTAGAATTGATACAGTATCTTCTTTGCCATTGCTGCAAAAATATTACAATATTACTGTTAACTGTCATCCATAATTTACATTAGTTATAATTTTCCATGTATTGCTATATTCTTAACACTTGTAAAAGAAGAACATTGTTAAATTTGTACTATTAACCACAATCTTCATCCAGCTTTGAAATTACTCTTATACATTTCCTAGATTATTCTCTAGCTTCTTTTCAATTGACATTTAGGTCCACAGCCTACCCCTTTCAGCCACAATCACATTTGTAAATCTGCAGTTAGTTTTTAGTTATGCTCACTATAATATGTTAACATATACTCTTCATTTTCACACTTGTACAATAAACATTATTAAAAATTCTACATACATTAAGCGTCAGCTTCCTTTCTCACCCTACATTCTATCTCCTGGTAACCTATACTCTAGAGTTTGACTCTGTGAGTTTACCCATTGTATTTAGTTCATATTTGTGAAGCCATACAATATTTGTCCTTTTGTGCCTGGCTTATTTCACTCATGGTTAATCTCTATTGTCCTACGCATCCTGACATCATTTCTTCTTACAACTTCTTCCTTTATACGCATATACCACAATTTGTCCATTCATTGGTTGATAGACAACTTAGGCCATTTCCATATTTTAGCAACTGTGTATAATGCTGCTACAAACATCAGTGTGCAAATGTCAGATTGCACCCTTGCTTTCAGTTCTTATGAATATATTCCTAGTAGTGGGATTTCTGGATCATACAGCAGTTCTGTATTCAGCTTCTTGAGGTACCGCCACACTGTCTTCCACAGAAGCCTCACCATTTTATATTCTTATCAACAGCGAAGGAGTGTTCCTATTTTGCCATATCCTCTCCAGCACTTGTAATTTTCTGTTTTTTTTAAATAATGGTCATTCTATAAGGTGTGAAATTGTATTTCATTGTAGTTTTAATTTCATTTCCCTAATAGCTAGTGATATTGAACATTGTATTAGTCAGCCAAGGGGGTGCTGATGCAAAACACCAGAACTCTGTTGGCTGTTATAAAGGGCATTTATTTGGGGTAGAAGCTTATAGTTACCAGGCCATAAAGTGTAAGTTATTTCCCTCACCAAAATCTGTTGCCACATGTTGGAGCAAGATGGCTGCCAACATCTGCAAGGATTCAGGCTTCCTCTTCCTCTTCAGGCTCCATGGTCCCAGCTTCTTCCAATATCAGCTGTAGGCAGGGATAAGTCTTGTGTCTCTCCCAGGGCTCATTTCTCTCGGGGCTCAGCTGCTCTGTTCTCTCCACAAGGCCAGTTGTAGACTATCAGTCTATACCGTGACTAATGGAAGCCTTTGCTCTTTCCGCACGTATCTGCTTCTCTGTGTGCTTACTTCCCAGGCTCCAGGATCAAACTCTTTCTCTTCTGCCATGTCAATTTCTCTGAGTCCCTGCCCAACAGAGGGCGGCAATTCAATGTCCTACTGGTGTGGACCAATCAAAGCCTTAATCATTATTTAATCAAGTAAAAGTGAAACCTCTGAATCCACTCCAATCTAATATGCCCAGAGAAACAGATCAGTTCCAAACATAATCCAATATCTATTTTTGGAATTCATAAACAATATCAAACTGCTGTAAACATTTTTTTCATGTGCTTTTTGGCCATTTGTATTTCCTCTTTGGAAAAACATCTATTCGTGTCTTTCATGCGGCAGTTTTGAATTTGCATGTGTTCCAGTAGGAGGCCACTCCAACTCTACATAATGGTGGGCTGAACAAGCCCTGAGGAGTAAGCCAAGATTTTCCCTAAAAATAATTTTGGGTTTGTTCCAGCCCATGAACAGATGGATGACTGTGGCCCCAAAGCACGGCCATAAGAATTTTAGTTTGGAACAATTTCAAAGTGGGTGTTAACAAATGCCCACGATGGCCATAAAAATAAACCACAGAACATCTAAATTTTGAGCAATGTAACTTCCTAAAGAATGCTCCAAGAAGAAATGATAATAGAATGTACCCTTCATGCCTGGATGAGTTGTAACCAAATATACCCACCTAGGTATGGGATATACCTAGGGTTACCATATGTCCTGGTTGCCCAGATAGTCCTAGAGAATGCCTATTGTCCCTGCATGAATGTTAATATCACCTCCTTTCATTGTCAAAAGAGTTCTGTCTCCTCTAATTCCTTTTGGTAATATCTGTAATTATAGAAGTTTATTGGACATGAAAACGTTATGTTAATGTTAAATGTTTTTCCAGAAATTTTGCTTTTATGCTTCTTATTGGCTCTTCTTCCTGCATTTGGGGAGATTGAAAAACAAAAATTATCATAAAAATGTTTCTATTAACATGATGAGCACATTTAATTTTTTTTTTTCTTGTTTACTTGTGTGTATGGCCCTAATTCTAAACTTTGGAGGCATTTCAGTGTTATAAAAAGTCCTGGAATTGTCCATTTGTCTCTGAAGATGAAATTAAACCAAATAAAATACTTAAATGGAAGGCTTATGTTGACCTTGAAACGATATGTTAATCCACTGAATGTTAAATGAAAGTATGATTTCTGGTACACAAGCTGTGTCCTAGCTGGGATGATAAATTATAAGATCACTGTACCTTACCTGATTCTTGTTTTCTGGAGTCTAATGCCAAGATGAAGTCTACATAGGCTGTGATTGTATGCTATTTTTAATGATGACCAGTGGCAAAACAATGAATACTAACCTGAGAATCAAGGCTTCTAGATTATTGATGAGAGCTTGCCATGCTTTTGAAATAGCCATGAACTCTTTAAGTGGGGAGAAGTGGTTGACTCTTTAATACAATATAATAGATTCTATTCTGGGTACTAACAGATAATTTAAACACATGAGAAAGAATGTGAGCCCATAATTAGGAGCACTCTTTGAGTGATTCTGAAGGAAAGAAATCTTCCTACAAGAGCTTTACATAGATTAAACTTAAAAAAAAAATCAGCTGTACAATATGAGGAAGTAGCATCCTGATGGAATCATAGGTTTGACTGGGATTCACAAAGTTCAGAGCAATTGACAGTGGGATACATTGACTTGTCCCACTGGAACAAGTGTTCAGGTTAAGGATCACCTTGAATCTGGCCTTCCAAGACCTCTGTCACCAAATTTATACTTCCAGTAACTCATTTCACATTAAGCCCTTATTGCTAGATTTAGGGGCCGAGTCAGGTCTTTTTTGACAAGAATTTATTTACCCAATTTCTTTCAAGGCAGAGAGATTTAAAATCAGAGACTGATCCTGACACCAAGTATTGTGGCTCAGTTTCTTTGTCCAGATGCTAATCTAACCATAATTGTAGATGTGCTAAAATGTGAAGCAAGATATCTGAGTTAATTTTTCCCATCGGTGGAGAAACCACTTCTGACTCCTCCACTTTAGGTAGACTTGATCCCCTCATTTGTGTGTTCATTGAATCTTGTACATATATCTATTTATACCTGCAGAGCATTTACTTACTTATGAATCCATCTTCCATGAAAGATTTTGAATTCTACAATGACAAGGACCATGCCTTGTTAGGCTTTGATTTTCTGGTGCCAATCACAGGGTCAGTGTTGAATAAATGGAAAAATGTGTTTTATTCACTTATCTGACAATTTTTAAAAAGGACAGTTTTTCAAAAAATAAATGTCCAAAAATTACATGACAGACATCTGCCACCCAAATTTGACAAATGTTTTCCATATCTGCTTCAAGGAATATTATTTTTAAAGAAATAAAACTGTCTAGCTCTTGCTAAGGCTCTCACTTCTATCCCACTATCCTTCCTCAATCCTAGAGATAAGCACTATTGTAAAGTTGGTTGTGCCATTCTTGAAGAATGTTTTTAATCCTGTTCTCATATGTATATGTGTATCCTTAAAGAGAGTATTATTCAAAGTGTTTCAAATCTTACATGGGTGATATCCTATACATCCTTTTACAACTTGTTTTATTAATTTAATGTTTTGCTTTCAATGTTCCTCTGTAGTGATACATGTAGACCTGGTTCATTCATACTAACTGCTGTAGAGTATTCTATTATAAGGTCTCACATGGCTTATTCATGCATTCCATTACTGATAAGCATATTAAGGGTGTTTTTAAATTTTATCAATTATGAACCATGCAGCATTGAACATACAGGTATGTATCTTGGTGAGTACATATGTAAGTCTTTCCAGGATATACGAATATAAAAAGAAACATCTGGATTTTAGGCCAATCATATAATTAGCTTTCTGTATGTTACCAAACCACTTTCCAGTGTGGTGTAACAATTTATACCACCATCAGCAGTGTGTAACAATCCCTATTTCCCCATTTCACTAATGCTTGATGTTATCACACTAAAATATTGTCAAGATGACAAGTGTGAAAAATCTCATTGTTTTAGTTTCCATTTCACTTACAATTACTGTTATAGCAATATACAGTTAGTGAGGTTGGGCATCTTTTCACCTGTTTATTCTACATTTTAAGTTTCATCTTATATGAATTTCCTGTTCATGAACTGTGCCCATTTTTCTATTGGGTTGTTTTTTATTATTGGGTTTTAGGTATTGATTTATATATTCTTGATCTGAAGTCATTGCCAGTTACATGAATAGGAAATATATTTTTTTCCTATTTTAAGTTTAATGGTGTATTACAGACAGATTTTAATGTAGCTAATTTTTTAAAATGAAATACGTATTTTACTTAGTTTGTGAAACTAAGCAACAGTAAGATTCACAGCTCAATTGATGAAACAGGGTTTTAACATTGCTATTAAGTTAAAACATGTTCATAGAAGTGAATGAAATGTATTTTACTCAATTTACAAAACTGAGAAACATCAGATTCACAGTTTTTTTGATTAAACTATTGTTTAAACATTTTAGGCAGTCAAGAGGATAGAATTGAATGAAACATACGTTTTACTCAGTTTGTGAAACAAAACAACTTAGCTGTTCTACAGTTTCCTGCATGAAACTTCCTTTACAGCATTCTTACAACTTAAAGTTTACAGTAGGAAAGAAAGTGAAATATTACTGAATCCAATTCTAAACCCAACCCAAACCTGAATAATGTAGCTAATTTTAATGCTGCTAAATTTCTTAGGCTTTTCCTTTACCCTGTGTTATTTTTGTGCTTTGTTTAAGACATCCATTGCCACTCCAAGCATAGAGACACTGTGTATTGTCTCCCAAAACTTTTGAACTTTCACTTTTCATATTTGTGCCTTTAATTGACTTGGAATTAATTTTTAGCATGGTATGAAGGAGGAATGGAGTTTTTATTATTTTCCATATAGATAGAAATTTTTTTTCACAGTGTCATCCTCCCTTCACTCATTGTTAAAGCCACATATGTCATAGATAAAATTTCCATATAAGTATAGATCTGAGTTAGTGCTCTTTATACAATTCTCTTGATTTATTTGTATATCCCTACCCCAGTCTATGTATTTATCAGAGTTTTAAATTTTTAATATGTTATACCATTTGGTAGGGTAAATTCCTCTCCCCAGTATTCTTTAAAATTATTTTGACTATTCTTGGCCTCGTAGTCAATATAAATGTCAGGATTATCTTTCTGAAATTAATAAAAAAGCCCTGCTATGGTTTGGATAGGCGTTACACTGATTTTATGAACTAATTTTGGAGGAATCATTATATCAAATCTCTGTAGCTATAAATTCAGCTTATTTTGGTGTTTTTTTTTTTTTATTATGGGTAAAAATCAAAATTCTCACAATACATACAAACATTTGCAAAATGATATATAAATATATATGCATATATGTGTATTTGCTTACAAAAATGTTATATATATATTTTAAGAGGAGCTTAGGTTACCCAAAATATTACACGGAACCCACTGGGATTCCCATGTTGCCCACCTCCCACACCTCCCACCACATCCCACACAAACATCTCCCACAGTGTGGCCCACCACCCTCAATGAACTTACACATCCTGGAGCCTTGCCACCAACCATAGACCACAGTTCACACTGTAGACCACACTCTCTCCCACTCAGTTCTGAGTGGTGTGTGCTGATTTAAAATGGCCTACATCCGTTGCCACAACAGTACTCAGGATAGCCTCTAACTCCCAAAGAAGCCCCTGTATTTCAACTGCTCATCCCCTCCCTACCCCAAAAGTGTCAAGTGGCCACTGGCTCCACCTCATTGTTATAATTTCTTGCATTGCTAGAATCACCATATGTGAACAA
>JAKSZT010053813.1:10042770-10071343 GCA_026826555.1 Tolypeutes matacus
CTGTAGATGCTTCCCTACATTATCTTCCAAGGTTTTTATGGTTTTGGCTCTTATATTTAGATCTTTGATCCATCTTGAGTATTTTGGTTTATTGATCTTTCTTTTTAATTGAGGTGAAATTTATATAACACAAAGTTAACAATTTAAAAATGTACAATTTAGTGTCATTTAGCGCATTCACAGACTTGTGCAGCCAACACTATTGTCATGTTCGAAAACATGTTTATCACCCCAAAAGAAAACCTTGTGTCTATTAAGCAGTCATTCCCTATTCATTCCACCAAACAACCCAAACTGGAAACCACTTATTTGCTTTCTGTGTCTATGGATTTATCTCTTCTAGATATTTTGTGTAAGTGGAATCATATAATATTTGACCTTTTGCATCTGACTTATTTTACTTAGCATAATATTTTTCAAGGTTCCTCCAGGCTGTAGCATGTCTAGTACTTCATTCTTTTTTATGGCTGAATAGTATTCCATTGTATGTTTATATCATATTTCATTTATTTATTCATCCATTGATAGGCATTTGAGTTGTTTCCACCTTTTGGCGATTGTGAATAGTGCTGTTATGAACATTTGTGTACAAGTATTTGAGTACCTGTTTTCAATTCTTTCAGGTATAAATCTAGTAGTGGAAGTTCTGGGCCATATGGTAATCCTATGTTTAACATTTTGAGGATCTGCCAGACTGTTTCCACAGCACCTAAGCAATGTATGAGGGTTCCAATTTCTTCACATCCTCACTAATCCTTGTAATTTTCCCTTTTTAAAAGAAGTTATCGCCATCTTAGATAGTGTAATGTGGTATCTCATTGTGGTTTTGAATTCCATCTCCCTAATGTCTAATGACATTGAGCATCTTTTTAATTGCTTGTTGGCCATTTGTATATCTTCTCTGGAGAAATTTATATGAAAGTCCTCCACCTATCTTTAAATTGGGTTGTTTGCCTTTTGTTGAGTTGTAAGAATTCTTTATATATTGTGGATATTAGATCCTTATCAGATATATTGTTTTCAAATATTTTCTCGCATTCTGTGGATTGTATTTTCCTTTTCTTCCTAGTATCAAAGAGGAAGAGGGTGTGGACATTTCATGCAGAGCTTGAAAGCCATTGTAAGGATTTTGGCTTTTACACTGAGTGAAATAGGGAGCCATCCCTGGGTTCTGAAGCAGAGTGAAATTATCTGATTTATATTCTAAAAAGATCACTCTGGCTATGTGTTGAGAACAGATTGTAAGGGACAAGGGTAGAAGTAGGGAGATATGTTGGAGGTGTACTGCAGTAATCCAGGAGTGAGATGATGGAGCCTAATGAGTCTGAAGACAGCATTAGAAGGGGTGAGAAGATACAGCCAGCATGGTTTCCTGATGGATTGGATGTGAGTTGTGAGAGAAAAACAGAGTCAAAGACAACTCTTCTCCTTCCTTTCAAGCTCAGCCATGCATATATAATGTTAATTATCACTGCTTTCTTAAATCTAGGGGGAGGGGAGGGCCAAGTGATCCGAAGGGGAGGTAGCTAGCCATCCTCTGGTACAGGAAGCGAATGAATGAGTTTTAAAATGTCATATTCTGTTTAAATGTGTCTTTAAAGTGTTTTGTCATGATACATGGCTTAGATGTTTTTGAAATTCCAAACTTTTTAAAGAAAATCTTTCAGAGAGCTGGATTGCTTGATCCTGCTGAGAAGTTGCTAAGGACGCACTCACAGCAAATGGATCAGAAAACAATAGCAAGTAGCCAGGTGATGAGAGGGGTTCTTAGAATTTCTTGGCAAAGGAATAACTAATTGGAAAAATATACAGGCTGAGTGTTCATCTGAGTAATTGACATAATGCAGGTATATGGCTTTTCTTTTTTCTTTTGCTCTCTACCAACAAGAACAAATATTAAGTTCAAAGCATTTAAACAGACTTTCTTTCATTAGATAGCAGTTGGAGTTCTTTCACTGAGATAATTAGCAAATTATCCCAAAGTGACAAAGGCTTTTCATGTTTATGGTGGTGTCATCTCTTGGTAAACAGGATCTGAGGAAACCGAGTGGTTTGAATCAAAACCATTCCTAAGTATGGGGAAAAAAATAAAAATCTTTCATAGAATTTGTCCTGAAAAATCCAAGAAAATGCATACCCTAAGGTGGATGTAGCAGGATAATTTTTCCCATCATACCTACGTTCTTTCTGTTCAAGAAAGCCATTATAGTTCTTGGCCAAAAAAGTTAGCCCAGCAAAATTGTGAACATGGGTAGCAGGTACACACCTTATATTCGTGAGAATTTGTGCAGCTACCACCCTTTCCTCTGGAGTTCCACACAATATTGACCTGCTTACTCACTCTAGGGCTTGTCCTCCAGTGTCCAGCTTCTGGTTCCTTATTTCACTTTATTTATTTCTCGCCTTTATCCCCTCATTGTCTGCTCTCTGTGTACATTTCCTGTGTGTTTTTCTGTGTCTGCTTGTCTTCTCTTTAGACAGCATCAGGAACCGATCCTAGGACCTTCCGGAGTGGGAGAGAGGTGCTCAATCTCTTGCGCCACCTCAGCTCCCTGGTCTGCTACATCTCTTATTGTCTCTCCTCTGTGTCTCTTTTTGTTGTGTCATCTTCCTGCGCCAGCTCTCTGCCCGGGCCAGCACTCTTGCTCAGGCCAGCTCTCCTGTGTGGGCCAGCACTCTGCTTGGGCCAGCTTGCCTTCACCTGGAGGCCCTGGGAATCGAACCCTAGAACTCCTATATGGTAGACAGGAGCCCAATCATTTGAGCCACATCCTCTTCCCCTTATTGCACTTTAAATGGAAAGGGTTCAAGGCAAGGGAACTCCTTTTTCTCAGTGTTGCTTATTGTAAAGGGATGGCAAATAACATAACATTTATCCAAATATTTACTCTTCTCAAAGACCTGAGATTCACTAAAACCTATTGTTTGTTTAAAGAAGTATTTTGATCCCTCTAGTTTTGATAAAAATCTGACTGTGTTCTTTTATGGTCCCTTAAGGGCAGTGGTTTCCAAACTGTAGCCTGGGACACACCCCCAGAGTTCTGATTCTATAGGTCTGGGGTGGGGCCCCAGATTTGCATTTTTAAAAGGTTCCCAGGTTATGATGATCTGAGACCCAAACTTTGAGAACCCTTGTGTCAAGCAATGATTTTCAAGCTTGATTGCACCTTTAATCACCTGGAGAATCTTCAGAACTCCCAGATAACTGGCTGTACCCCATACCTATTAAATCAGCTCTCCATGAAGTTCTCTCTGGAATCAAAGCCTTCCTGAGTGCAATGAGAAGTAAAACATTATGCGAATATAGAAATCTCATCCTCAAACTTTTCAGCAGATATTTTGATGCCTATGAGTTGAACAAAGAGTAGAATTTTCTGCATGTGTCACTTAGTGCAAACCTTACAATTATTGGAGCTGAAATTTGCAGACTGGTTTAATGAAAAGGGAAAACTCTTATTTTCGGAATGTCTTTTTAGGTTATGCTGATATATTATGATAGGGTTCACGATCCTAAAACCAAGTTTTGAAAATATCTAGACTATTTTTCAGAGAACCAATTTAGTATGGACAAATTAATTATGAATTGATTTTATTTAATTATTGACATTATGTTTCTATCTCTGTAATCTTTGAACTTGACCAGAAGCTTTGTCATTAAAAGTGCCCCATTCACACCGGCAGATTATTGTAATTTACAAAATTATTCAGAAAAAAGTACAGTGAAATGAAACAATAGGTACTGAAAATACAGTAGCTATGTGGCCAGGGATAAATCATCTAAACTTATTAATGCTGAGTTTCCTAATCTCCTAATTAGGGTTAATGACACCTACTTATGGGGATTACTGGGAGGAAGAAGTGAGATGATTTTACGAAA
Organism: Tolypeutes matacus; assembly: GCA_026826555.1. Lineage (NCBI taxonomy): Eukaryota > Metazoa > Chordata > Mammalia > Cingulata > Chlamyphoridae > Tolypeutes > Tolypeutes matacus. Next base: position 10,046,648 of record JAKSZT010053813.1, read on the forward strand.
ATGCTTAAGTTGCAAGGTACTGTAAAAATATAAGTGTAGCATGCTTAGGATAAGCTGTATTCATAGGATGATTATTTTTCAGTAATGCTAATTTCACTGAATATTCACTAGACTATAAGACTCTTGAGGGTTGGGGTTATTTTTTGTTTGTATTTGTATCCCCATTTTGTAGCACAGAGATTGGGATATAGAAGAAGCTCAAGGATTGCTAAATAAATTACCATCTGGACATTTTACCTTGTTTGCCCTCATGACTGGTAGCACAGCTTTATGTGTAAACAAGGTTGTAAGCTGAGAAACAGAGCTGCTTTGCTTTGTGTTACTATAACTGGCCTCTGAGAAATAAAGTTCTGTATTTTCCCTCATTAGCACCGGAATCTAACCGCCCGAGTTAATGGGCTCAGACACAAATTTACATGTGTGTAAAGCTACGCTTTTCTCTTTTATTCTATGAACACTCCTAACTTAAGAGCCAAATCACATAGAGAAAAATAACCGTTTCATGTTATCAGGGGGATTGGCAGTTGACATATTTCATTCTTCCTACTGCCTAAATTCCTCTTCTATAAATTAGGGCATTGGCTAATGAATTACTAATCTTCTGCAGGCCATGTGACTGAGAAAATGCACAAAATGAAGACCTGAAAATTCAGAGTGGTTGATTCCTTGTAAAGCTCTCATTTTCAATAGCACCTGGAAGCTATTCAGGAGCTAGGGAGACTCTAGAATATTTTCACCTTGGGTGTTTATATTTGTGGTACTTGAAGCAAAAGTGTATGTGTGTGTAGGGGGATGGGGGGCAGAAGATCAAGGTGATTTATATGTCTGGGCATATATGAGGACTGATAGGGTGGGCAGGGTGACAGAGTTCAATTTCTCACATCAGGATTAAGGAGTCTTCTTCCTAATTTATCAAAGATCTGTTCATCAAATCAGGAACAAGCAGTCTTAAGAGGAGATGAGTCATGGCAAAGGAAAAAAAATGGAGGGGATGTAAGTTGGATCCAAGAATAATTTGTCATATGCAAGGAAGGGGAAATTTCATATATAATACATGATCTGATTTTTCTGTCCAGGCCCTTATGGGTTTGTGATTGAACCCTAAAGGGAAAAGATTGTTGTAAAAGAAAAGCACTATTTTTACAAAAATCTCATTGGGATGTTGAGAACACAAAGTGGCAGGGTTCTGGGACCAACATAACAGTGAGAAGCACAAAGACAGGGTGTGAAGAATTGCCTACTTTGTAGTCAGAGCAGCTTCTGAAGCAAGAAGTGATCCCAGTGGCATTAATGGGGAGAGTTCCAAGGGTAGCAGTAGGAAGCAGCATGGTGGCCTTGGTGCAGTTGAGCTTAGCACAGTACATCTTGGGTGTGGACTGGTTGGAGATCAGCCAGTACCAGTGGAATGAATGTAACAGGAGAAGTCCTTGGTGGTCACTTCAGAACCAGACCCCAACTAGGAAAGAAGAAAATGGCTGAGCATAGGAGTAATTGAAAATTAATTACCCTTCCTAAACAATTTGAAAGGCCTCCTGGAAACTTCCTTAAATAACTAGAGGATGAAGAAACTTTGAAATGATTTAGAAGCCCTGTAATCATGGGTGTTAGATTATTTCGTTAGCTTAAGGGAACATTCTCATGGCGTATGCAAACTGGCAATATTAACATAAATTATATAGAAATAGGAATCAGACAGAAACTAACCTCTGTAGGGGGCCTATTAAATGCTATGCAGTGGGCTGTTATCTGAATTATATCTCATTTTCTGTGCAACAACCTGGTAAGTTGCTTCTATTTTTCAAATGAGGAAATTGGGCCTCAGAGAGGGCATAGAATTTGCCCAGGGTCATGGAGCTAGTATTTCTAGAAACTGGCATGCAATGTAGATATGTCTGACTTCAAAGTCTGTGTTATAACATACTGCTATTCACAACCTGTTAAAAAATCTAAGCTTTTTTTTTCCTTTTGTCTATAGAGAAGGAAATATATCAATAACTGTTTTAAGGCAATATAAACTATTCTCTTGTTCCCGGAACTGGCTATTCCTAGTGCCACCAAACAGGTATAGGAACATTGTTATTTTCCTTCGTAGTGCATAATTGAGTGTCTACTGTATTCTGAACACTGAAGATACAGTGCTAAACAAAATAGACATAGTCTTCCCCTCCTAGAGTTTAGAAATACTAAGTAAATCACCACACCAACAAAATCCATAATATTGTGATAATTGCTCTTTAAAAAAAGTCAGGGCAGCATGAAAGAATAACAGATGAGATTTAGACAAAGCTTAAGGAAGGTGTTCATATAATATAACTGAGCAAAGACCCAATGGAAGGGGATGTGCAATTAGGCAAAGCATAGGGACAACTCTGCTCCAGACAGATGGAGGGAAGAACACTCGAGAAAGCACAGAGCGGAACAGGTTTGGCTTGTTTCAGGAACAGCAAGAAGGTCAGTGCAGTTGGAGTATAGTGCAGTGCAGAGGAAAGCCGAGGCTTCAGAGGGAGGCAAGTACCGTATTGCTACTATAGAAGCCCATGTTAAGGATTCTGTATTTTATTCTAAGTGTAATGGAAGACATTTCAGGTTTTGAATAAGGAGGATTAGATGTAATTCATTACTCTGGCCACTGTGTGGAGATAAGTTGGAAGGGGGCAAGATAGGAATTAGGGGGCAAGTTAGAGAAGGAAAAGTTGAGAAAGGAGCCCCAGCAAGGTAAGAAGAAAATACTAGGCAAAGAAGAAGTCCACCCCTGAAAAAGGCAGGATGATCTATGGTCAAAATGAAGGAGGAAAGGGCAGGAAGATAAGATAGAACTGATCTATGCAATCTAAACTGGATATGGAGAGAAATACGGGCTGCAGGGGCTGATGAGAGAGAGTGAAGGGTGTCTTGTGGTTGGAAGGCTGACAAAGGAGATGCTAGTGAGCAAGCGAGGCAGAAGAAAAGGCAGTTATGGCCAGACTATTAATTTGAGGTGTGATTTGGTTGGCACCATGTTTGTTTTTGGACGTGGGCTGCTGAGGTAGAGCAGAAGAGACTATAGTTGGAAATAAAAAGAGGTTGGGTCTTTAGAAAAGTCCCTACACAGACATTAAGTTGCTTGGAATGATGGGAGGAGCTAAAGTCTTCAGGGAATGAGGCTGCACCGCCAGGAGCTCAATATATGACTTTGGAAACAAGAGATGATGTAGCAAATGGTGAGCTCAAAGGAGCAGGAGTTTTGAGACCGAGAGGGAATGTGAGGGTATAGAAGGAGCTCTGGGAAGTGAGGAGGACACGGACTCATCTCTTGCCTTTGAATCTGATGGTATATAAGAGAAAAATCAGCCTTCACGTCAGAGCGTCTAGGGGAAGCAGTACTCTCAGGAGGCAGCTCAAATTCGATTGAGCCAGGAAAATAGTAAAGAAGAGATTGAAGATGCAGAAGGGTCTTTAGTAAAAAAAAATAATTTTATATATTTTCAGTGCAGTTCTAGGATTACAGAAAAATCCTGCAATAGTACAGAGCTCCCGTATGCGCTCCTGCCCCTGTTATTAATACATTGCTTTAGTATGGTAACTTTGTTATATTTGCTGAAACAATATAACTATAATTATACTGTTAACTACAGTCCATAGTTTACATTTGGGTTTTCTCTTTGTGTTGTACTGTCCTATGATTGGTGTTTTAATTACATTCACAATGTTGTGCAACCACTGCCACCATCCATTACAAAACCTTTTCCATCACCCCAAACAGAAACTCTGGTGGGGAATAGGAGTTAATTGGTGCAGGAGGGTCTTTACATCTCTGAAGGGGAGAGGCTCTTGGATAGAGGAATAGAGAAACTGTACAGAGTTGCGGTGAGTAGAATTGGCTTATGGTAAGACCTAAGCAAGCAGGGTCCATTGGTGTGTGTGTGTGTGTGTGTGTGTGCAGGCACGTGTGCTCTTCAATGCTCTGTGCTGGGCTGCCCCACCTGAAGTCTGAGTGCACCTGTTAGCTGTAGTCCTAACCCAGTTGTGCCCAGCAGACCTGCCATTTTTTCCACGGCTGACACAGCCAGTTAGAGATATTTCTGGGGGGCCTCTTGTGTTTTGAAAAATAACCTAAATCCCTGCTCTTGGACACAGAGGAAACGCTACATTCTATTATGTTTTCAGCATAAGGGAGGCAGAAGATCAATGCAAAAATAACACTATTCAGAGCACTTTTACTGAAAAGGAAATTAACTTTTCAAACTGTGAGATAATGTCGCTAGATAACTGAGCACATAATTAGAGACATGATGAGCCCTCACTTACAGTTCTCAAATTCATCCTACTGTTCCTCTCTATCATCATCACGGACCATTTTGCTTCAGCGTGGGAAACAGCTATCACAGTCATCTCCACTGTAGAAAATGCAGATTCCATAAGTTACCATAAGTGCATGTATACACACATCATTTAATTCAAAAGGAGTGTCAGAGTGTAGGAAATAATTTTCAGGAATGAGTAGAAAATACTTTAAGGGATACATAAGAATATGTCTGAAGAAACCTCTGAGTAATTTGACAAATATTTTGATCTTGTGAACATTTTCTCACAAACTGTTCTTTGACTGTGTAAAATAAAGAAATTACATGGAAAGATGAATTGCAGTTTTCAAGGCAAAAGAAAATTTATCCCATCCATCACCACACCACACTGCAGGGGGACAGGAATTCCAGATACTTAAAAATAATGAGCTAGAGGCACAAGAATGCCTGGTATATTTAGTGGATTGTAAGCCATTTGATATGATGAGAGCAAAAGTTGAGAGGAGGACGTAGGTGAGAGATTAGGCTGGTACTTAGGTGGAGGCAAATGGAGAGACAGGGAAAAAGATGAGATTTGGAAGCCAAAGCAAGTGAGATAGAGTCAAGCATGACAATGCTTGAGTTCTGCCTTGCATGCCTACCACCCTCCCCGACCCCCTTGCCCGAGAGCCAAAGACTCCAGTTAAATGCAGAAGAGGTTTGATTCTTGAATATTTCTCCTTTCTTATAATCATTCTTCTTTTATGGAACCCTGAAAATATATTATTCTGATGCTTTTTGTATTCTTCTGTTCCCTGTTCCTTCCCTTCTCCCCTAATACCTGTAGACACCAAGGTTATTCCCAGTGGTTTTAAAAGAGTGCTGACATTGGGCAGGATTTGTGAGGCCTAGAGGCAGATCCTTTCATGAAGAAGGTGCTAAATGTTTCTAACCTTGCCGAAATTTTATAACCCACAGTAATGATACATATTACTTTTACATGTAAAATAAAATCTTTATGTAACATCCTGGAAATGTCTAAAAGTATCCTACCTATACTTTTCTAATGAGTTTAAAGGGAGACATAGTAATAACAAGCACTTTTACTTTTTAAGGGCTTTAAATATCTCAGTCTTCAGTTGTCCCCAACAATCTTATGAAGTTAGTGCTATGACCAAGCCCAATGTACAAATGAAGAAATCGAGGCACAAAAGTTTACATAAATTATATAAGGTCACTTAGGTTGTAAATGGCAACTTGCCTAAGGTGAACTCATAAGTAGTAGAGCCAGAATTTGAACCCAGGCCGTGTGGCTCTAGGGGCCACGCTTTTAACCAGTACGTTATACCACCTCTCACTACTTGTAGCATGCCATAGTAGTTGTGGAGGTTGGAATTCTAAATCTAGAGAAAGTCCCATGATCCTTGGTTAAGAGTAAGAGATGAGAACTGTATTTCTAAGCCAGGGCCTCTCAAGGTTGATAACTTTATATCTGTCATGACCAGTGGTGGGAGAGGGGTCTCTGATGGTTGCCTTTGTAGCCCCATGTTCCCTTCTCTCAATTCCTCTAAATTTGCCAGTATTGGGCACCTTATTTAAGATGAAGTCTCTCACCCTTGATGATAAACAAATGTGAAGATCAAATGGGCTAAAGTTATTACAAGAAAGGAATGGTTAATATAGGGGTGTATCTGTCTATTTATCATCTGGTACCTATGCATTTATGTATCAGTGTACCTATCAATCTACCTATGTATCTATCTATCATCTATCTTCTAACCATTATTATTAGCCAAAGGAGTGCTGATGCAAATTACCAGAAATCTGTTGGCTTTTATAAAGGGTGTTTATTTGGCGTAGAAGCTTACAGTTACCAGGCCATAAAGCATAAGTTACTTCCCTCACCAAAGTCTGTTGCCATGTGTTGGAGAAAGGTGGCTGCTGACATCTGCAAGGGTTTCCTCTTCCTCTTAAGGCTCCATGGTTCCAGCTTCTGATATCAGTTGTAGGCTGGGATACGTTCGTCTCTATCCCAGGGCTCATTTCTCTCTGGGCTCAGCTGCTATGGTCTCTCCACAAGGTCAGCTGTAGACTATCAGGCTCTTTCTCTTCTCGGGGCCTCTGCTGTGTCTATGGAGCTATCTCTATTCCTCTATGTTCTTCCTCCACGTGTTTACTTCCCAGGGCTCCAGCATCACAACTCCAACTCTCTCCTCTGCCCAAGGGGGTGGGGACTAAATGTCCTACTGACGTGGCCTAATCAAAGTCCGAATCATAATTTAATCAAGTAAAAGTAAAACCTCTGAAGTTAACACAATCTAATACACCCAGAGGAACGTACCAGTTTACAAATGTAATCCAATATCTATTTTTGGAATTCATGAACAATATCAAACAGCTACACCATCCATCACCCATCCATTCATTTCAATATATTCCCTGATTTCTATCTGCCAGTATGACTCTTTTCCATAATTAGATCATTTAATTCTTAAAGGCTTATGATATCCCATTTACAGATGAAGAAACTGATTATAAGAAAATTCCTTTCTCAAACCTGGAGCCAGAGTTTGCTATCAAATTTAGCTAACTCCACAGTATGTTCTCATTTCATTTCACATGCCTCTTTTATGCTAGGCCTCTTCATTTTTGGCTAGATGATCTTCTTCTTAGTCTAGATTGTTGCTGTTTTTTTTTTTTTTTCCCAGATCATCACTATAATTTTCTCAATAGAGCATTTGCAAATTAATCTTTGTCTTTCCCAATAGCTATTATGAAAAATGTAATACACTAAAAAGAAAATCTGTCAAATATATAGGCAAGTAAAGGCACAAAACTTGAAGGGGATGGTAAAGTTAAATTTTACTGCTGTTTCACGTGGCCTGTACAGTACATGCCATTTCTCTTCCAGTGTGAGGGCTGAGAGGAAAGCAGTTTAGATGAACTAGAATAGCAATACTGATTTTTCAATATACCACATAATTAGTATATAACTAATTTTAATTATAGCATACTTACTCTACAATCAATTAAAGCCCCATTTCAGGAACTCATTGTATTAGAACATGCCCAGTATTGTTATGTATTTACCTTTTGCCTGACGTACACACTCAGGATGTCTAGTTACTGTGGCAATAAAAAATATAAAAATATCATCTTGATAAGGAATTAACTATTTTAAATATACATATTTTTACCTCTAAGGTGTGTTTTATACTCAAGTTGATGGTCAAACTAATTTTGTCCATAATTACCAAGAGAGGTAGGATTTTCTTTACTCATGCTACCTATATATATAATTACTTTGTCAAAAATAAACAATAACAAAATGAATGAGCTGAGTCAAAATAGGCATCATGCCTTACAGGACCAAAGTGAACTACTGCTCGTTCCCTACCATATTGTTTTCATTGATCTTAGTTGGGGGACGCTTCTTTCAAGGACTTTCACCTGCCATTGGCTAAAAAACAGGTGGTTCACTGAAATAATGTTTTTTCTTTTCCTTCTTTCATATGTGTGTGTGTGAATCTCACTATAAATGAGATTCCCGTATGTTTGTTCAGAACTTATTATGCACCTTATCTTTAATATTAAAGGAGCTTGATGTCATTAGTAACTATGACCTCTAAATTCTGTCCCAGAGTACTGAGAATTGTTACTTCCAAGTATGTAAACTCCTCTCAGCCAGGGGTGTCATATAACTGTACTGCTGCTCTGCTTGCTTATTGGTATTTGTCTGCTAACTCCTGCTAATTCGTTAATGCCTGTAAAGTGCCTTTGTGATGAAAAGCTAATGATCACTGTACTGTAGGAAGGCGTGGGTGACAGCTCCCTAAGGGTGTCTGCCATGGGGCTGGCCTGGAAGGGCTTGCTTCGGGCTCATGAGATAATGAAGGTATCCTTAAAAGAGTTCTATACCCCTGTTCCCCTATACTCCTTTGCAGCTAAGTTCTTTTGGCTTTGCTAAGTCACTCTTTGGATATAATAAAAATCATTGTTCCCACAAAGCTGTAAGAGAGAGGCTGTTCAAAGACATTTTACCCACCAACCACTAGAGTTTGCTCTAATGCAGTTGGATGAAATCTATATCACATTATAAAAGAAAAAATTATAATAGTAGAAATACATGAAGTCAAAAAAATGTTACTCTTAAAAGGTAGAGACATATGCTTTATGTTGTTTTAAGATTTTTGTTCTTTGTTAAATGCTGAAATTAATATATGAAACAAGACTGTTTACACACTTCTAGAGTTTCCTTAGGATAAACCTAGAAATGGCATCACTGGTTTAAAAATATTTTATCTTAACTCTACTTGATTTTGCCAAATTATTCTCCCATTTATACACCAAAGAGCAGAATAAGTTAACTATTTTCCTACATTCTTGTGAACACTTGATATTAGACTTTAAATATCTGCCAAATGGATAAATATAAAAGTAACACCTTTTAAGAATTTTTATTTGCTTTTCCACGCTTATTAACTGTTCAGAGTTACTTTTATGAATTGCCTGATCCTTTGTCCTTTTTTCTGTTGGGTCATTTGTCCTTTTCCTCTTTTTTTTTTATTTTTTTTTTTAACATTCATGATATAGTTGGCATACTATTCCTCTGTCAGTTATCTACATTGCAGATTCTTCTTTCAGTCTGATGATTGTCTTTGTATTTTAAGAGTTTTTTTTTTTTTGATAAACGAAGTTTTAAATTTTGATGTAATAAAATTTATGGACATTTTTCTTTATAGTTTATGCCTTTTGTATCTTCAGATATATTTTCCTATCCTGAAGTCATAAAGACATTTAATACTTTCTTCTAAAAGAATTTATTTTTGCCTGGCATGAGGTAGAATCTAATTTTATTTGTTATTGTGTTGTGGCTAATCAGTTATCCCAGCACGGTTTAACAAATAGTCTATTGAATTCTCACATGGATATGTAATGCTTTATCTCTCTTATGTTAATTTTCCAAATATGTGTGTGGGTTTGTTTCTGGAGCCATTGTTTTATTTTTGTCTATTTTGAAATTCCTGTATTACTGCCATACTATCTTTTTAAAATAAAATTTCATTGACGTGTATCATACATACATGGACATACATAAACAGTAAATGTATAGTAAAAGTTGTGAACTTACAAAACAAACACACATATCACTATACAGGGCTCCCATACATCACCCCACCATCAATACTTTGCGTTGTTATGAAACATTTGGTACAAACTATGAACTAACTATAGCCCATAGCTTACATTTGGTGTATTTTTCCCCCAACCCACCTGATTATTATTAATTTTTAAAATAGTTACCTTTATAAGAGGTCTTTATCTCCCCTCCCCCCCATGGCGCCCGCGTCGGTTTTGCCCGTTGTTTTTGCCCCCCCCCCTTTTTTGTTCGTTTTCTGGGTTTTTTTTTTTTTTTTTCTTTAGGAGGCACTGGGAACTGAACACGGGACCTCCCATGTGGGAGGTGGGTGCTCGACTGCTTGAACCACATCCACTCCCTGCTTGTTTGTTTTTGCTTGTTGTCTGCTCATTGTTTTTACTCCATGTCTTCTCATTGTTTATCTTCTTTAGAGGCACTGGGAACCAAACCTGGGACCTGCCATGTGGGAGGCAGGTTCTCAACTGCTTGAGCCACATCAGCTCCCCCACCTATTATTACCACCTTGTATTAGTAGTAAATCCTTATTATAGTTCATGAAAGAATATTCTAAAATTCTGTTAACTATAGTCCTTTTTCACCACTGGATTCCCTATACTCTAGAGTTTACCTCTGTGATTTTACTCATTGTATTTAGTTCATATTAGCAAGACCATACAATATGTGTCCTTTTGTGTCTGGCTTATTTCACTCAATATAATGTCCTCAGAGTTCATCCATGTTGTCATATGCATCCCAATTTCATTTCTTCTTCCAGCCGAATAGTATTGCATTGTATGTATATACCTCCTTATGTTTATCCATTCATCGGTTAATGGACACTTGGGCTGTTTCCACATTTTAGCAATTGTGAATAATGCTGCTATGAACATCAGTGTATAAATGTCAGTTTGTATCTTTGCTTTCAGTTCTTCTGAATATATTCCTAGTAATGGGATTGCTGGATCATACGGCAGTTCTATCTTGAGCTTCTTAAGACTACCACACTTCTTCATGACTACAGCTTATAACATGTTGGTATTTGTTAGAGCAGGTCTGTCTACCTTATTCTCTTAATAATTGTCTTGCCTATATGAGACATTTTGCTCTTCCATATACATTTTATTTAATCATGTTTTTAAGTTCTTTAAACAATGCTTTTGGAATTTTGATTGGATTTTTATGGAATTTATAGATTAATTTCAGGGAAGATTGATGTGTTTACAATGTTGAGTTTTCCAGCTAGGAACAGCTTATTTCATCATTTAATTAGATCATTTTATATTTCTTTATAGAGGTCTTATACATCTTTTATTAGATTTTTTCCTATTTCTATGTGTGTGCATGTGCATAGTTTTGCTAGGAAACTGCATTTTCTAAATGATAGTATCTCATCTTTAGGAACTATTTTTTCTGCATTGATATTTTTTTCATCAATCTTGTTGGTATCTTTTAGCAGTTCTAACTGTATTTGGGGATTCTCTTGGGCTTTCTATGTAGAAAACCATGTCTTTGGCCAATAGTGGCAAATGGGGTTCTTCCTTTGAACTTCAACTTTTGATTTCGTTTTTCTTCATTATTAGCCTGTCAGAGACTTAGTTGTGTACATAATCCATTTATTTCTTATCTCTTAAAAATGGTGGTAGAACGTACCCATCTACAAAACTATCTTTCACAGTCCCCTTACATATGTGGATGGCCATTGAGATGTATGTAGAAGTAGTTGGGATGGACTTCCAAGAAAGGTCTTTAAAGGGTCAGGATAACTCTAATTATATATACACCCCTTTGCCTTTGTGCAATCTTCTTTTCTGTTACTTCGGACATGGATATGATGGTTGGAAGTTCAGTATCCATTTGGGATTATGAGGTATTTGGGAGGGTGGAAGCAAATTTAAAAATGGTGGAGGGAAGCAGATGTGGCTCAAGCAATTGAGCTCCACCTACCACATGGGAGGGCCCAGGTTCAGTTCCTGGTGCCTCCTAAAGACACAGCACACAAAAGACACAGCAAATACAAACAATGAAGGGGTGGGGAGAAATAAATTAATAAAATAAATCTTTTTAAAAAATGGTGGAATAGAAAGAAAGAAGTTTCTTAGAGCTTGATGATTTGTGGAGCTGTAATTCCAGGACAGTACTGACTACCTCAGGATTTCTTCAGAAGCAAAACAAATGACAACTTCTATCTTGTTTAAGGCACAATTATTTATATTTTCTGTAATATACAGCCAAATTTAATTATGAACTTATATGGTGCTGAGGATCCAATAACATTTTCAATAGTAGAAGTGATAGCAGATATTGTCTTTTTCTTTAATTTAGGGAGATATGCTTCCAGTTTTCACTATTATGTATGTTGTTAGCTGCAAGTTTCTGTAGACATCTGTTTTCAGCACAGATGCCTTTCTATTCCTCATTACTTAAGCTTTTCAAATGAATGGCTGTTGAATTTTATTAAATGATTTTTCTGTATCAGATCAAATGATGAATTAGATTTTCTCCTTTTATCTATTAGTATGATAAATTTCATTAATAAATTTTTCTATTAATCTGTTTTTAATTCCTCATATAAACTCTACTTGGTTGCAATAAACTGTCTCTCAATGTACCATTACTTTTTAAGATATATGGCTTGTTTTGACTCATGAATACTTATATAGGATTTTTGCGTTTATTTTTAAAAGTGGGCCTGTCCTACACCTTTCCTTTTTCATGATGGCTTTGTCTTATTCCAGGGGTTCTTAACCTTTTTTGTTCCACAGACTCCTCCCTAAGTCCACACTATACGGTGTATCATATAATAAATATATCACACCCACACCAACATGTGCCCCCAGGATAATATTCTTTTGAATTTCAATTCAAGCTCACAGACTCCTTGTTAAAAACCTCTGTTTATTCTTTTGTGACATCTGTATTACCACATGAAATTAGTTGAGAGACAATCCTCATTTTAAATTGCCCAGAATCCGTCATGAATAATATTGACATTACATTTTCCTTTACTATTAATAAAATCTTACCTGTGGAGATTATCTTACCTTGGCCTGGTGATTTTCTTGTGGGTAAAATTTTGACTATTGACTCAAATTCTTTAGTGGTTACATGTTTTTCATCTCTTTCTATCTGAGATAATTTTGCTATTTTCATATTTTCTGGGAAATTTGTCTTTTTTTTCCTTCTAACTTTTCAAATTTATTAGCATAAAGTTGTTCCTGATAGTGTCTATGTCTTTTTTGTTTCCATTTTTTATATGTCCCCATTTTCGTTAATATTTATCTGTACCTTGTCTTTTTGTTTGCCTTCCAGAAGTTTGTCTGTTTTTTAAAAAAACACATCTTTAGCCCCAGTATTCCTTTTGTTTTCTAATTCATCACTTTCTGCTATTTTTCTTACTTTTCTTACTTTTATGTTTTATTTTGTTTACTCTCTCCCTTCTGAGGTGAATGCTTAAGTTCCTTTTTCTTTTCTAATATGTGTATTTCAACATCACATCTTATTCTCAGCACTGCTTTGGCAGAACTCCACAATTTTGATATATAGAGTTTTCATTGTCATTTACTTCTAAGTATATTCTAATTTCCATGATGGCTTTTCTTTTGTTCTACAGAATACTTAAGAATGTGCTTTTCATTTTCAAACATGGGTTTTTTTGGCAACGCTTTATTATTTTATTTATTTTTTGCAGTTTTTAAATTAGAGAATTTGTGAACTCACAGAACAATCACATAAAATGTGCAGAATTCCCATACAACACCCTCAAGCAACACCTTACATTGTTGTAGAATATTTATTAAAGATTATGAGAGAACATCATCAGATTATTACCACTATGGTCTGTAGCATACATTTGGTATATTTTTTCCATACTCTCCTATTATTAATACAGTGCTTTCTTTGACATGGATGCAAAAATATTACAATATTGCTGTTAACTATAGTCCATAAGTTACATTGATTGTATTTTTCCCATGCATTTCCATATTCTTACCACCTTGTAATAGTGAAGTACATTTGTTCTAGTTCATAAATGGACATTCTTGTATTTGAACCGTTAACCACAATCCTCATCCACCTCCGGGCCCACTATGTTAACTTCAGTCCCTAGATCATTCTCTAGCTTTCTTTCATCTTACATTTATATCCCTAGACTACCCCTTTCAGCCACAATCCCATTTATAAACCAGCTGTGTTAGTTATACTCACTATAATGTGTTACCATCAACTCTATCCATTTCCACACTTTTACAGTCAAGCTCATGAAAAATTTTACATACATTAAGCATCAGTGCCCCTTCTCAGCCCTCATCCTATCTCCTAGTAACCTATACTCAGGTTTTAACTCTGTGTTTATTCTTCATATTTAGTTCATATTAGTGAGACCAAACAATATTTGTCCTTTTTTGTCTGGCTTATTTCACTCAGCATAATGTCTTTAAGGTTTATCCATGTTATCATATTTGTCCCAATTTCATTTATTCTTGCTGCAGCATAGTATTACATTGTATGTATATACCACCTTTTGTTTATCCATTCATCAATTGATGGACATTTGGGTTGTTTCCATCTTTTAGCAATTGTGTATAATGCCACTATGAATATCGGTGTGCAACTGTCTGTTCACTTCACTGTTTTCAGTTCTTTTAGAAATATTCCTTGTAGAGAGATTGCCAGATCATACGGCAGCTCTATATTTAGCTTCCTGAGGAACCACCAAACTGTCTTCCACAGAGGCTTCACCATTCCACATTCCCACTAACAGTGAAGGAATGTTCCTATTTCTCCATATCCGCCCCAGCACTTGTAGTTTTTTGTTATTTTTTTTTTTAAACAATGGCCATTCTATGCCACGTGAGATGATATCTCATTGTTGTTTTGATTTGCATTTGATCGCTAGTGATATTGAACATTTTTTCATGTGCTTATTTATTTATTTATTATTTTTTTATTGTGGGTAAAAATCAACTTTTTCACAATACATACCAATATTTTTAAAATGATATATAAATATATATGCATATATGTGCATTTGCTTACTAAAATGTTGTTTTTATATATATATTTTAAAAGGTGCTTAGATTACCCAAATATTACACAGAAACTACAGGGATTCCCATGTTGCCCACCTCCCACACCTCCCACAACATCCCACACAAACATCTCCCACAAGTGTGGCCCATCACCCTCAATGGACTTACACATCCTGGGGCCTTGCCATCAACCATAGACCACAGTTCACATCGTAGACTACACTCTCTCCCACACAGTTCTGAATGGTGTGCTTTTTTGCTGTTTGTATTTCCTCTTTGGAGAAATGCCTATTTAAGTCTTTTGCTCATTTATTTTTTTATTATTTTTATTTTTTTATTTTATTTTTTTATTTTACTGGGAGGTCCTGGGGATCGAACCCAGGTCCCTCCATATGGGAGACGGATGCCCAACCAGTTGAGCCACATCTGCCCCCTTTTGCTCATTTTTAAGTTGGATTGCTTGCTCTTTTATTGTTGAATAGTATGATTTCTTTATATACCATTGGCCACCCTTTAATATTGATCCATTTTATGATGTTATTCTTTAATGATTTTTCATAGCATTGTTAATTTTCCAAATACTTTGTCAATTAATAAAAAAACAGATCTGGACGTGGTAAGGAGAGATTTTACATGGAAGGATTATTGCAAAGGGAGAAAGGGGCTTTTGCAATAGAGGGAGGCTACTATTGCAATAGGGGGAATGCTCTGAACATAAGGTCCACAGGAGTCTCAAGTGTTAGGCAAAAAGGGTTTTTCTTTTATAGAGAGATGAGAACAGATTGTAGGGAAGTTGGATGAAAGGTTGGTGTGATTAGATAATAGATCTGAGACTGTTTTATGCTGAAGCAGCTTCTTATCTGGCAGGCATCCTTGAAGTCCATGGGTCAGGAGCAGGGGTCCTTAAACAGGGGTCTGTGAGCTTGAATTAAAATTCAAAAGAACATTATGCTTGTGGGGACATGTTGGTGCAGGTGTGATATATTTATTAAATAGTACACAGTATAGTGTGGACTTAGTAATGGGTCTGCGGAACAAAAAAGGTGAAGAACTCCTAGCTGGAGGAAGGAGAGAAGCGTTAACAAACATTTGGTTGAGAAGCCTTGGGTTCCAGTTGATGGCGAAGACCAGCAGTTCAGCTCATCATTTATGAGGCAAAGAATGGGAATGTGGAGGGTCTGTGCCCAGCCTTGTCATAAACCCATGAGTCTTATCAAAGTCATAATGCAGAAGGGCAGTTCTTTGCAGCAAGCTGTTTGGTTTTCTGGAGTACAAAAGTCGGGGGTGTTTCTTAACCTTCCCTGTTCCTCAGGATCACAGGGCTCAGGTAGAAATTTAACATTGTCAATTTTAAACATTTTTAAAGATTGTTGTTGTATCAAGTTGCTGAGGATTCCAGTCTTCCTCTATTCTGTGACACACTCTGGTTGTTCCTTTTCCTCTGTTTTATATGTTTTTTGACTTGGAAATCTCACACCACCTAGATTGCTAAATATTACCCAATACTCACATATGTTGCACAGTTGGAATTTTATTTATGATAATAGATTCCCCCCCCCCCCCCCAGACCTGGGCAGAAATAAATTTTCATGTTTCCCTGAAGGATGATTGGTAAGAGGGTTTCTGGGCCCCTGTTCATAGGGGACGTCTGTGGGGGTCCCCTCACAGACTCTTGCCTCTCAAGGTGCCAAGCCCATGCGTTTTTTTTCCCCCTAGTAGTCAGGGACTATTTTAGGATCATCTTTTCCATGGACTGCCACGGAGTCAGAACATACGCTTATTGCTCTGTTGTTGAGTTCCCTTTTTATTTCTAACATTTTGAGATTTCTTTTTTCTTTCTTCCATGTTTGCCTCGATATTAATCTTGTTTGGTTACATTTTAGCCAGCATGTGTATTGTTTAAAGTGGCAGTGTAAATTTGAACTTTACATTAGCACCGAACACAGTGAAACTAACGCTGTTGGAGGAAGGGAAGAAAGAGGAGGAGGAGAAAATCCACCAGGGATACAGAAGAGGCAGACAAGGATCTGTCACAGATTACTCCAGAGAGTCCCGGAGCATCTTCCAGGGACCTCCTGTGGGACCATCTTGCCCTGACTGCTTCTCTATAATGGGAGTATTAAAAACGGGACCTGGTAGCTTGATTAGATGGGACTCTGTGGAGATGATTTCAGGAGGTGACAGCCCTAGTGCGGCACTCAGTGCCGTGATCAGCTGGCGGAACAGGGCTCTAACAGAAAAGGATGTTCCTGCTGCTTTGTACCCCGAAACTGAATAAAGTTGTGCATCTCATGAAAAGCATTGGAAAGTGATTAGATCACCGGTAGTCCGCTCTGAAAGTGACTCCTGTGTAAAGCAACTCACATTCAGAAAGTGCCTATGTTCCTAGTCTCTGCAGGGACTATCAGCATAGCAGAGGAGGTGGGTGTACACAACCAGCCTTAAAACAACGTGAGGCTGGCCAGAGAATTGGTCAGAACAGATGCTGTGGAGCAAAGACAAAGGAATACAAACTGGTTAAATGAGGGGGGGAGTGCAGCAGTAGGAAAACCTTCCCAGAGGTAGTGGTGGAGCTTTGTCATTAAGGATGGTACCTGCAGGAGGAGGGGTAAGGGAGTGTAGCCTGAGGACAAGAGCAGGCCTCCCTCTGTAGGGAATTCAGACCCCTATAGTTCACCTTCTGGGGCCAGAACCAAGGGGTATAGGAGGAGTAGGTGAGGCTGGGCCCAGGTTATGAAAAACTTTGAATATAAAATTTACCTTCATTTGTTTTATATTTTTCCCCCGGAAGTTAGAGAAAATGACCTTTGCATCAACTCAGTAGATGCCTACATTTGGATTATATTTTGATTATCTTAAAGTCCTTGCCACATACCTAATTTCCCTTTATGAGCTGACGTAGCTGGTGAAATAACTGATCTAATTATTAACTGATCCAATATATTAATGCTGGGAGAAGTAAGGGATTTTGAAATTCGGTGGCATAAAAGTCACTCAGAAATACTACTCTTAGTGCTTATCATAAAAATTTGATACAAGAAGCTTTCTCCTTGACTGAGACAAAGACTAAGCAAGGCTATGCATTTTTTACCATGACAATTTCACATCACATGCTATTTATGCTACTTGTGATTTTCTGAGACATCAATAGGACTTGCAAATTGATGTGCTTAGCATTTTATGCAAAAATAATGATTTCTTAGCTCACCTTTATTTATAATCACTGCAAAGTCATATAAAAAAAAACAATGTGTGAGGAGCTTTCACTAAATTGGTAAAGCTCATCACAGTACTTTCTAGACTAGTATGATGTAAGAAGTAAGATAATATTCCTATACAGGCACAAAGTCTTTTAATATTCACTTATAATTATGTGTATGCTAGACCGCAAAATTCACAGGAAAACATTTGTTATTCCGGTCTGGGTTTTAATTAAAGATGAGAGTAAATACAGTGTTTTATGGCCATGCTAGTCAGATTTTACTTAACCCTTAGTTCTTTTATTCAATATAAATTAGTATTTTAATATCTACTGTTAGTCCTACTGGACAATGAATGGCAATAAAATGAAACATAATACCTGATTCCTTTGATTAATGCTTTACTATTTTCTATTTTTGCCTCTTTGGATTTGGGTATCTAGTGTCATCTTTAAGGTGGGGCATCTCTTGTTTGAATTTGTAAACTGCAAACATAGTCAACAGTCAGATCATGTGTGGTATTTTTGCAAATGTGAATAAATGGAGATTAAGGTCATGCCCCTTACTTGCGGTCATACCCCTTGCAGATTTGAAGCTAAGTTCCAGGAGTAGATAGCTGATATAGGAATATTGCATGATGGGTATAGTATAGTATAGTGTTCATATGATATAGGAATAGTGTCTAAATATTTGTCTTCAATATTTAGAGACCTGAATATTTGAGAAAAGTTGTAAATTCTGAGTAGTAGTAATATTTTTTCTAAAGCTATTTTTGATAAATTGGTAGGTTTAAGTGTATTTAACACAACTGGGAGGAAGTAGTTGCAATTATTTTGCTGAATGCACTAAAGCTTTGCAAAAAAGATGACATACTAGATAGAATTCAGAGAATTGAAATGTAATTGTTTAACTAAAATGAAAAATCAGAAGACAGTCATATGTGGTGGTGGTAGACTCTGAGAAATGAGTGAAAAGACTCCTTGTCTCATGTGAAGCTGTATCATTAAATAGGCTTTTAGATTTTAATCAACCTTTAGAACCAGAATCAGAAAGATATTTTTCAAAAAGTTGGAATAGGATGATGACTCAGAGAGAGAGAAAAAAAAATTTAAGAGAGAAAATTATTACCTGAAGACATTAAACGTAAACTTAGCTGACATTTGTCACAGTTGTTTCAATGCTGGGTACAAAAGAAAGCATATTTAGCTACTGATTTCAAAACAGACTGGAATCTAGATGTGGTATTTCTTAAAATGTTTTCATTCACTGAACAGACATTTGTTAGAGGTTAATGTTCATCAGCCACTAAGGAAAGCAATTTCTGTTCAGTTGCTCACAGAAGTGGAGCTCATAGAAGAACAGGGGAGGGATTAGGAGGCACGGGGAGAGGACGGTGAATTCAGTTTAGGGTGAAGGGGGTAGTTAGTGTAGAAATAAGGAGCATTTAACTTGAATTGTCAAAGCCAGGCAGCTAAAGAGCTATGTTCACTTGGCTGGCTTTAGTACTATGAGTGATAAGAGGCAAGAGACAGTCTTTTCTGATGATTTGTATTTACTGTCACCTGGCTTCCCAGACCTTCACTGGTGAGTAGATTGGGAAGGAAACTTCCCTCCAAGCTGGATCCTGAGCTTGTGCAGAGCAACAACCTTCATCTAGAAGAGTTCAAATTTGCACTGTCATCTATGTTTGAAGAACAGACAGCTTGCCCCTGGCTGGTGGGAACAATGAACTAGTTGCCTTTGTGGATCTCAGGGTTCCTATACTCTACCTGGAAAAACTGCCTTTCTGTGCCATGCACTGCTTCCCCTGGCTGTCCCTAGGCAGACTGGCTAAACCTAAGGTGCTGGTTTTGGCTCTGTTCTTCTCATCCACCTGAGCACAGGTTTTATAGAGATGCAGATTAGGAAGTCCTTACTATTGCTAAGATCCTAGAGCATCCCCTTACTAGAAGGTATATCCTGTCTAGGGCCCAACAGAATAAATAGACAATTTGTGACCTGAGTATTGAAGGATGAGGAGCTAGCTTGGCAGATGTGGGGCTGGAGGGGGAGGGATAGGTACATCCCAGTGAGCACCAAGGAACAGGGACATGATAGAGTATCTTGTAATGAATTATAAGAAGCTCAGAATTGCCAGCCTAGAAGGTAAAATGGTAGAAGTAGTGAAAAATGAGGCTGAACAGGAATGCAGGGTTCAGATCGTTCAGGACCTTGTATAGGAAGTTAGAGTTATGAACTTTGTTTTGAAAGTGATGGGGAGCCATGAAAGGATTTTGAATGGGAAAATTTGCTTGGTGTTTTAAAAAGATTGATCTGGAAGCAATGTGGAGATGGGAGAAAAATGGTTGGAAAGTAATCAGAGCCCGAAAATGAGAACTAATAAGAATATGGGTTAATGTAGCTATGTGGGATGGAAAGGAAGGGCTAGAGTTGGTAGATATTTAGTAGAGAAGTGATCGGACTCATCAGTAAACTTGGGGAGTGGAGGAAGTAGAGGGGCCTAGGGTGAAAGGTTCTGGCTGGTACCTTTGGGTAGGAGGTCCATTATTGCAGGAAGGGAATAGAATAGAGGAACATGACTAGATTTGAGTTGAGATAAGACAATGAGGTTATTTTTTGATATTTGGAAGCTAAGCAACCCCAAAGATCACTGGCAACAAGCTCCAGAATGTTACAGACTTTGGACTTCTTGTGTGAAAACCGTAAGCCAACAAATTGCTGTGGTTTAAACAAAACCATTGTGTGGTGTTTGTCACAGCAGCCTGGCAAAGTGAGAGTTAATGCACAATCAGTACAGGGTCTCTGTTTGGGGTGATGGAGAAGTTTCCGCAATGGATAATGAATGTAGTAAATGCCACTGAATTGTATATTTGAAATTGTATATTTGAAAGTGGTTAAAATGGGAAATTTTATATTATGTATATATAATATGGTACCACAATAAAAACTTTTTCAAAATGGAAGGTACATTAATGGCCAATAAGCACATGATAAGGTGTTCAACTAATGATGTTGAATCAGACACCAGGCAAGTGAAACTGAAAGCACAATGAGATGCCACTACACATTAAAATTAAAAGGATTAAAAACTAAAAAATTATAATTGTTGTAGCTTCACTGCTATTGAAATTTCTCTAGACTAATTATCTTAGCCTCTAAAGTCTTTTTGGAAGTAGGTGGAAGTAGAGGATATAAATAAATACTGTTTAATCAGGTAAACAGAGTTGTATCAGCTTGTAGGTTATTTCTGAGTTAGCTCAATAAATTGCCTCCTTTATTATTTTTCACAATAAAATCTTACCTGCTATCTATGAAAAAAAAAATCTGTGATTTGAATGCCACCACCTACACTTGTATTGCATCACTTTGGGAGCTGTGTGTGTGTGTGTATGTGTGTGTGTGTGTGTGTGTATGTGCTTTCAATATACTGTCAGCATTTGAGACTTAAATAAGAAAGAAGCAAACCAGGTAAGTGGGCAGGAAAGTATTGCAATGAATTTATTTTTAAATGATAGCAAAAGTAAAAGGAGGGGAGCAGAAATGTATTAAGCAAACAGTATACAGAACTAACATGGGGAAGACAGAAAACAATTTAGGGAGAAAGGCAGCTTACAGGTATAGGAGGAATAGGGTCATTTTGAAGGAATGTGGTGAAGAGTGGTTAATGACATCAGGGTTTTCATGGAAAAGACAGCTCCTCTAATGAGGAGGCGAAGAGCCCAGAGCAGTGATGCGTCTCGTTGTTGCTGCAGTTCACTGATAATCTTTTTCCCCTTGTAGAGAAATATGGGATTTTCTACTCGTTACTTTATTTGTACTTTAACCAAGGCCAGGGATCTATTACTTTATATAGGGCGGTTGAATTATTTTTCAGCTTTCCCTAACCTGCTCATCAGTGCTGTTTTTGTTTTCAGTTTATGCAAATCTGTAAATGGTTCTTTATTTAGGCACCTTGTTATAAAAACCTTTGTGAACATTTCCCAGCTAGGGAAAGAGGTCTGAGGGATTAAAGGTCAGATTGTAGTCAGTCGACCATTTATGGAATAAACTGGTGTTCAACAATAGACCTGTTCTGGGGGCAAACGAAGTACACAAATTTTAAGAAACCAAAGCATTCACATTGAACTACAATACAATTCCACCAAATCTTCACATAACAGGTTTTAGAGAATACTCATGTTTCTCATAATGACCAAATGAAATATTATGGGTCCATTTGCAAATTCATATGAACCCACCCTCTTTCTTTACCTAATTTAGAAAAAGAAATGTTCCAGCAAAGAAGATAATTGGATAATTAGGCTTTTTTGCTTTGGTGCTGGCAGCATGATCATTTTTTGAGGGAGGAAGGGTAAAAAATTGCTTTGAATATTTGTTCTTTTAAAAAATATATGGGTTTTATTAGAATGGTAAGAAACAGTAAATAGAGAGTCTAAAAGATCTGCCAGATTCTTACCAGGGCTTGAAAGTAAATGATACTCTTGTGCATAGTTGTACTTTGAACACATGGTTTTCCATTTTCTTGGTATTCCAATTTCTTGATATTTGTTTGACTTGAAAGCCATTATCTACATGTGTATTGCATCACTTTGGGAACTATTTGTACCTCATTTCAGCAATTATTGCATCTTTTGAGGTATAAATGCAAAGAGGAGGAGATAGGGAAGAGAAAGGAAGAATAAGAGTTGGAAGAGAATTTAAATTAACCATGTCATCATCCAATTCAACTGTCCTATTGAATTAAGTTGGGTTACTTGAATATGTGTTCTGGGTTAGAAACAAATAAATCACAGATAGGCTCTTGAAGCAGTTTCTAAACTTGGGATTTGGTAGTGTCAGTGAAGGCAATGTTTGACTCTTATAAAGATAGGTGTTCCTTTTATGTTCTTATCACTATTGACTGTCTTGTGATTGTCTGTTTGCTTGCTGTCATTCTTCACTAGACTTTTAGCCACAGAGCTGTCTTGATTTTGCATATTTGGTGCCTAGTACACTGATTGACATATAGTGGGCACTAATACGTGTTTTCTGAATGAATAGGTGAGAGAAATGGGGAAACCTCAGCATCTAAAACAGAGATGAAAATAATAACAGTAATGCTTATGATAAAGTAATAACATTTAGGAGCACTTATTATGGGCCTGACGCTCTTCAAAGTAATTTCTATGTGTTGACTCATAATAATCAGATAATAGTATTCTACTAATTTTACAGATCGGAAAACTGAAGTATAGAGCTGCTTGTTAAAAGGTGCTGGAGCAAGGATTTGAATCCTAAAAATCTAGCTCAGAGGCAATGCTCTTTTACCACCCTATGAAGTAATAGGGCTCAGTCTGGCCCACTTGCCTAAGGCAGTTGAGACATAAGCAAACACTGCTCTTGTGGTGAACTGCAGTCAAGTCTTCAGTGGTCATGGCATTATGAAGATGAATAGAACATGGACATATGAATGTGGTATGGGGATAATTTCACTCACATGGCAGAGGGAGACCCCAAGGTCAAACAGCACAAACTTGTGGACCTGGGTTCTTTTGGGCAGGTGGATTCCTCACGATAGCCAGGCTTCAGTGACTACAGACATTCCTGGTGCTTGTGTAAGGGACTAGGGAGCCAACCTGGAGCCGTATTGGTCTCTAATATCTTTATTCCCCAAAAATAATATTTGCACCATTTCTTTGCCAGTTTGGTAGTAAACTGATATGAAAGCCACTTTCAACTGAATATGAAGTATCATTCTCCCCAATCTTCAAACTTGGACCAGGCTTTGTGCTATGCTTAACTCTTTCTCTGGGCAATTTACTTAATTCCTGTTCCTCATTTCCTTTTTTGAAAAATGGAAATGATAGAGACCCCTATCTCTTGGGCTTGTTGTTGAGATTAAATGAGTTATTATGTGAAAACCTTTTAGAAAAGTGCTTTTAGCACTTACTATTCCTGTAGGACATTGCAGTCATGAAACTTCAATTTGACTGATGAGTTTTTACCACTTGGATAACTCCAGTTCAACTAAAATGGTCTGAAAGGTTACATTATCACCTTACCCTGCCCTGAGCTGGAAAAAAGTGGAGGAGTAAAGTACTTTTTTTATTTTTGAGAGATAAAGACGAGAGGCATAGTAAGTTCAATGGACTTGTTCAGCATCATACAAATGGTTAGTGCATGTCTGTTGATCAAGTTGAATAAAGAATTCTTAGGCAGATTTTCTAATTGGGTGTGCTTGTTGTGTGTTCATTGTGTTAGAACTAATGGTAGTGAGTCTTGTGAAATCCAGGAAAGTAGGCTTTCTGAGAAGACCATGACTTACTCCAGGGTCCCAAATGTCCAGAAGCCCAAATTCTTGTTGTTTTACCTATAATATGTAGCAAAATTAAGCCCCAATTTCCTTTCCTGACTGATCACCAATAAAATCATTTCCCATCTGATGCACAGAGAGAAATTGTTTGCATAATCTAGCCCATCTCAGTCTCCTGAGTGGGTCTTTTTTATTGACTGAACTGCTTTTCAGAGAATAAGGAAAGGCCATTTTATTAGAGATTTGCTAGAGAAGTGGGGGCTTCAAGGAGACCATCTGTTGGTTGGTTCCTAAGCAGTGAAAGTATAAAGGCCACAGTGTCTTTTTTGTTTGTTTGTTTTTATTTTTTTTTTCACAGTGTCTTTTGAATTCCAAGAGATCTTAGGGGCCACCTGGTCCAAATCTCACATTCGACTGATGAAAAAGGCCAAGAGAGGTTTAGAAATTTGTTCCCTGGCTTGGTTTGACTCCAACTCCTTTCACCCCAGTCTTTATTGTTGTTGTCTGATAATGATAGCATGTAGCAACTGATTGGGAGATTGTCCAAATAACCGTGGCAATGGTGTCTGAGGAGCAGCCTGGCAGCTGTGAGGAATTCAGGACATTTCATTTTTCACTCCTTATCTTGGTATTTGATGCCATTAATCAACCAAATATTTAAATGATCTGACTTTGTAAATTAACAATAGTTTTCTTTTAAACCTCCCAAAAATGTGCAGTTTGGATAGTGGTTGTGATTTTGAAGAGAGTTAATTGTATTTTTTTTTTTTTT
>JAKSZT010053813.1:10076343-10114947 GCA_026826555.1 Tolypeutes matacus
CTGCAACATTACTGAACTCCTTTATAAGTTCTAGAAGCCTTGTTGTCGATTTCTCAGGGCTTTCTATGTATAGGATCATGTCATCTGCAAATAATGAAATTTTTACTTCTTCTTTTCCAATCTGGATGCCTTTTATGTCCTTTTCTTGTCTCAGTGTTCGTGCAAGTACTTCTAAGACAATGTTAAATAGGAGTGGTGATAGTGGGCATCCTTGTCTTGTTCCCGATCTCAGAGGGAAGGCTTTTAGGATTTCACCGTTGAAAACGATGTTAGCTTTGGGTTTTTCATATATACCCTTTATCATTTTCAGAAAGTTTCCATCTATTCCTATCTTTTGTAGTGTTTTTATGAGGAAAGAGTGCTGTATTTTGTCGAATGCTTTTTCTGCATCTATAGAGATGATCATGTGATTTTTTTCTTTCAGTTTGTTTATGTGGTGTATTACATTGATTGATTTTCTTATATTGAACCATCCTTGCATACCTGGGATGAAACCCACTTGGTCATGGTGTATAATCCTTTTGATATGTTGTTGAATGCGATTAGCAAGTATTTTGTTAAGGATTTTAGC
This sequence comes from Tolypeutes matacus, assembly GCA_026826555.1. Lineage (NCBI taxonomy): Eukaryota > Metazoa > Chordata > Mammalia > Cingulata > Chlamyphoridae > Tolypeutes > Tolypeutes matacus. Next base: position 10,076,915 of record JAKSZT010053813.1, read on the forward strand.
ATCTAGGTTCATTAGAGAAATAGGTCTGTAATTTTCCTTTCTTGTGGTATCTTTATTTGGTTTTGGTATTAGGGTAATGTTGGCATCATAGAATGAGTTAGGTAATATTCCTTCTACTTCTATTTTTTGGAAGAGCTTAAGTAGAATTGGTGTTAGCGCTACTAACGAATGTTAGTAGAATGTTTGGTAGAATTCAGCTGTGAAGCCATCTGGTCCTGGACTCTTCTTAGTAGGGAGGTTTTTAATGACTGAGTCTATCTCTTTACTTGTAATTGGGCTGTTGAGTTCATCTATTTCTTCTTTCATCAAAGTCAGCTGTTTGTGGGTTTCTAAAAACTTGTCCATTTCCTCTAAATTGTCATACTTGTTGGCATATAATTTTTCAAAGTATCCTCTTATGATACTCTTTATTTCTGTTGGGTCAGTAGTGATATCACCTTGCTCATTCCTTATTTTATGTATTTGCATTTGTTCTCTCTTTTTCTTTGTTAGTCTGGCTAAGGGTTTGTCAATTTTATTGATATTCTCGAAGAACCAGCTTTTGGTTTTGTTTATTGTTTCCAGTGCTTTCTTATTCTCTATTTCATTTAGTTCTGCTCTAATCTTGGTTATTTCCTGTTTTCTACTTCCTTTAGGTTTAGTTTGTTGTTGTTTTTCCAATTCCTCCAAGTGTGCAGTTAGGTCTTCAATTTTAGCTCTTTCTTCTTTTTTAATATATGAATTTATGGCTATGAACTTCCCTCTCAGGACTGCTTTCGCTGCATCCCATAGGTTTTGATATGTTGTTGTTGTTTTCATTAGTTTCAAGGTAGTTACTGATTTCTTTTGAAATTTCCTCTTTGACCCACTGTTTGTCTAAGAGTGTGTTGTTTAACTTCCATATCCTTGTGCCTAACCTGTTTCTCTGGCCCTTATTGATTTCCAACTTCATTCTGTTGTGGTCAGAGAAATTACTTTGTATAATCTCAGTCTTTCTGAATTTATTGAGTGTTGTTTTGTGGCCTAGCATGTGGTCTATTTTGGAGTATGTTCCATGTGCACTGGAGAAGAATGTAAATCCTGCTGTATTTGGGTGTAGTGTTCTGTATATGTCTATTAAGTCCAAATCTTCTAATGTATTGTTGAGTGCCTTAGTTTCTTTATTAATTCTCTGCCTAGATGTTCTGTCTAATGATGATAGTGGTGTGTTGAAGTCCCCTGCTATAATTGTAGAAGAATTTATTTCTCCTCTTAGTTTTTCCAGAGTTTGCCACATGTATTTTGAGGCACCTCGATTAGGTGCGTAAATGTTGATGATTGTTCTCTCTTCTTGAGAGATTACTCCTTTTACTAATATGTAGTGTCCATCTTTGTCTCTTACAATAGTTTTGCATTTAAAGTCTATTTTGTCTGATATTAGAATAGCTACTCCTGCCCTTTTTTGGCTATTGTTAGCTTGTAAAATGGTTTTCCAGCCATTCACTTTCAGCCTCCTTGAATCCCTGGGCCGAAGGTGGGTTTCTTGTAGACAGCATATAGATGGATCATATTTTCTTATCCATTCTGCCAATCTATGTCTTTTGATTGGTGAATTTAATCCATTAACATTCAGTGTTATTACTCGTAAAGAATTTCTTACTTCCGTCATTTTTTCTTTCGGTTAATGTATGTCATATGCTGTTTTGTTTCTCTTTTTGAGTTTTCAGTTGTTTTTAAACTCTCCTCCAACTCTCTCTCCTTTGTTTTTTCCTTTCAACTTGTAGAGATTCCTTTAGTATTTCTTGAAGTGCTGATTTCTTCTTGACATACTCTCTTAATTGCTGTTTATCTGTGAATATTTTGAACTCTCCATCATTTTTGAATGCCAATTTTGCTGGATAGAGAATTCGTGGCTGGAAGTTTTTTTCTTTTAGTGTTTTGACTATGTCATACCACTGTCTTCTTGCCTCCATGGTTTCCGCTGAGAAATCAGCACTTAATCTTATTGTGCTTCCCTTGTATGTGATGGTTCTCTTTTCTCTTGCTGCCTTGAGTATTTTCTCTTTGTCTTGAGCATTGGACAATTTGACAAGTATATGTCTTGGAGTTGGCCTGTTGGGATTTATACTATTTGGGGTGTGCTGTGCTTCCTGGATCTTTACATCCATCTCTCTCAATAGAGTTGGGAAGTTTTCAGCCATCACTTCCTTCAACACTCCTTCTGTTCCCTTTCCCTTCTCTTCTCCTTCTGGGATGCCCATAATGCGTATGTTTGTGCGTCTTGCATTATCGGTTAATTCCCTGAGAGCATACTGGATTTTTTCTATCTTTTTGTCTATCTTTTCTACAATCTCTTTCATTTCAACTGTATTGTCTTCCATATCACTAATTCTTTCCTCTGCCTGTTCAATTCTGCTGCCATGTGAGTCCAGCGTCTTTTTCATTTCTTGACTTGTGTCTTTGCTCACCATTATATCCATTACCTTTTTAAGTGTGTTAGCTATTTCTTCAGTATGTTCTCCCAGTGTCTTCTTTATATCCTTAATCTCTTCCTTCAGTTCTTTAAGTTGGTCCATGATATTTGTTTGGATAGCTTTGATTAGTTGTTCGATGTACTGCATTGCTTCCTGGTTTTTATTTTGTGCACTGGACTGGTCCATGTTTTCCAGTTTCTCAGAGTCATTTGTATTTTTCTGTTGCCCTCTGGTCATCATATTATCTTGATGGGTTTGTTCAGTTGATTAGCTTTTCTCTATGCTCTAGAATTTTATTTAGCTGTTGGTTCTGCGTGTGAGTTAAGTTTTCTCTTTGGCAGTTTTTCTTCTTATTTTATTTCCTTGCTTCTTTCTATGTTCCCTTGAAGGCAAAAGGTTAGGGCCAGAGGAATCAAAAGATGTAAGGAAGGCAGAAGGATAATAGAAATATTGATAAAAGTTAGAAGAGGGGCAAAATGAGACTTAGTGAGATGAATATTTAACTTGTGTAGGCAGTGTAGAGTACTAGGAAAAAATATGGAGTTCCTACAATGGACTGGGAAAACAAGTGGAGGAATATATATATATATAGTGATTTAGAAGGCTAGAATTATGAGGAGGGAGAGAAATAGTAGAGAAAGGTCTGAAAGGAAAAAGTTAATACTAATAAAAAAAAAAAGAAAAAAGAAGAAGAAGAAACAAAATAGTTGGGATAGAAATTGACACCCTTAAGTTGTGGGCCTATGAAAAAATGTTGTCTCTAAGAGCCACAACAGAAAACAGAAGGCAGAAAGATGCAGGAAGGATAAGCGATAGTTTGTAATACAGAATCAATATATACAGCGAGTGGGAAATTACTGAATAAGAAGCCCAGCAAATAAGCGACCAGCTGGCAGCTCCTATTTAAAAAAAAAAAAAAAATAGAAGGAAAAAGGAAGGGGGGAGGAAAATGGGAATAATAGCAATAGACCAGAAAGTAACAGAGAGAAACCAAAGATCCACACAGGCAAGCAGTCAAACAGAGCTAAGGGGGGTCAATGATTCCCCTAGGGTCCACGTGGATCCTTCCTGCCTACTTGTGTTTATCAATGAATTTCCCCACAGGGTTCTATATGCAGGTCCTGAAGCAGCTTTTAGCTATTAAACTAAATTAAAAAGAATTTATTTTTCATTTGTTGAGGTGACCTCACTTTTTTTTTTTTTTTAGCCAAATGCAGGACCCAAAATAATTCCTCCTCTAGACCAACCCCCTTACGGAAGGGACCCTAGCTGGGCCCGTGGAAATTAATCAAGCACGTCCCACTTTCCGGACTCCCCTGGTTATCTTAAGCTCTGATGTTAGTCAGTGAGGAGTGCTAAAGATGGCGGATTCCGCCCCTTCTGGCGCCGAGCTCCAGCATCCCCGGGCTGCTCAGTAAATCAGTTTGAGTGCAGATTCACGTCTGCTCTCAGCCTAATGCTGCTTCAGATCGGCTTATCTGCTCCCCAAAGCTATGGGGCGGTGCAGGCAGTCAGATCAATGTCTAAAAATATCAAATACCCTTCCCTGTCTTCCAACCGAACCCTCCCTTTTTTGGGAAGTGTCCCTTCCTCCTGGCTCCGCAGCGGCCCGGGTCTTATCCCTGGGTGGCTAGGGAAATCAGCTGCGTTGCCCGACCAAAATCTCCCCTCCGGTTCACTGGATGCTATTTAGCTCGTTTGCTCTGTTCACACAAGGTCCAAGGGGCGCCAGGCGGCCAGGTCCCCAGAAAATAAAACTTTTTCGTCCCGCCCGCGGTTCCAAATGGCCGTTTTATTTTTTTTTCCCTAACCGCGGGGCTCAGCCGCCTGTGCCAACCTCCACCGGCAATTTCAAAACTCACGAATCTCCGCCGTTGGGTCCACGCTGCCGATCCGCGCAGATAGATGTCCCAAGCTTCTCACTCCACGCGTGCACAGCACAGACCCCCGGGCAGGACCCCGTCCACAATCCGCCTTGCTCTGGGAGCTTGCAGTGTGCGCCCTCCTACACTAACGCCATCTTGGCCGCCCCTGTAGTTAGTTGTATTTTATACCTTTTGAAATAAGGCAAGAAAAAGCATTAGTCAGAATTTTTCTTATTTGTATGGTTCAGAGGTTGATAGCCTTTGGTATCTGTACCATGCCTGGCATTAAAAAATATTTGAGTGGGAAGGCATGGACCTTGAGTGCAACCTTATTGACTTATGTTCCTTTAGAAGTTCAAGAATATTAGTATTGATTAAGCTGTAGGGGACAATAAATAAGATGATACTTGAATGACAAGGCAAAGTCACCTTTAGGAAGAATATTTTTCATTAGCAGAGGATTTACCAATAGAGGTAGGAGTGAACTGAATCCCAGAAACATTGAATGAAAGTCTGATTGGAGGGGTCAGCATGAAAATGGAACTGGGATGAAACAAGAGGAACCAGGACAGAAGTAGTAGCAGATGTAGGGGGAAGAAGGGGAAGCACCTTCAATGGGCACCAAAAATGGTAACAAGGAAAGAGACACCAGCAACTGTAGATGCGGAAAAAACATTTAAGGTCATCATGAAAAACACTGGAGCCACCTAGGATATGCTCAGTAAAAGGGACACAACTTGGAGCCCCAGAGTCTTCACTGGGTGGGGGCAAAAGGTAAAGGTCATTGCTACTATTCCCCAGGCTCTTGTTTATTTCTAGAGCTGATTGGCCTGGAGAAGCCAGGGTGAGCCACGTGAAACCTGTTTAGACAGGCATGTCTACTTTTCTTCTATTGTAAATTGCTCATCATTCTTATTCTCTCCTGCTTTCCCCCTTGAATGCTGTACAACAATCCTGTTCCTGGAGTTTGCTGATCAAAATGCAATGCATAATTCTACTCAGTAGCTTCAAATTTTAAAAGAGGACTTTTCAAGATGTTACAGGTCCTCTGAATAAGAGGAATGACCTGAAAGTGTAGAATGATTTGATGTAGGACTGACATTTTGGGACAGAATACCATCTTCAAAAGGTTGCTCTTCTCTGCCTTTTTGTCTTGAACTTTGACACCATGTAGTAACTTATATTTTTGTCTAGAATTTCCCTAGCACCTCTCACTGATATTTCTTGCTGTCTCTATCTTACTTCTTTCAGATTCTCCAATATTCCACACTCTTAATTAGTCTTATATATACCTGATATATACGTAGCAAGTAAAGAATCCAATTTCTATCATGGAACCTTCTGGGAATGCCTGACATTTAATTACATTTTAGGTAATATTCACTTATAAGCTTTGTTTTCCTCTTCAAAGTCATAAATAGCCTGTGCTAATAATCCTAATATTTGTAATTTATATTCATGCCAATTGTAGAATTTAGGACCTGATAGAACATAATAATTAATAAATATTTGTTAGGCTTAAACCTTATGTTCTAATGATGCTATAGATTGATAAAGTTAATAACATTTTAATGATAGTAAATAATTTATCATTTTTCCTATTAAAAAAAAAAAAACTTAGTAAAAGCACAATGCCAAAGATACTTTGCCAAGCAATTTACTAGGAAGGATACTAAAATAAAACTTCAAAATAGTGAAGTGCTGGTACATGCGACAACATGGATGAACCTTGAAGACATCTGTTCAGTGAAATAAGCCAGACAGAAAAGGGCAAATATTTATGAATTCTCTTATATGAAATAGTTAGAATAAACAAATTCATAGAGACAGAAAGTAGAACCGTACTAACCAGGAAAGGAGGGAGGGAAATTGAGGAGTTACTGATTAATAAGTATGAAGCAATACTTTTTGTTTAAAAAAATGAAAATAGTCTGAAGATAGATAATGGTGAAAGTTGTACAGTATTTTCAATGTGCTTAATATCAAAGAATTGTCTACTTTTAAAAAAGTGGCATTTTAAACATAACTTTTTGATGTTAAATTGTACTTAAAGCTATCCGTTATTTAAAAGCCAAATTTTTTTTTTTTTTAATCCATTCATCTTTAAAAGTAAGTTAAAATAGAAAGTTGCTCTCGGGGGTTAAGAATACTTTTTTTTCTTCCAGAGCTCCAGTTTGTTCTCTCCCACTTCTTGTATTTTAAGCTACTCTTTTGAATTTCAAGATCATCCTGTATGAACACACATTGAAAATGTTTTAATAGATTATTATGCTGCGGGTCTAGAATTCAGGATGAGATAACTGGATGTATAATTTTTGCCTGAGCTAATTTAGATGGCTCACTATCACACATGGTGTACATTTTAATAAGTTTTCTTCAGTGACCTTGACCATAAAAATCATTTTTATATTATTCCTGTTGAAAGAAAAGCTTGACAGAATTAATAAGATTTCTTGACCTATTACAGATCCAACACAACTCTTGGAGATGGTAAACTTTGTAAAACTCTCTCATAAGCTTAAGTCCTCATGGGTTTCATTTTATGATTTTTAAACCATACATTTAAAAATAGGCATATTTAGTCTCTTTACATAAAAGATAACTCTTATGAAACTAGAGGTGGGGAGAATTACATTTTCAATGAGAGAAATACAATAACATGATTAGAAATAACATGTAAAATAGTGATAAATCTGTAACATGCTACCATACTTCACTTTGATAACGTTATACCCTTTTTTCTCATATTGTATTTTTTTTAACACGAACTTACCAAAATGGATAATAATGAAGCAGTGAGGCTTTTTCAGTTCTTAGAAGGATTTACTTTTCTTCCCAGAGCTAGTATGTACTTAATATACCCAAAAATTGTGGAAGAAACCCTGCTTTAGTCAAATTCGTGTTCATATGGTATGATGTTGAGGGAAAAGCAGGTTAACAATTAAGGGCCTGTTTCATTGAATTAGAAACTTCCGTGGATGGGAAGGTATGGGAGAGAAGTCAATCACATATTTACATTGTGAAAACGCACTGAATTTCTAAAACATGAGATTTTCTATACATACTTATTAAGTAGAAGTTTATGTTTTCTAGTCCATTTGGTTTATCTCCCTGGATGCTTTCAGATCTTATAGAGAAAAAAGTTGATCATTCATTCTTTTCACAAATACCAACTGACAACCATTCACTTTTCTAAGGACTGGAGATACATAGCGGTAAATAATATCAATAAAATATCCCAGTTCTGATAGAGTGCAAGAAGTCGACTTTGACAGGTGATAGCAGTAGTGTCTGTGAGAAGGGGTTGGATTGTGCATTGTGTCTTTTCAAGGTAGAACCAACAGACTGGGAGATTGGGTGTGGCCTATGAGAAGAAGAGAGGAATAAGGGAATATTCTAAAGTATTTGGTCTAGGCAACTGGAAGGAGGGAACGTCCATTAACTGAAATGGGAAGTCTCTAGAATTAGGAATTAGGGAGATCAGTAGTTAGCTTTGGTTATGCTAAGTTTAAGATATTAGACAGCCAAGTGCAGATGTTGAGTAGGCCACTGAACATAGAATTCTTAAGTTCAGGGGAGAGAGCTAGAATTGAGATACACATTTGAGAGAAGCATATAGGTGACATTTAAAATATGAGAAAGGTTGAGATCACTAAAGAAATGATTATCAGTAGAGAAGTTCCATGGCTGAGTTCTGGGAACACATCAATATTAAGAGGTTGGGGATAAGAGCAGAAAGAAGATTGAGGAGTAGTCAGTGAGGTGGGAGGGAAAGCTGGGGAGTATGATATTTATTTCTGTATACTTTAGTCTGTTGTGTTGATCTATATGTCTATCCTTTTTCTGGTACCTGCTTTATAAATAGTCTTAAAATAAATTTGAATGCTCCAACTTTGTTTCCTTCCTCAAAATTGTTTGGCTCTTCCAATTTTGGTGTGTTTTTTTTTTTTGCCTTTTTTCCCCCATACCCATTTTACAATCAGCTTGTAATTTTCTTCAAAAAATTCAGCTCAGATTTGAATTAGAATTATATTTTATCACTACATCAGTTTGGGGAGAACTGATATTTTAATTATATTTAATTATATTGGATAGAAATGGTTGGAGCAGATATCCTTGCCTAATGCCTTATTCTTAGAGAGGAAAGCATTCAGACTTACATATTAAGTATTATGTTAACTAGTTTTTTTCAAAGATACCCTTATCAACTTTGAGACAGTCATTTCTCCTTTTAGTATGCTGAGAGTTTTTCTCAAGAATGTGTGCTGTGGTTTTTTTTCCCCAAAAGGTATTTTGTTCTGAATCTGTTGATATATTATTAGAGAAATTGTGAACTTAAGAAGCAATCATGTATAATGTGCAGAATTCCTATACATCACCCTGCCACCAACACCTTACATTGTTGTGGAATATTTGTTACAGATTATGAAAGAACATAATCAGACAATTACCACTAACTATGGTCCATAGCATACACTTGGTATATATTTTTTCACAAATCCCCTGTACTAATACTATGTTTTGGTATTGTATATTTGTTATAGCTCATAAGAGAACACTCTCATATTTGTACTGTTAACCACAGTCCATCATCTACCACATGGTTCACTGGGTTATATAGTTCCATGCCTTCTACATTCTATCCCAAGTGTACACTCAGTCACTCTCACTTTTATCACAGAGTTTTGCAATCATTGCCCCAGTATGGTCACATATTTTTAATTTTTATTCTATTAACCTGTATTACAGTGATTAATTTTCAATTTTGAACCAATCTTGCATCTGGGATAATAGTACTTGGTTATGATGCATTATCTTTCTTGTATATTGTTGAATTAAATTTGCTAATATTTTGTTGAGATGGTTGCATTTATTTTCATGAGGGTTAGTCTGAGATTTCATTCCTTCTGTTCCTTCCCTCCCTTCCTTCCTTTTTATTGTAATGTCTTTGTCTTGGTTTGGTCTCTTTGTCTTGTTTTCATCTCAGAAAATAAGCTGGGAAGTATTTTGTTCTCTTTTATTTTCTGGAACGAACTGTGTAGAATTGGTATTGTGTCATCCTTAATTGTTTAGTAGAATTCACAAGTGAAACCATGCCATGAGTTTTCTTTGTAGGAGAGATTTTTAACCAATGGATTCATTTTCTTTAACAGACATAGGAATATTTAGATTATCTGTTACTTTTATGAGCTTTGGTAGCTTGTCTCTTTCAGTGAATTTGTCCACTTAATCTAATTTATCAAATCTATTGGCATAAAGCGAGTCATAAAATTCCATTTTTATCATTTTAATTTCTATGTTATCTGCAGTTTTATTCCCCTTTCATTTCTGATGTTGGTAATTTGTCTTTCTTTTTTTCGCCTTGAACAGTCTCACTAGAATGTTATCAATTCTATTGGTCTCACAGAACAAGCCTTTGCTTTCTTTGACTTTCTCTATTGTCTTCTGTCTTCTATTTAAGTGATTTCTGATTTCTTTATGTCCTTCCTTCTGTTTGCATTAGGTTTAATTTGCTTTTCTTTTTCCTTAGAGTAGACGCTTAAATAATTGATTTGAGACCTTTCTTTTCTAAATAAGAATTTAGTGCTAAAAATTCATCTTGAAGAACTGCCTTACATTTATCCCTCATTTTGACATGTTATCATTTTAAATTATTTCAAAATATTTTCTAATTTTCCTTGTGATTTTCTTTTCCTTTGGCCTATGCATTAGTTAAAAATATATTGTTTGATTTCCAAACTCTTGGGAATTTTAAGATATTGTTTTGTTATTGATTTCTCACTTAATTCTATTTGTTCAGAAAAATAAAAATATTGTATATTTTTAAATTAAAAACTTTGTTGAAATATGTTTTATGGCTCAGAGTATGGTTTATTTTGTTGAAGATTCCATGTGTATTTGCAAATGATGTGTATTTTGTTGATTTGTGGATTATTAGGTAAAGTTGGTTAATAATATTGTTTAGGTCTTCTATTTTCATATGATTGTTTTCCCTATTTGATCACTCTCAGAGGAATATTGGAGTCTCCATCTATAATTGTGAATTTGTCTATTCTACCAATTCTCTCAGTTTTTTCTCATGTGTTTTCAAGGTCTATTACTAGGTACCTGAGCTTTAGGATTTTCATGTCCTCTTGATTTATCCCTATGTGATGTCCTTCTTTATCCCTGAAAATATTTCTTGTTCTGAAGTCTACTTTACTTAATATTAATTAAGCCACTTAAGCTTTCTGTTGATTAGTGTTTTGATAGTACAAAATTTCCCGTTCTTTTATGTTTAACCCTTCTTTGTCTTTATATTTAAAGAGGGTTTTTTTTATAATCTAATCTGTAGTCCACCCTCTTCCTTAATTTTAGTGCTTACACCATTTAATACTTAATGGAATTATGGTTGGATTTAAATCCATTATGTACATCTAGTCTTCTATTTTTTCTATCTCATCTTTTTTTTTCCTTTTTCCTTTTTCCCTTTTGTATCATTCCATTTTATCTCCACTATTGGCTTTTTAACCACCCATCTTTTAAAATTGTATTTATTGGTTGCTCTAGGATTTTGATAAACATCTTCAATGTATAAGTCTACCTTCAAATAATACTATGTCACTTTCACAAATAGAATAGGAACTTCACCCACCCATCCTATCTCTATCATTGTCATATATTTTACTTGTATAAATATTATTGACCCTAATATGAACTGTTATTATTTCTGCTTTTAATTATCAATTATCTTTTAAAGAGACAAAAAAGAAAAAATATATTTTATAGTCACCCTTATTTTTTAAGCTAAGTAAGCAATATAATTCTTATCACCATTTATAACATTCCCATTAGAATATACAATAAAAATTCTATAAAATCATGTATTTTATTGCAATTTCCCATTGAAGGAATATCCCCTCCTGTCCTGTGGATTAGGAGAAACTCATCAGGAAGAAGTTCCAATCATCTCATTGTTATCTTCTGTAATTTTTCTTCTCCTCCAGCTGATAATCTTCAGGTCGAGACCACACTCTTGAGAAATCCTCTGTTTCTTCTTTTGTATATTCATCTAGACATCTGGACACTTTTTGTGGTTGAGGAAGCTCTTCCACTAAATTATTAAGAATATTTTCTGGAATATCCTCATCTGGAAACAGATGCAATCTTTGCATCAGAATTCTTCTGTGAAGGTTTTTTGACAGCATACCATAAACAGCTAGTTTTACAATTGCCAATTTGTCCTTCAGGTGAAGTTGTAGCTGTTACTTTTTTAAATCCATCCAGGTAACCAGTATGTGAGGAGTATACTTTTGTTAATCATTTGTTTCCAGAAATGCAGTATGTCTTGTGTTCATTATGATAACATGATCCCAGCAATCACTCAGCTGATGGTACACAGGTTTGTGCAATACATGAAACTTTATCAATGCCATAGCAGCAAGTTTGCCAGGGGGTTGCATGTTCACATCTAAGAAATACCACACTTGAGCAAAAATGGTCCATTGCTGGGGTGCCCTATAAAAACTCGACATGTGTTTCCATTGGCAGCTCAATTCTTTAAGCAGAACCTAGGACTGGTCATGCAGTATCACTCTCACACTTATTTTTATTATTTATGGAATATTTTATTGCTTTGTGTAGATCCAAGTTTCCAAATGGTGTCATATTCCTACCTGAAGATATACCATTAAACTCTTTTTTATTGCAAGTCTGTTGATAAGAATTCTCTCAACTTTTGTTAGTATGAAAGTCTATTTTTAACCTTCATTTTTGAAAGATGTTTTTGATGGATATAGAATTCTGGGCAAAAACTTTTTTCGTTTCTGTACTTTAAGGTGTCAGTCCTTTGTCTTTTTGTTTGTATCATTTCTGAAGAAAATTGTGTTCTAATTCTTGTATTTGCTCCCTTGTGCTTAACTCCCCTGACCATGGGTGTCTTTAAGATTTTCTCTTTGTTTTTGTCCTCAACAGTTTGATTTTGATGTGTCTAGGGGCATGTGTGGAGGGGTGTGTGTGTGTGTGTGTGTGTACTCACATACTATTATTTATCCAGCTTAGAATTGTTTGAGGTTCCTGGAATACTGGTTTGTTTTCTTTCATTATTTTTGATAATTCTCAGTCATTATCTCTTCAATTTGTTCTTTTGCGACATATTCTCTTTCTCTCCTACTGGGTCTTCAGTGATTATATATTGGACCATTTAATAACATCTTACTATGCTTACTCTTTTTTTCTAGCAAATACATTTTTATTTATTTTTTTCCTGCCATGTAGCTGTTCTAAAGAATTTTAATGTTATAAAAATTTAGTATGTTAATATAAAACTAATGTTCTGCCAATATCACTTGATTTTTAAAAATATATTTTTTATTTATTTTTAAAAGATGCTTAGATTACATAAAATGCTACATAAAAAAATATAAGGGATTCCCATGTGCCTCACTCCCCAGACCTCCCACTTTCCCCCGCATTAACAACATCCTTCATTAGTGAGGTACATTCATTGCAATTGATGAACACATTTTGGAGCATTGCCATTAAGCATGGATTATAATTTACATTGTAGTTACACTCTCTCTCACTCAATTCTGTAGGTTATGGCAGGATATATAATAGCCTGTATCTGTCACTGCAATGTCATTCAGGGCAATTCCAAGTCCTGAAAATGCCCCCACCTCTTTTTCCCTCTCCCTGACTTCAGCACTCCACTGGCCACTGTCTCCACATCCATGATATAATTTCTTCCATTGCTAGAATCACCATAAGTCTATAGTAGAATACCAGTAAGTCCACTCTAGTCCATATTTTATTCCCCAATCTTAGGAATTCTAGGATGGGGATGCCCACTCCACCTCTAGTTGGCAATAGTGAATAATGCCGCTATGAACATTGGTGTGCATATATCTGTTCGTGTCCTCGCTTTCAATTCTTCTGGGTATATACCCAGCAGTGGAATTGCTGGCACAAATGGCAGATCTATAGTTAGTTTTTTGAGGAACTGCCAAACTGGCTGGACCATTCCACATTCCCACCAGCAATGGATGAGGGTTCCCATTCCTCCACATCCTCTCTAACACTTGTAATCCTCTGTTTTTTTAATGGCCACCAGTCTAATGGGGGTAAGATGGTATCTCATTGTAGTTTTGATTTATATTTCCCTAATAGCTAGTGATGTTGAGCATCTTTTTATGTGCTTTTTAGTCATTTGTATTTCTTCTTTGGAGAAGTGTCTATTCAAATCACTTGCCCATTTTTAAAATAGGTAATTTGTCTTTTTATTTTCGAGATATAGGATTTCTTTATATATGCTGAATATTAGGCTCCTACCAGATATATGGTTGCCAAATATTTTCTCCCATTGAGTAGGCTGTCTTTTCACTTTCTTGAAAAACTCCTTTGAAGTGCAAACGGTTTTAATTTTGTGAAGGTCCCATTGATCTATTTTTTCTTTCACTGCTCGTGCTTTGGGTGTGATGTTCATGAAACCATTTCCTATTACAAGGTCCTGTAGATGCTTCCCTACATTATCTTCCAAGGTCTTTATGGTCTTGGCTTTTAAATTTAGTTCTTTGATCCATCCTGAGTTGATTTTTGTATAAGGTGTGAGATGGTATTCCTTTCATTCTTTTGGATATGGGTGTCCAGTTCTCTAAGCACCATTTGTTGAAGAGGCCATTCTCTCCCAGCTGTGTAGACTTGGTGGCCTTGTCAAATATCAGATGGTTGTATATGTGAGGATCTCAGTTTGGTTCCATTGGTCGGTATGTCTATCCTTGTGCCAATACCATGCCGTTTTGACCACTGTAACTTTGTAGTATGTTTTAAAGTTGGGTAGTGTGATTCCTCCGATTTCATTTTTCTTTTTCATTATGTCTTTGGCTATTTGGGGCCTCTTGCCCTTCCAAATAAATTTCATAGTTTTTCCAATTCATTAAAAAATGCTGTATTGCTTTTTATTGGGATTGCATTAAATCTATAGATTAGTTTGCACAGGATAGACATCTTAATGATGTTTCGTCTTCCTATCCATGAACAAGGAATATACTTCCATTTATTTAATTCTTCTTTGATTTCCTTTAACAGTGTTGTGTAGTTTTCTGTGTATAAGTCATTTACATGTTTAGTTAAATTTATTCATAGGTATTTGATTTTTTTAGTTACTATTGTAAATGGTATTTTTTTCTTGATTTCCTCCTCAGCTTGTTCATTATCAGTATACAGAAATGCTACTGATTTTTGCGCATTGATTTTATAACCTGCAACTTTACTGAACTCATTTATAAGTTCTAGAAGCTTTATTGTAGATTTCTCAGGACTTTCTATGTATAGGAGCATGTCATCTGCAAATAGTGAAATTTTCATTTCTTTCTTTACAATTTGGATGACTTTTATATCTTTTACTAACCTCAGTGCTTGAGCAAGTACTTCTAAGATAATGTTAAATAGGAGTGGTGACAGTGGGCATCCTTGTCTTGTTCCCGATCTTAAAGGGAAAGCTTTTAGGATTTCACCATTGTATATGATGTTAGCTGTGGGTTTTTCATATATATCCTTTTTCATGTTGAGGAAATTTCCTTCTATTCCTATTTTATGAAGTGTTTTTATCAGGAAAGGGTGCTGTATTTTGTCAAATGCCTTTTCTGCATCTATAGAGATTTTCATCTGATTTTTTTCTTTTAATCTGTTTATGTGGTATATTACATTAATTGATTTTCTTGTGTTGAACCATCTTTGCATACCAGGAATGAAATCCACTTGTTCATGGTGTATTATTCATTTGATGTGTTGTTGAATATGATTAACAAGTATTTTTTTGAGGATTTTAGCATCTAGGTTCATTAGAGAAAATGATCTGTAATTTTCCTTTCTTGTGGTGTCTTTGTTTGGCTTTGACATTAGGGTAATGTTGCATCATAGAATGAGTTAGACAATGTTCCTTCTACTTTTATTGTTTGGAAGAGTTTAAGTAGGATTGGTGTTAGTTCTTTCTGGAATGATTGGTAGAATTCACCTATGAAGCCCTCTGGTCCTGGGCTCCTCTTAGTTGGAAGGTTTTTGATGACTGATTTTGTTTCTTTACTTGTGATTGGTCTGTTGAGTTCATCAATTCCTTATTTCATCAATGTAGGCTACTTGTGTTTCTAGGAACTTGTCCATTTCCTCTAAATTATCCTTCTTGTTGGCATATAACTTTTCAAAGTATCCTCTTATGATATTCTTTATTTCTGTTGGGTCAGTGGTGATATCCCCTTCCTCATTTCTTATTTTGTGTGTTTGCATCTTTTCTCTTTTTTCTTTGTTGGTCTAGCTAAGGGTTTGTCATTTTTATTGATCTTTTTGAAGAACCAGCTTTTGGTTTTATTTTTTCTAGTGCTATTTTATTTTCTATTTCATTTAGTTCCGCTCTAATCTTTGTTATTTCCTTCTTTCTACTTCCTTTGGGGTTAGTTTGTTGTTGTTTTTATAATTCCTCCAGATGTGCATTTAGGTTTTCAAGGTTAGCTCTTTCTTCTTTTTTGATATATATATGCATTTATGGCTATGAATTTTCCTCTCAGTACAGCTTTTGCTGCATCCCATAGGTTTTGATGTGTTGTGTTGTCATTTTCATTCATTTCAAGGCAGTTACTGATTTCTTTAGAAATTTCCTCCTTGACCTACTATTTGTCTAAGAGTGTGTTGTTTAACTTCCATATCTTTGTGCCTAATCTGGTTCTCTGTCCCTTACTGATTTCCAGCTTCATTCCATTGTGGTCAGGGAAATTACTTTGTGTAATTTCAAACTTTCTGAGTTAATTGAGAATTTTTCTGTGTCCTAGCATGTGGTCTATTTTGGAGAATGATTCATGTGCACTTGAGAAGAATGTATATCCCACTGTATTTGGGTGTAGTTTCTGTATATGTCTATTAGGTCCAGATCCTCTAATGTATTATTCAAAGTCTTTGTTTCTTTGTTGATTCTCTGTTAAGGTGTTCTGTCTAATGGTGATAATGGTATATTAAAGTCCCCCACTATAATTGTAGAGGCATCTATTTCTCCACTTAGTTTTTCCAGTGTTTGCCTCATGTATTTTGAGGTGCCCTAGTTAGGTGCATAAATGTTTGAGTGTTCTTTCTTCTTGAAAGATTACCCCTTTTACTAATATATAGATAGTGTCTGTCTTTGTCTCTTACAATAGTTTTGCATTTGAAGTCTATTTTGTCCGATATTAGTTAGCTACTCCCACCCTTTTTTGGTTTTTGATTGCTTGTAATGTTTTTTTCCAGCCATTCACTTTCAGCCTCCTTGAATCCCTGGGTCTAAGGTGGGTTTCTTGTAGACAGCATATAGAAGGGTCATGCTTCCTTATTCATTCTGCCAATCTGTGTCTCTTGACTGGTGAGTTTAATCCATTAACATTCAGTGTTATTACTCTCAAGGAAGTATTTACATTAGCCATATTTTCTCTGGGTTTATGTAAGTCATATATTGTTTTTATTTTTCTTTTCGTTGTTCTTACACTCTCCTCCAGCTACCTCTCTCCTGTTTTTTCCTTTCAACCTGCAGAACTCCCTTTAGTATTTCTTGAAGGGCAGGTTTCTTTATGGCACACCCTCTTAACTTCTGTTTATCTATGAATATTTTGAACTCTCCATCATTTCTGAATTCCAGCTTTTCTGGATAGAGAATTCTTGTCTGAAAGTTTTTTTCTTTTAGTACCTTAACTATGTCATAACACTGCCTTCTTGCCTCCATAGTTTCAGAAGAGTAATCAGCATTTAATCTTATTGAGTTTCCTTTGTATGTGATGGTTCTCTTTTCTCTTGCTGCCTTCAGTTTTTTCTCTTTGTCTTGAGCATTGGACAGTTTGACAAGTATATATGTCTTGGAGTATGCCTGTCGGGATTTATACTGTTTGGGGTATGTTGTGCTTCCTGGACATGTACATCCATCTCCCTCAATAGGGTTGGGAAATTTTCAGCCATTATTTCCTCCAACACTCCTTATGTCCCCTGTCCCTTCTCTTCTCCCTCTGGGATACCCATAATGTGTATGTTTGTGCATTTGTGTTGTCATTCAGATCCCTAAGTCCCTGCTGGATTTTTTCTATCTTTTCATCTATCTGTTCTACTATCTGTTTTATTTCAGATGTACTGTCTTCCACATCACTAATTCTTTCCTCTGCCTGTTCAAATCTGCTGTCATGTGCTTCCAGTGTATTTTTGATTTCTTGTTTGGGCCATTCATCACCATCATATCTGTTATCTTTTTATATGTATTTACAGTTTCTTCAATATGTTCTCCCAGTGTATTCTTAATATCCTTAATCTCGTCCTTCATTTCATTAAGTTGGTTCATGATATTTGTTTGGACAGCTTTGATTAGTTGTTTGATGTTCTGCATCTCTTCCTGGTTTTTAGTTTGTTCATTGGACTGGGCCATGTCTTCCTGTTTCTTGGTATGGTTTGTAATTTTTTGTTGCTGTTTGGTCATCTTTTCATCTTGATGGGTTTATTCAGTTGATTAGCTTCTCTCTCTACTCTAGGGTTTTTCTTTTTTTTTTTTTTAAAGATTTTATTTATTTATTCATTTATCCCCCCCTTGCTGCTTGTGCTCGCTGGGTCAGCTAACCATGCCGTGCGGGCGGGCTTGCCTTCACCAGGAGGCCCCGGGAACCGAACCCAGGGCCTCCCATATGGTAAACGGGAACCCTACTGATTGAGCCACAGCCGCTTCCCTCTAGGGTTTTTCTTAGTTGCTGATTTTTGTTGTGTGTTAAGTTTTCTCTTTGAGACTTTGCTCCTCTTATTCTATTTCTTTGCTGTTGTCTATGTTCCCTTGAAGGAAAAACATTAGGGCCAGAGAAAAGTGAAAGAAGTAAGAAAAGAAAAAGGAAAATAGTAATAATAATAGTAAAAGTTAGCAGAGGAACTGTATAAGACCTAGGAAAATGAATATTTAACTCATGTAAGCAGTGTAGAGTAATAGGAATAAAAAAGTGGGTTACCAACAATGACATGGGAAAATATATAGAATGAATTAAAAAGCCAGAATATTAAGTAGAGAGGGAAGGAGGAAGAAAAGACAAAAGGAAAAAAAAGTTAATAAAGGAAGGAAAACTGAATAGATGAGATAGAAATAAAAACCAGAAAAAATGAGGATTAAACAAAGTGGTAGAATGTAAGAACAACAACAGAATGTGGAAGATAGAAATATGAAGGAACGAAAAAAGATAGCATTAGTAGACAAAATCAGTATACACAGAAAAGGGGAAATCAAGGAAGAGGAAACACAGCAAAGAAGAAACCAGCCAGCAGCACCTAATTGAAAAAAAGGGGGGGGGGTGAAAGAGGAAAGAAAAATAAGTAAACAAACCAACAAACAAAAAGAAGCAAACACACAAGCAAACAGTCAAACAAAAACAAAGGAAAAACAGCCTTCCCTCTTAGGCCCCTGAGGAGCTTTGGAGGCTGCTGGTGTTCATCAATCAATTACCCTGTGACCTGACCTCTGCAGGTGTGAAGCAGGTTTTAGCGAGTAAACTAAAGTTAAGTTAAAAAAAAAAAAGTAATCTTTTTTTTAGGAAGAATAGAGACCCAAGAGAAGCTAATACAAAAATAATGTCAATGTTTTCCATGTCCTACAGTATCAGCTGGATGTTTGATATCCCGGTGGATCACTACTCTAAGAGGAGCTGGGACACAAATTAAGGACCTCATATATTCAAGGTGGAAACTCCTCCACTGAGCTACACTTTCATGCTGGATCAGTTAGCTCTTCAGAATGCTATCCAGTCACTTTTCCTCGTGCAGGTTTGACTCTTTAAAGTTGGGTAGATTCCTGCTAATTAGGAACCTGGCTGTCCCTGCCCCTGCCCCCCCCCTTCTATTCTTATTGCTTTCTCTCCCAGGGTGGAAAGATGCAATAGCCTGTGTGAGCAGATATCTCTCACCTCTCCTGGTCAGGTTGAGTTCCCTTTTGAAATTCAAATGGGACCCTAGCAAGTGAACTTACCACAGAAAAATAACTCTCAACCCTCTTCCAGACAACCCCCTCCTCCCAGGGGACCCTAAATAGGCTTTTGGAAGCTTATTAAGTGCTTCCTACTGCCCGCCTCCCTTAGGGGAGTTGAAATTTTGATTGCTTTCTTCATAGGACTAAGCAATTGCTTGACTCCACCCTCTTCTAGGGCCAGTTTCTCTATCCCAGGATGGTTAGGTAAATCAGGTTGCCTCAGCAGATTTGCCTGTCCCCTCTTCCTGTTGCCATCTTGAGCCAATTGGTATGCTCCCCAAAGCTCAAAGGGGGTCCAGGCAACCAAACCCACAGAAAGGAAGCCCCTCATCACCCTTCGTCAGAACCCTCCCACTCTGGGAGAACTCTGCCTCCTGCTGGGTGGCCGGTGGGAGTCAGGGCTCACAGAAGATTTTTGCCATGAGGGTGGGGCTTAGCTGTCCACAGCTTCCAGCCACAGGGACCAGAAACTCATGGTTTTACCTTGAGCAATTTCTCTCTTCATCCAGTTCCTACCAGATTGATACCTCAAAGCACCCCACTCTGTGGGTTCCCAAAACAGCTCACTGGAGGCTGGATCTCGCCCCCACTCAGCTGTTTTTTGTGAGAGAGATGGTGAGTGCCCACTTAAGCTGATGCTATCTTGCTGCTTCTCCTCTTTTCTTTTTACTTTTCTCTTTTCCTATCACTTTGAGTTTCATTTTTTATTCATATTTCAGTTTATGATTCATGCTTTTACTGAAATAATGGAATTCTTCATTCTCTGTTATCATGGTTTTCTTGGTAGTATTTCAACTGGAATCAGTTTAATAATTTACATCTCTCTGCTGAATTTTGCCATCTGTTCATGCCAGTTGTCCATCTTTTTAATAGATAATTTCACATATTTATTATTATTTAAATTTCTTGTCTGCCAGTCCCAACATAGAGGTCATCTCTGTGTCTGTTTCTGTTGACTGCTATCTTTCTTGACAGTGGGTTTTTTGTTCCTTACTTTTGGCATGTTTCTGTGTTTTGATTGAATACTGGACATTATGTGTAGAAGAACAATAGAGATATGAAGTATTTTTGTCCTAAAATATGCATGCTTCATCTTCTCTCCGGCTATGGATATGGAGGATTAAGTCAGTCCAATCAGTATTTGAGCTGGGTTTGGACCTTACTGTTGCTATGGTAAACTGCAGAGAGCACTACAGACTTCAAGTTTCTTCAGCAGTGGTGTGTTGCTATTTTCTACTGTGTGTGGGGCTTGAGGTGCTGGGGGGGTTTTCTTAGTGTTCCTTCTTAATTCTCAGTTTTGCCCTCAGTAGACCTTAGATGTTTGGGCAACAGATGATTCTCTCCATACTCTTCCCTTTTCCCTGTCAGTATACTGAGTTGCTTGTTATTCAGTATTAGGCTTGTCATAGGATCAAGAGGATGTTCTTGGTTCTTCTTGTCCAGCTTCACTCTTAGGTAGGGTCTGTGCTCCTGGAACTCAGGGGTTAAGGCTTTTCAATACTCCTGTGTTTTCCTGCCAGGACAGCCACACTCTGCCTTGTATCTGTGAAGGGTGGAGGAGGCAGTCTTAGCCAGGAGAAAGTTTGAAAAGACCTATGCAAGATCCTTGGCCAAGGCAGATTTCCTGCCTGTGCCCCAGGAACAGATGGCTTAGCTTCCACTCTTCCCTTATCACCAATGCCTGAGATTGATAGCAAGAATTTTTCTCCCTCCCCTGGTGGTAGGCTGCTTTTGCTTGTTACTAGGTGCAAGGCCTATGGTGGGTGCCAGTGGGGAGAATTTCTAGCTCCCCAGCAGGGACAGATAGATTTTGTTTCTACCCTTTCCCATGGCAATTTGACTTTGCCTGGGCTCTAGGGGGCAGGAAGGTTTTCTGTCCTAAGGCTATTGGTGAAAAATAAAGGAGTCTAGGGAGGAGGATGGTGTTTTTGCTTGCCTGTGCACCACGAAGGGCTCTCTTGGCCCTCCTTTCCTGCCCCTAATCTTTCTTGTGAGCACCAAGGGGAGGTCAGTAGAAAAGAGCTTGCCATAGTAGTCTTAGCTCATGTCTGAGGGTCCAAAGAATACGGTCCTATTACACTAGCCCATGTTCGATCTTTAGGAATTCATTTTAACTTCAGCTGTTTCCTTCTAACTACATTTATGATGGCCATCCTTCCTCCCATGCTCTGTCTAAAGTGTATCACCTCATATTTCCTGTATTTCCTCAGAGGGGCTTTTCACTCTGGGATTCAGTCCACCTGGTTGCCTTGCAACCTCAACTCTCTAATGGGCTCAAGTCAAGTGTTGGCTTTGCATATGATCCAGCTTTTCCTTGTTGTGAGGGTAAGAGCAATGCTCTCTTGTGGCTTTCTACATACGATGTGGCTGCCTATAGTCCCTTCAAATGTGCATTAGGGTTTCCTGCCTTTTCCTGTAATAGTAGAAGAAAGAATATCCTATAGAAATCCATCATTGGATTTTGCAACATGGTGATCACTTGTGATTTAAGAAGTGCAGCTTCATTGGAATGGTGGATGCAAAAGTTTGATTAAGGAGTGAGTTCAAGAGATAATGGGGGAGGGAAAATTAGAGACTGAGAGTTCTGAGAACTCTTCTGAGGTGTTTTCTCTGTAAAGGACAGTAGAGAAATTAGATAGCAGCTGGAATAAAGAGGTTCATGACTGGATTTATGTATTTGACTAGGCAAAAGGGAGGGGATCTAGTATGCATGTGAAGGGATTAGCCTTCCCTTGGATCACAGAGAATTTCCCTGTAGAGACAGGAAGGAAGAAAGAGTGTTTTGGCACAGACACTGGTAGGTGAGAAGATGTGGTGGTGGGAGCTTGTGGAAGTTCTTTTGAGATTGTTTCTATATTCTCAGTGTATCCGTAAGAGTGAGAATGGGGGAGGAAGGTTGAAGGTTTGAGGACAGTTACAAAGCAGTAGGCGAGAAAATTAAGATTGTGGGAATGTGAATGGACTAAGATTTAAGGATGGATTATATTCTACCATTAAAAAGATAACTAAACAGAAACAACAACAGCAAAATTTTCCTTATTTGTCCGTGAATGAAGAATGTTCAGTGACTTTCCATCTATTACTCTGACACAAAAATAGATCTCATTGCTTTATAGTTAAAACTTTTGTGCTATGCAATACTAACACAAGTAATTGAAATAAAAACCAAAAGTAAATTGTTCACTTATGTGGCACCACAGGAAAAAATCTACAGGGATGTTTATGATTCCAATTATTTTATGTTATGTAACTTTAACCTTAGAATTACAAATTCTCCCCTCACCAATGGTACAGATTAGGCAGCAATTTAGGAAGCAGACAAGTATCATGCTTCATTTACTCTGAACCCCTTCCTGGCCCTTACAGATAATATACTTCACTACTGTTATGGAAATACTTAGCAAATTCTCCAGGTGAATCGTGACTCTCCTCGTGGGAATCAAAGATGTTAATAGATTCTGACCAGTTTTCTTAAGCAAAATATAGCAAGGTCATTGTGCCATTCCTAAAATATGGGCTGCTTATCCACATCAAGAGACAGAGAGTGACATCTGCATAGCTTCTGCTCAAAGCCCTTCTCTTTAGAAATGCTGCTTGCTTTTTCTTCTTTTTTTTTGTGTGTGAAAAAACCACTGTCTCTGGGTAGATTGGGGACAGGCAATTGTCCCTATGTATCGTTTTTTAAAATAAATCAATTTTATTGATACATATTAATAAAGCATAAATCTATCCAAAGTGTACGATCAATGGTATTCAGTGTAATAACATATACGTGCATTCATTATTTCAACCATTCTTAGAGTACTTTCATTGTTCCAATAATAATAATAAAAAACAAAAACCAAACAAACAAAACTCATCACCTTTCAGTCTCCTATGCTTCCTCTGCTGTACATAGCTGCTTTTTTTTTTTTTTTTTTGAGGTACCAGGGCCAGTTTTGAAAACTGGGACTTCCTATGTGGGAAGCTGGTGCTCAACCACTGAGCCACAATGGCTCCCCTGAGTTGTTTTTTTTTTGTTGTTGTTTATTTTGCTTCTGTTTTGTTTATTTGTTTTTAGGAGACACCAGGGACTGAACATGGGACCTCTCATGTGGGAAGCAGGTGCTGAACCACTTGAGCCATATCCACTCCCCAGAGCTGCTATTCTTTTTCCTTCTCTCTAGTATATTTGTATTTATATTTTGTAAAATCAGTCTTATGTATGCAACATCACCCATATTCATATAGTACATGAGGTTTTACTATCTTATACCATCCCATGTTATAATTTTTAGCTTTCCTTCTAGTAATATACATGACCTTAGGCTTTCCCTTTCAACCACTGTCATACCTATATAAGAGCTCTGCTAATTACAAACACCATTATATGCTTTCACCATTTCTATTCATTTCCAAAGATTTACAAACAACCTTTTTTTTTTTTTTTACCAGTTCTACACAGATTAACCCTCAGCTTTCCATTCTCTACCCTCTTATTTTTTGGTGACCTATATTCTAATTATTAATGCCATGAGTTTAAACAATATATTTAGAATATATTTAGTTCATTATAGCACAATCAAACAGTATTTGTCCTTTTCTGTCTGGCTTGCTTCACTCAACATAATGTCCTCCAGGTTCATCCATGTTGTCATATGCTTCACAACTTCATTTCTTCTTACAGCTGCATAATATTCCATCGCGTGTATACACCACAGTTTGTTTATCCATTCATCAGTTTATGGACACCTGGGTTGTTTCAAGCTTTTGGCAATCGTGAATAATGCTGCTATGAGCCTCATTGTGCTGGTGGCTGTTCGTGTCTCTGCTCTCAGGTCTTCTGGGTATATACCTAGTAATGGTATTGCCGGGTCACATGGCAAATCTATATTCAACTTCCTTAGGAACTGCCAAGCAGTCCTCCACAGTGGCTGTACCATTCTACATTCCTATCAACAGTGAATAAGCATTTCTGTATCTCCACATCCTTTCCAACATTTACAGTTTTCCAACTTTTTAATAGCGGCCAGTCTAATAGGTTTGAGATGATATCTTATTGTAGTTTTGATTTGTATTTCCCTAATTGCTAGTGATGTTGATCATTTTTTCATGTGTTTCTTTGTCATTTGTATTTCTTCTTTGGACAATTGTTTTTTCCAAAACAATTAAATTGCCCATTTTTTAACTGGGGAGTTTGTCTTTTTATTGTTGACTTCTATCTCTTTGTATATAATGGCTATTAAACCCTTATCAGATACGTGATTGCTAAATATTTTCTCCCATTGAGTTGGCTGCCTTTTCACCCTTTTGACAAAGTCTTTTGAGGTGTAAAAGTGTTTAATTTGAGGAGATCCCATTTATCTATTTTTTCCTTTGTTGCTCAAGCTGTGGGTGTAAGGTTTAAGAAATTACTGCCTACTGTAAGATGTTGAAGATGTTTTCCTACATTTTCTTCTAGGAGTTTTATTGTTGTCACTTTTATATTTAGGTCCTTGATCCATTTTTAGTTAATTTTTATATAAGGTGTGAGACAGGGGTCTTCTTTCTTTCTTTTGGATATGGATGTCCAGTTCTTTCAGCACTTTTTGTTGAATAGACTGTTCTGGTCCAGCTGGGAGACTTTGACTGCCTTGTCAAAAATCACTTGACTGTAGATGTGAGGGTATGTTTCTGAGTTCTTGATTCAGTTTCATTGGTCAATGTGTTTGTCTTTATGCCAGTATCATGCTGTTTATACCACTGAAGCTTAATAATATGCTTTAAAGCCTGGAAGTGAGAGTCCTCCAACTTTGTCCTCCTTTTTAAAGAACTTTTTGGCTATTCAGGTCCCTTTACCCTTCCAAATAAATTTGATAATTGGTTTTACCATTTCTGCAGAAAAGACTTAGGATTTTTATTGGGATTGCATTGAATCTGTAAGTCAGTTTGGGTAGAATTATCATCTTTATGATATTTAGTCTCCCAATCCATGAACATGGAATGGCCGTCCATTTATTTAAGTCTTCTTTAGTTTTTTAAATTTTCTTCCTTCCTTCCTTTTTTTTTTTTTTTTTTTTTGGTACTGGGGATGGGGATTGAAGAGGGGACCTTGTATGTGGAAAGCCAACACTCAACCACTGAGCTATATCCACTCCCCTCTCCACTTTCTTTTAGCAATGTTTTGTAGTTTTCTGAATACAGGTCCTTTATGTCCTTGGTTAAGTTTATTCCTAAATATTTTAGTTGTGATTATAAATGGAATTTTTCTTCCTGATTTCCTCCTCAGGTTGCACATTAGTAGTGTATAGAAACACTTGATTTTTGCATATTAACCTTGTATCCCACCACTTTGCTGAATTTTCTATTAGTTCTAGTAGCTTTTTTTTGTGGATTTTTCAGGAGATTATAGATAAAAGATCATATCAGGGAATAGTTACTTTTACTTCTTCCTTTTCTATTTGGGTGCATTTTATTTCTTTATCTAGCCTAATTGCTCTAGCTAAAACTTTTACCACCATATTGAATAACAATGGTGACAGCGGGCATCCTTGTCTTATTCCTAATCTCAGCAGGAATGTTTTCAGTCTTTTACCAATGATTACAATGTTAGCTGTAGGTTTTTCATATATGCTCTTTCCATATTGAGAAAGTTTCTTTCTCTTCTGATCTTTTGGAGTGTTTTTATCAAGAAATTGTGCTGTGTTTTGTCAAATGCCTTTTAGGCATCAATTGAGAGGATCATGTGTTTTTTCATTTTCAATTTATCAATGTGGTTTGTTACTTTAATAGATTTTCTCATGTTGAACCACTCTGGCATAACTGGGATAAAACCCATCTGATCATGATGTATAATTCTTTTAATGTGCTTTTAGTATCTGTTTGCAAATATTTTGTTAAGGATTTTTGCATCTATATTCATTAGAGATATTGGTCTGTAATTTTCTTATTTTGTAGAATCTTTATCTGGTTTTAGTATTAGGGTGATGTTAGCTTCATAGAATGTGTTTCATAGAGTTCTTTCTTGTTTGATTTTTTGAAGAGCTTGAGCAAGATTGGTATTAGATTTTCAATTTTAGCTCTTTATTCTTTTTTAATGTAAGCATTGAAGGCTATAAATTTCCCTCTCAGCACTGCCTTTGCAGTGTTCCATAGGTTTTGATATGTTGTGTTCTCATTTTCATTTGTCTCAAGATATTTGCTGAATTGTCTTGCTATTTCTTCTTTTACCCACTGATTATTTAAGTGTGTTGCTTAATCTCGATAAATTTATGAATTTCCCCCTTTTTTGTTCCTTATTGATTTCCAGCATCATTCCATTTTGATCAGAGAAAGTTTTTTGTTTAATTTCAGTCTTTTAAAATTTATTGAGACTTGCCTTTTGACCCAAAATATGGTCTATCTTGGAGAAGGATCCATAAGCACTTAAAAAGAAAGTTTATCCTGTTCTTTTGGCATGCAGTGCTCGTAGATTCTGTTAAGTGTAGTTCATTTATCATATTATTCAAGTTCTCTGTTTATTTATCCTCTGTCCAGATGTCCTATCCAATACTGAGAGTGATTTACTGAAGTCTCCATCTATTATTGTAGAAACATCTCTTTCTCCCTTCAGCTTTGCACAGCCTCATGTATATTGGGGCACTCAGGATAGGTGCATAAATATTTTTATTGTCATTTCTTCTTGCTGAATTGCTCCTTTTACTAATATATAATGGCTTTCTTTATCCCTTATAATTGTTTTGTATTTGAAATCTATTTTGTCCAATATTTGTATCATTACTCCAGATCTTTTGGTTAGTATTTTCATGGAATATCTTTTTCCAACCTTTCACTTTTAACCTGGTTGTGTCTTTACATCTGAATGGGTCTCTTGTAGACAATATATAGACAGCTCATATATTTTAAATCCATTCTATCAGGCTATGTCTTTTGATTGGGGAGTTTAAGTCAATAACATCCAATGTTATTACTGTAAAGGCATAACTTCATCCATTTTGTCCTTCAGCCCTCTGTTGTCATATTGTTCTATTGTCTGTCTTCTTACCCTTTGATTTACCCTTTCCTAATAATCTTCATTTCTACACTCTTCTCCAAATCTCTCACCCTTGTTTTTTCCTTTCAGGCTGCAGCTCTCCTTTTATTATCTCTTGTAATTCTGGTCTTTTGGTAACATTCTATCAGTTTCTGTTTGTCTGTGAAGACTTTGAACACACCCTCATTTTTGTATCCAGTTTTGCTGGATACAGAATTCTTAGCTGGCAGTTTTTAACTTTCAGTGCCTTAAATACATCATTCCATTTTCTTCTTACCTATATGGTTTCTGATGAGAGGTCAGCACTTAATCTTATCAAGTTTCCCTTATATGTGATGCTTTGCTTTTCTCTTGCTACTTTCAGAATCATCTCTTTATCTCTGATATTTGTCATTCTAAATAGTAGGTGTCTTGGAGTAGGTCTTTTTGGGTTTATTCTGGTTGGCATGCATTTTCCTTCTTGGATATTGATATTTATAACTTACATAAGGTTTAAATCCTATATATCTTCAGGATATTTGGTTAGTTCCTTTGCCTGGGCCTTCTCTTCCTGTTTCCTAGTATGGCTTGTAATTTTTTGCTGATGTCTAGGCACCTGAATATGTGGATGAATTTACTCTGATGGCCAATTTCTCTCTCTTGCCTATTTTTTTTTTCACTCACAGTTCTTCATTGATATTTGGTTCAATATATTCTACGTCTTTAAAATTGCCTAGTTTAGGTTATCAAAATCATGCCAGGGACTCACTAATTGGGTACAGATTTTCTCCCAGCTGTTAGGATACAGAGAGAACCAAAAACAGTTTTTGTCCATGCAATTTCCAAACTGGCCAGCAGATGGTGCTTGTCAGCACTCCTTTCCATGGAGGTGTTTCAGTCTCAGCCTTCATGTGTTCCTGTGTTGAATCTTTACAGCTCAGGATCAAAGCAGGCTCTGCTGGTTGAATTCACTGAGGAAAATGTCCCCTGACTCTCCTGCCCTTTTCCCTTGAAATGCTGACCGGGAGGAAGATGTCTCTTCTCCTCTCAGTCAGCTGCAGTGAGCCAGGGGTTTTACCCCTCCTTAATAACCTGGGGGGTGGCGATTGAGGGGATCCCTTCCTGGCCTCCACAGGGGCTTGGTAACTCATGTTTGTTGTTTTGGCTTCTTCGTGTCTCTGTCCCTCATCCTCCTGTGTGTTGTGTAGCACTGTCTTGTCTGCTGATCCCCAGAGCAGATCCATTGGACAACTTTTGGCTCTTTCTCTGTTGTTTCATGAGAGCATTGAGCTCTGCCCATTAGTCTGATGCCATCTTCTCACAATCCCCTGGTACACGATCCCCTATGTATCTTAAATAGGCAAATACCTGCTGTGGAGGATTGGAGTTATGTATCCCCAAAATTGATGTTTTTAATCTTAATCCATTCCTGTGGGTGTAAATCCATTATAAATAGGACATCTTGATAAGGTTGTTTGAGTTACAGTGCAGTCCAGCTGAATCAGATTGTGTCTTAATCCTACTATCGAAGTGTAAAGCCACTTAGATTTTGGTATTGTTTATTATCAAAGCATAATTATTCTTTTGTGTTTTAGTTTGCTAAGGTTGCCAATACCCAATACCAGAAATAGGTTGGCTGTCATAAAGGGAATTTATTACGGTAAAAGCTTGCACTTCTGAAGCTGTGAAAATGTCCAAATCAAGGCATCATCAGGGATGCTTTCTTAAAGTTTGGCTGCTTGTCAGATCCTGGGGTCCTGCCACATGGCAAAACAAAATGGTGGCTCTCTGTCTGGGTCTCTGCCTTCTCCTCCAGACTACATTCTCTCAGAGCTCAGCTGTGGGAGATCAGGCACCTAGCAGGACTCCTCTCTTCAGCTTGAGCTGCTCCATGGGCCTAGCCTCTTGCGGACTCTTTCCATGTCTCTGTGCTCTGCTGATATAGAGCAAACACAGTCTCCGGCCTCTCAGGGTTTCTTTGTCTTTCTGTGATTACAGGCCATCCTCTCTCTCACATGGCAGGGTAAAAATATGGCGGCGGTCTTTCTCTGTGTGTTTTCTGCTTTCAGTTTTCAGTTTATATAAGACCCCAGCAAGAGGGCAGAGACCTAACCTGGGTCTCACCTCCCTGTCATAGTCCAATCAAAGGTCCTAAAGCAATCTAATCAAAGTGATTTAACTAAAGGTCCCTTAACTGGATCTAATCAAAAGACCTCATCTACACTGTGTTTACAGGCACAGGAATGGGTTAGCTTAAGAACATAAATTTCCAGGGTCCACAAAAGACAAACCAGAACATATTGTAACTGATAAATGGGTAAATGAAGGAAAAATTGGTTATCAGAGGTGATAGTTTCTTCAATGAACTTGACTGGAAATGAAAGGTAGAATCTCTACAGTGGTCAAGAGGAACTGACAAGGGTGGGCAGTGAGCCTTTTAAATGCAAAATCTTAAGGGCTGTGATGACATCATGCTTCACCTGAGCTGACTCTGGTAACAGAGTAGAAGGGATGAGGAGGCAGATTAGGCAGAGTCATTATCTCAGTTTGGGGAGAGCACTTTGCAGGTACTACAGAAATGAAGAGGTCCAGCTCCCAGGAAGGGCAAGGTGACAAGACCCAACCACTTACAGAAAGGGATTCTTGAAGGCTAGCCCCAAAGGGGAACCAGAATACATACCAGAAAAAAATGAACACAAGCCAAGTTTTTCGACTTGGTAAATAAGGTAGGGTTGGGGCAGAGGGCTACGGTTCGATAAAATGAAAATGAGAGAAATGCAGAATCATACTATCATTTGGAATAAGATATTTACAAATGTTGCATCTATTTTTTTAAACTTTAGACTCTAACTATTAGACAAATGAAACCCCAAAGTGCCCGAGGAAGTAATCGTACAATTAGCTAAATTGAGTATAGATTTCACTTCTGAAATTTCATTAGGGCTCAATAAAATTTAGTAATTTAAAAATGCTGTAATGTAGTAATTAAACACGAAAAAGTATAGCTTGAAAGGGGGAAATTGAACCCTGCCAAGAAATGATCAGATCACAAAAATTATTAATTTCACATTACAGCTATAATGAAAATTTGAAGAAAAGGAATCTACAGGGATTTTTATTTTATCTGACAATAAGAATAAACTGATGGAGAGAACCCTGTTGTTTACAGATTTAGTAAGTTGTAGCAAGGATATTATCAGTAAAGAATGGCTACCTGCTATGTGGGCATGCTAGCCTTCTTCAAACTTTCCATAAATAGCTCCAAGTCTTGCTGCCATGTGGGGTCTGTTGATGTTTTTCCTTTGTCTTCTGGTTCTTTGTGGCTAAATATGAAAATTATTACTTTGAGTTTTGCTAAATAAAATTTTACTTCTGTCTGCTGCCCATTAATTAGTTACTGAGGTTGCCAGGGACGAACATCAGTGGGGCTACTATTTGTAGAGGGTGAACATAAGAGAAAAATTCCCACATAATATAGATTATGAAAGACAGATGTTTATTTCTCTTTCAAGAACACAATGTAGGGTTTGTACAGTGGCTTCATGGACAAGAGGAACCCAGGTTTCCACCATCATCCTAGTGCCCGGTGCCCATCTTCAAGGTCATTTTATTTGTTGCGGGAGTAAATGTAGATGGAGATACACCCTTCCATCCCAGCAGCTTCCATGAAAGAGGTTTTCCTGAATCACCATATAGACTTTTGTCACATATTTCATTTGCCCAGATTTAGCTGCATTGCCATATCCAGCTGCAGGGAATGTTGGGAAATGCAGTGCTTAATTCTAGATGGCAGTTAGGATTCTCTTTCTAAAGAAAGTGGAGAATGGATACCAGAAGACAATTTTTGATGTTAGCATTGAACAAGACATTTTCTTTCCTGCATATATAATGAAATACTCTGAATGTGCATGTCTCTGTGGGGTAGGAGAAGGAAGGTCCATTAGAGGAAGCCTTGAATACATCATAGGTCTTTTGCTCCATTGACCTTGTAGGCAGCTGCCTGGTAATGCAACAGAAAGCCTGGGGGCACAGTGTAGACTGTGTAGGGGAAAAGATTCATTTGCTGAGTGAAAAGACACCATTTGTCTGTCTTGAATTTAAGCTTTTCAGTGTCATTAGCTTTCTATTGATTAAGTGGAGACAGATTCAGATTCTTTAGGTACTTCAAAGCAAGGCCAAATTTAGAAAACTGAGCATTTCAAAGAAGGCTGGTCATTAGGACCTTTGGTTTGTCTAATGTATCTTCCTAATTAGCAACTTAGATAAAGACAATCACCCAGGGACCCTCAGAATAGTGTACTTGTTTACAGAAGGACTGAAACTCTTTTCATTAAGATGTTTCTTAAAAGGGAATGCTAAATATTTATATTTGACTAGCAAGAGCTGGAAGAATTTTTTAAGATGTCATTGTTTATATGGATGAGGGAAGAAAACAATGCAGTCAGTAATTATAATTAGAGATCTGCATTCATGAAGAGATCTTTAAAATCTGCTTAGTATTGCCTTTGCTTCATTTCATCCCAGATCATCAGTTTGACAGATCTCATTCTTGGTAAGTTAAACTCATTTCTATAACTTAGAGTATAGAATCTTTATTCTAGCAACCATTTCTTGATTTCTCTTTTTTCCCCAAACATCGGAAGAATTAGTTTATAGTAAAAGTTCTAGTAAGTCATTTGCATTTAAAGACACAATCCAACTTCTTTTTCTTAAGACATTTCCCACTTAGAACAAGTAACATTTATTGAATGTTTATTCTGGCTCAAATCCTTCATACACATCGCTTCTAATCTTCACAACAGGCATGCAAGAGAGGAATAATTATTACTATTTTACATATGGGGAAACTGAGCTTCAGAGAGCATGGGTAATTTGCTTCAGGTGTCAGCCACTAAAGCAAAGATAGGACTAGAACTCTGGCCATAAGCGGCGAAAGATACTAGGATGGTTTCCTAAGGAAGATACTGGCCTTGGGATGGAACAGATAGAAAAATGCAAAGTACAACTACATTGAATAACTGCGTGGAAAGGAGATGACGAAGACAAAATAATAATAATAATAATAATACATCAAAGCATTAACTACTACTTTTTCTTTGATTTTAAAATAAATATCAAGTAAAAGGGGAAAGATTCAGAATAAAATATTAGCTAATACATCCACTATTATGATGGAAAAGGACACCTAACATCTTGAGTTTCTGGAAATTTTATAGTCTTGAACATTTATCCTCATTTGATCCATCTGTAAAAATAGAGGCAACGTGTTTTGAATTAAATTATGAAATAAGTGGTTACTTTTCATCTGAGAGCCTCATTATTCTTCAAGGTATATAGCAGTGTCAGCAGCAGTAGCATCAATTTAACACTTATTGAAGGCTCCAAATGTATTAAATGCTAAAGAGATGAAGAATTTAGACAATTTAGAAAGGCATACTTGAGTGAGAAGGGAGTGTAAATAGCACCCCGTTTTCATGTCAGGCTTTTTATTCATTAGTAATGTTCAAATGCTGATTGTATACCCATAGTGAAAGATAATGTTTTAGGAGCCTGATCTGTTTAGTTCTTGTGAGGCAGCATAGCTTAGTACTTATGGTCTACTGAGCAAGATTATCTGGGGTACAAATCTTGAATTCACCACTTATTAGCTGTGTGTTCTTTATGAAAATTTTAACTCCTCTGTGCCTGCTTTCTTATTTGTAAAGTGTGAATAATAACTGTACCTTTCTTATAGGGTTGTGATGAGGATTACATGAATTAATAGTTACAAAGCATTTCGAATACTTCAGAATGTATAGAAAGTGCATTGTGAGTGTTGGATAATTTTGAATAAAATAACTTATGCATATGGATACTTGAGTGAATGTAGCTCTACTTAAACACATGATTTTGAAAATGTGATTTAGCAATTCCCTATAATTTTTTAGTGCCAAGGTATGTTTCTATGGTGGTATGCTTAGAGCTTTGTGTAACTCATTTTAACACGATTTTGGAGGGATTAGAAGCCTCTAAGTTTGTTTGAAGTGGGCTTTCCATCTCAGCTTGCTGTCCTTAAATCAGAGAGGAGGTTGAGTGAGATTAAAACTCTAAAAGTTAGAATATCAAAAGTGAAAAATATATCATAGCCAATTCCAGGAAAAGAGAACAAGAGAATTGCATCGGAACTGGATTTCTCAACTAGTAGGCATCATCCTAGAGAACAATGAGGATATAGTTTAAAAAATCTGAAGGGAAATAATTTTAACCTAGAATTCTATACCAAGCCAAACTTTTAGGCAAGTGTGCAGATATGTTAACAGCATTTTCAGATATTTGAAGGCTCAGAAAGTATACCTACCGTACTGCCTAGGTCTTACTTTGGAAGTTACTTAAAGATGTATTAGAGCAAAATGAGGAATGACCAGAAAAGAGCAACATGTGGTCTCCAGGGAGCAGCTGCTGTCACCCAGGAGAGTAGTGTAATACATTCCCTTGATGACTGGTGTGCAGTAGGCCCAGAGCGCCAGTGTTTCAAGACTAAGCAAGAGGACAGAAGACCAGAAGGGAGGAAACTAAGAGAAAGAGTTTAAAGAAATTTGGTAAGACTTTTGAGAGACTGAATATGTCAAGGCCGACTATATAAGGAAAAAGGAAGCGCTATTAGGAACATCTTGAAGAATGTATTCATGTTTTGTAGGTCCAAGGGCAACACTGGGTCCTTGTCTTTTCTATCACTTGTCTTTCAATGGACTTCTGTGTGGGACATTTGCTAAAATAAACTTCTCCAGCTCCTCACTGGTACACTGGGAGTAAGGTTTGGGGGACAGGGAGTAAACTGTACATAATCTCCTTTACCAAGCCTTAGAATAGTTGCATTGACTCACACTCACGTGGAGACTGGCCAAAGTCAGGGTAGAACCAGTCACAGTTGCAGCTGCAAGAGCCAACAGCCATAGAGACAAGACCAGACAAAATTGATTGATAGGGAATAGAAGTGCCTGTCAACAGGATGACAAGCTGTCTAGTTAGTGTGTTTGTTCAGGAAAGCACAGTTTCTCTAGCCCACACCAAGCAACTGCTTTCATTGCAAGGGACAAATCTTTCATCACGATCAACTGAGGCTTGGTTTTGGATATGTGTTTTGCCATGTTCTTTGCTCTAGATATTCAGTGTCTCATAATACTGGTGTACACTTGCATTTTCACATTGTAATCCTGTGGAGAGCATGCGTTACTTTTAAATTGTAGATTGATTAAATTTTCATTAAGCACAGAAATGTGGAACATGTGTGTCAGCATATTGGGACTCTAAATAATGATAAAATATTTCTTCATAAATAGAAAGTGAATCATTACATCAAAGAACGCATTCAATATGGAATGCCAAAAGTGTCACTCTGCATGTTGGAGCATCTTAGGTTCTTAGGATGAATCATCCGTTATCAGACAACCAGTAATATATAATCTGTTTACCATTGGGAAGGTTCCGGAAAGACAGCTAAATGTGCATAATCTGGGGATTTTAATTAGTGTTCTCTTCATCATTGTCCCATACGTTATTTTGTCCATTGACAGTAGCTCCTTTTAGAAACTTGCTTAAAATCTAAATTTCAAACTTTCAAGGAAAAAGGATCTAATAATTACCAAGAATTATACCAAATCTGACCTTGAGAAAAAAGAAAACCTTCAGGTGACCAATTTATAAAATTTCCAATTTGTTTATTAATTTTCTCCCTTTAAATGATTTGCATTGCTTATACTTGGTACAGGCTGAAAATTAATTATCTTTAAGGATTTGAAGAGACAGATGTTTTAAATCTAAGTTAAAATGAGTAAGATATTTTCTCTGAGAACTCTGGCATATTACCTGATAGCCTCATGTCTAGAGAACCCTGATTGCTGATATAAATAATGATAATCTTATTTGCTAAATGATTTCATTTGAACAACTGAGAAATCGAAAGCACATAGAACAGACAAGAGATTAACCTTATACAACAGGAAATCAATACCAGTGATGTTTTTGAATAGTGTGCTATCAGTTATGAAGGGAGGAAGATCACATTTAGTCAGCATTTAGCCAGGGACAAAAAGAGGAACTTGCATGATATATTTCTATATTTGTTTTTAGGAACTTGAGTTTTCTATGAGGGAAATACTTTCCAAGTTGAATGACAATTCTGCAAATATATAACAAATGATGTTTTTCTACCTTCTAAAAATAACCTTCTCAAATGCAATTAATGCAACAGAAATCCAATTAAAGGCAAATGAACTGAAGTGAAGGTCAGAAGCTATAGGACCTGGGATACATGGTGGATTAGATAATAGAAGAGATTTGGAGGACTGAATTATGGCTTTTATAAGCATCATTTTAGAACTTTCTCACTTAAAGAGAGAAGAATAGACAGACTAAAAATTGCAAGCTGCCTTTGGAACTGACATCACCAACATTAATCTGCAATTAATCTGGCTTTGTCCATACTCTCACTTCAATAGTAGCTTCATTAAATTATATTTTAAGAATTAAATGGTTATTGTTTTCTGATTTAAGTCTAAGTAAAGTAATTTATATTCTTAAACCTATCAGATTGTCATCAATTGAAGTTTGGTTTATAGTTATTTGACATCAGCAGTGTCATGTGTAAAATATTATATCAACTAGATTTTGTCCTAAATTCCTTACCATTAAATACTTAGAGTTCTCAAAATTAGAGCAGTGATAATTTATGGTATTTTATAGAAATTCACTAAGCTTAATCAAAATAATGTTTAAACTAAAATGTAGAAATAATTTAAAAAATACAAATCAATCTTCCAATTATTTCATATTTCATGAGTTTATAGTTTGTGGAATAAAATTTAAGGCTGTTGAATTTTTGCAATTTTCTTTCTGTCATTATTTCTTTTCCTTTAAATAGAGCTTTTCTTCACCATTGCATCAGATACTATTGGCTGCCTACCAAACATTCAATTCCCTCTTTCTTCTTGACAACAAAATCTCTATTTTTCCAGTTATTAGCTCCTCAGGGGGGCACCCTATCTTTAGGCCAAAGGTAACCCTTATGTTCTTCTAATGATGTTCATCCTGTCTGTTTGCCATATGGGCAGGGACAGAATCTAGTTTTGGCCAATGACACATGAAGAGATGTCTTCTTGGAGGATCTAGGAAAGATTTCCTTATTGGATCCAGATAGCACATGCAGGAGAGGAGAGTAAAGCAGTGCATTTGCATGATGGCAGCTGTGCAGTAGGCCCAGAAGGCAATCAGTTTAAAGCTGAGCAAATGAATGGACGTCCATACGGGAGGAAACTAATTTAAAGAAATTTGATAATGTCCTTGAGATATTGTTTGCATTAAAGCAGAACAGAGAAGAAGAAGAAGAAGAAAAAAAAAGACAATTAAGAAGTACTTGGAACAATATAATCTGCATTCTTTCAGTTGTAACAGAAACTAAATAATAGGAAAATATATTAGATCACCTAGCTGGATTTTGGGGAATAGGTCAGGATTCCTTTAATTCAGTGGTATCATTTCTGTTCCTCACGGAGTCAGTCTCTTGTCTTGATCCTCCTCCATACCACTGGCTTCATCTGGCGGTGAGATGTCTGTAGGCATTAAGGCATTAAGACTTCACATCATGCATGGTAGAGTTCCAGAAAAGAGAACAGTCCGAAAGAATTTTCCTAGAAGCTCCCAGTGAATTGCTCTTCAGGTATCACTTGCTGGATGTAAGTCACATGCCCATTCTTGAATGAATTATTGGCCAGAGGTTTGGGTTTACCTGAAGCTCTTGAACTCCCCCCCGCTGCTCCGCCCCCATGAGCTGGCATAGAGTAGGCTTCTCCTAAGGCACATGGGTTTCTGGGAAAAGGGGACAGCTTGAGAGCCACAGATAATTTGGATTCCATGAAGAAGCAAGAAGTGGGGAGCAACCAACTGTGTCCACTGTATATTTTATATCTTTATTTAGGGGCCACAGACCGAGTTTATTATCTCAAGATAATAGCTATAAAATATTCTCTTTAGATTTCTTCTGAAATTCATCTAAATTGATGCTGCCTATATAGGCAAAGAAATCAATTGTTTCTTCCTAAATAAACCCGATGTGTATGTGTGTGTTCAAGTGTTTCAGATTGTTATGAAATGTGAAAGGAATTCATTAGTCCAAAAATTATTCTCACATTTTTACATATGCTATTGAAATAGTTTGGTTTTATTATAATGATGTATGTATTTAGTAAGGTTATGAAATGAAAATGAGATAAATGTTGTATGTCTTCTCGTCCAGAAAATTATACCATATACCTTTTAAAAAAAAAGAGTATATTGAAAATATGTGTTTGGATCAATTTAAGGCCAATTGAAATAAAATAACAAAAATCTGTTTTGCATCTTAAAATCTAGTGCATAGAATTCTTTGGAGCTTGTGATTTGCGTTCTCATTAAAAATCCAAAACCAGATCCAGGTTTAATGGAAATATTCCAGGTATTTATAATTGGTTAAAGTCCCCATGGACTTCCTCTCAGTGTTATTTCATTATATCTGCACATAAATTTGAAAGACGTTTTCCTTTTGTTTTCATACAGCAAGCCCTAGAAAACTGGTCTGTGGGGAAAGAATTCTCCCCCACAGTTTTGTCTACCGGTAATGCTTTGACAAGTCCATTACCACACCAGGATTCATTCTTTTTCTTTCTTTCTTTCTTTCTCTCTCCCTTTCTTTCCCTCCCACCTTCCCTCCCTCCCTTCCTTCTTTTTTGTCTTCCTTCCTTCCTTCCTTCCTTCCTTCCTTCCTTCCTTCCTTCCTT
>JAKSZT010053813.1:10114957-10130076 GCA_026826555.1 Tolypeutes matacus
CCTTCCTTCCTTCCTTCCTTCCTTCCTTCCTTCCTTCCTTCCTTCCTGTCAAGCTCTGAAAGATTAACTAGATCAGAACTAATAGGGATTCTGCCTTTCACAAAAAGAACAGTAGCTTCCAGTCTAATATTTACATTTGAGATAAACCCAGTCAAATTAAACTCTCTAGCTCACTATTAGAGAAGATATCAGAGAAAAGAGACAGACTTGTACTCTAAACAGAATCTAAACAGAATATTCCTAAAATCATGTCTTTAAATTAAAAGAGTCATTATTTTGGAAATAGGCTGCAGAAAATAGATTTTACTTGCCCAGTTAAGGACCACCTATTGTGTCTGCTGAAATTCTCATTGAGAGGTTTTGGATAGTCCATGAAACATAGTAAATCTTCTTTGAAAGAAACCATCTGCTTTCTCTTATGGTTTAGAAATCTGTTCACATGTTCTATTCAGTGAGCATTCAGTTTGGTTGAAATAATTGACTGTATTAGATACTATGAATAGATCCTGTGGTATGAGATATAAGGAGATAGCACCATTCCAATAATTCTAATCAGTTAATGAAAGAGAGTTTGGTCTGCAGTACCACTAGGTTGTTTCAATATCAGGGAGTTATCTTCTGAGTAATCTTTGCATGAACAGATAGAAGGAAAAGGCTTGCCTGATTAGGCCGTGGGGATAGACAAACACTACATGTCTTGCTTTATGTTGGCAAATTTAAAAGGAAATATATATTCCTCATAGAAAGATAAAATGAGAGCACAATAATATTTTTGGGCTTACTAATTCTTAAGTCTGTTGACCTTCTTCAATCCCTTTTCTTAGCTAGAATATATTTTGATACCTATTATTACAATGAGACTGATATTTTAGGACATTTAGAAACAGAAAACATTTAATGGGTTTACATGCCTTATAATTCCTATTAACTTCATTTACAGATACTACCTAAAATACTTCTAGACTCATTTCTGCTGGTCATTTAATACTCATTGCTTTTTTGAGTATTAAAAGTCAAATAGTGGAAGGGTTTTGTCCATTGACTAGGTGAAGACCTTGTAGAGAGTACTGAGATAGCTTAAAAGCAAAAAAGCAGGGGGATATTTTCTAAGGGAAGAATCATGGATCAATAGGAAAATCTATTTACATCTTCCATTTGCCTCATTTGGAATACAAGTAAATAAATGCTTTACATATATATTTATATAGATTTGTTTCTCAAAAGACTAAGCCAGCAGGATTCTGAAACCACAGGTATGTTAGACAAGTGATATATATGTGGTACTCATTTTCTCTTGATTTAAATAATGACCTAGGCTTACCTTGCTTAAGAACAATGATAAAAATCTCTGTTTCATCTGTTCCTGTGATAAGAAAAAAAAGGCAAACAAAATAACAAAAAGCAAGAAAATTAGTAAGAAAAAGATACAGAGTATAAGAACAATTCTGACACTCAATGGAGTTAAATATGAAATTAAAATATTAGAAGGATAATATAATTAAATACACCAAATTTACAGAAGAGCCACACAATAATCGCTAGCATGGTAGTACCATGAAGGCAGATATTCTGTCTCTCTAGGTCACTGTTGTATCCCCAACAGTTCAGTAAGTATTTATGAAAGGAAAGAATGATATTACAGGATAAATCCTAAATGGTTTAAAAGGAAAATATTACAAGTAGTGTCTCTATGCAAGGGTTTTTCAACCTTTTCTTCATTGTTGCTTTCACCATCCTGCCAAGGAGCCTAACTTTTTCTCTCCTATTTACCACCTGTCCTCATGAAATTTTATACCACAGATATACTGTGTAACTGTTTATATATGGTGACCCTTTGCAGGGCCTAAATCCACCATAATATCTAAGACCTTTTTCCTCCAAAACTAATTTTTACATGCTTGGAGGTGTTGAAAGTGCATGCTTTATGCAAAGCAGTGTTTTATAAGGGAATAGAAAGAACATTGGTTGGGAGTTGGATATAGTCTTGAATCTTGAATCTGGCTCTAAGCATTTAAGGAAGTTATTCAACCTCTGAATCCCAGGATAATAATATCTACCTGGTAACTTTATTGCTAATGTAAAAAAGCCTGCCACTCTGACCTCTAAATGGACATTTACTAGATTGTAACTCTCATATACACAGTGGTGTTTTCAAGAAAGTAGCAAAGTCCAGCAGACCTGCCCATCAATAGTCTTCTCTAAAGGATGGTACTTTCCTGAGAAGACCCCTAAAGCACACTTTTTAATATGCATGAGCCAAAAAGCAAAAACCAGAAGTGAAAAATCTGCAATCCTTTCTTTAAACAGCAAACAGAAGCCTAAAATGTAGAACAGATTGAAACTGAGTAATTATGATTGAATCTGGTTGGAGGATTCCACTCTCCATTCCACATCACAAAGGAAGTCTTCAAGACCTTGCTATAGAATCACTAGTGCTCCATGGACCAAAACTGTAAAATCATTACGTTAAATGATCCTTCCTAGTTTTGCTAAGATTTGAAGGCATTAATTTATGGACAGTTAGTATGTTGACTTAAATTTCTATTTGCCTGGATGTTCCCATATTTTCACTTGGATAATAAAATGATTGAAAAGTTGGTTGATATTTTGGAGAATAGTTTAGAAATCAAAGTAGATGACTTAATTTATGAACACAAAAATTAACTCTTGGAATTTGTTTTTTCATGGATTAAATTAAAAGCTTTTTAAGCACAAATAACTGAGTTGTAGGCAAAGTCTGTTTTACACAGTTGTTTGAGAAGAAGGAGCTTCAGTTGATCAACTTCTCAACCTAGTAGCCAATATAAATATTGAATTCAATAGTTTAGGAAAGTTTGGACTCTAAGTCAGGAAAGATTATATCAATTTTCTCTAATAAAAATCTGGACGTACATGAATAATTCTTCCATTCTCATATAGCCACAACAAATCATGATGTGCAAAAGGGTAAAAATTGCGGGATGATGTAGGTGGAATCAACACTGAAGTAGAAGATACTGACAGACATGTACTGTAATTATGCCCACTTACTAATTAATTAATTTGTATCTTTGTGTCTTTGTATAGATCCACATGTAAAATTACTGTACAGTGAAATATAATAAGAGAAAATGCTTTAGCCTTGAAGTATGGTAAAATAGTAGAATACCTACCATACTTTACCACTAGTGATAAAATTATGCCAAGGTCTATATTAAGATAATGTAATAACTGAAAGATGCCACAAATGAATTTTCCCCTCTTATTTCAAAGTGCTATTCACTCATAGGCTTCCATGGCTCTTTTAGAAAAATAATTATAATTAACTGTGAGTTTTCAAGGGAGTCTGAAATATAGGGGTAAGGGAGGTTATATAGGTAAGTTCCTTGAATCATTTTTTTAAGATCATGTCATAGGCAACAGATACATAGGTAAATTCAGAGCATTCTCAATAATTACAGCATTCTGAGTAATTGTATCTTAAACGAGAAGAGAGCTTGTCATTGAAACCTTTTTATTAGTATAAATAAACTCTTTCTTGCCCATAGGTATGCTATGTATAAGCATGAGCCAATGCATTGCTGTATCTCTTAGACTAAAAGCTGCTGTTTGCAAGTGACAATTTCTAATTTCTAATATGTGAAAAATTTCTTGAGTTCTATAGAGCTTTTATCTTTTCTGAACAGGGTCTATGTGTATACATTAAATTTGTTGAGGTCTTTGTAAACTGAAAAGCACAAAAATGTTCATTTGAACAACAGGTTAAAGAATTACCTCATTCTTCCAACAAGAACCTTTTTATTCATGAGAATCATGATAAGCAGACATGTTAAATGACTTCTAGGGAAACTGGACATTACTCCTCAGACATCAAGGCTGAAAGATAAACTGACAAAAAAAAAGTATATGCTTTTTGTTTACTCACTCTCCCTTGAGTAGAAAATGTGTTGAATATAAGATACTGGTGAAAAACTGTTCTTGCAAATCCAGTTGCCATGGGAGGGGCAGAGTGAAAATCAGGTGATTTGGCATTTGGTAGACAGACCAGTAAAATCATCTAAAATTAGCATTTTTCCTTGACTTTCCTTCTGGGCTATCTATCCAGAAATGCTCAGAGCTTTATCTATAAACTTTAAAAACTAGGTTTTAAATAAAACATTACTAACAAAAGAGAGGCTCAACATTCAGGTAACAGTGGTGATATAGCTCTAAATATACTGGCAGTAAACTGAGACAGATGTTCTCTGGGTGGATGAAGAGGCTGCTAATTACTATTCATAAGCATATGGCATATGATGGGTTCGTAGAATACTTTTCTCATATTGCATGTGACATTGTAAATCCACAAGAACAAGAATGGAGAGTAGAGAAATGGATAAGAAGAAGCTTTTGTGAAGAGAATATCTCATAATTACAGAGAAATGTGAATTCCTACCTACTCTTAAATGGAGGCACAAGTTCCATTTTAGTGAATACACTGGATTGATGACCTTAAATCTGGAATGAATATAAAAGTGGTCAAAGAGACACCTTTCCCAGGATGTCTATTCTCTTGTCACATTGGTACTTCCAGGGGTTTACTTTTTTGGAAACTGGGTTTTACAGAGGCAGAAAGTTTAGACATATAATTCTGTGGTAACCATAATGAAGCCCTGGGAAACAGCCAGCTTCCTGCATGGAGTTGGGGTTGCTGCAGCTCTAGTTTGGGCACATGCCAAGAATGGGTGCCTGCAGGAGACAGAAGCAGTTGTTTTCTGATGAGCAGTGATGGGATGACCCTGAGAGCAGTGGAAACAATATAAGAACACAATGTGATATAACTCAAGACGAAGTAATACAGGGAAATAATAGCTTCTAGCAGAAAACAAGTGGTGTGACCCAGACACAGGCCAGGTGGCTTTGGGGGATCATAGATTTTTTCCAAAATAATTATATTTTTTACAACCTCATCTTAAAAATGAGCTATTAATAAATTAGCATGTAATGCATTCATAGCAAGAAAGAATTATGAAGTTAGATGACTTTATCCAGTCTACCTTCTGAGAGTCTCAGAGGAGTTCAGTTCTGGAGTCTTTGAGATTTGTCTCTATTGATACAAAGAGAAAGCTGGTAGCAAGTTGTGCTTCTTGTTGAAATAGTGCAGGCAGTCGATGCATGTATAAGAGCATCAGATAAGATGTCACAAAGTTGGGTTCAAGTTTCACTTCTTCCCTAACTTGCAGGAAAGCCTGAGCTTGATCAGATCATCATCTTCTTCATCACCATCTCACCACCACTACTCCCATCATCATCATCATCATCATAGCTCCCATGAGTTGAAATTTAGGTTTGTCAGTCTTTGCATTATTTTATTTAATTCTTAAAATGACCTATGTGGTAGTTATTGGTATTGTAATCACCATCATATAAATGAGCAAATTGAGACTCAGAGAGAGTAGATAACTTGCCCTTCCCTTAGACAGTAAGTAGCAGATCCAGCATTTGATTGCCTGATTTCAAAAGTCCATGTTCTTTATCACTATTTTATAGTGCTACACACATGCCTTCTCTGAACTTCAATTTCTTCATCTGTTAAATGATGAAGTTGGGTCAAACAAACTATTAACTCCTTTTTCAGCTCCTAATTCTGATGATCAAGTTACTTCAAGCTCACCCACCACTACCCTGCCACAACCCCTAGATATCTCAAATGCCCACCATTTTCCCTTACTACCAATACTTTTTATGAGACATTTTTATTTCCTTGATATTATTCTTATTTTTTCACTTAGGATGCATTATAATTTATATGACCCCTTTTCAACCTCTGAGGAGGTCACAGTGAAATTCAGAGATTTAAGTGATGTTTGGGCAGATCCAGGGAGGAAGTTGGATGTACTTGGAGGATGTTAAGCTAAAGTGCTAACCCAGCAACATATAAAGAGGGGCTTGGGATGACCAGGACTTGGGAAATTCATGCAACCTGCAGCTGCCTGATTTGCATGCAAGAGAAGCTGCTCAGTGATTCATGATATTTGTAATGAAATGTGACATTGAAACAAGACATTGAAAGAACAGGTAATTCAGGAAAAATGAGCATAAGTCAAGGAAACAATTTTATGTTGAAATAGTAAATTTTGATATAAGAAAAAGTTATTCAGAAAAATCTAGACTGAGAAATCATTTTTACAATTTTACCAGTTTAGGTGAGCTGCCAGCACAACATGCTTTTCCTGAACATCAGTTTGACTGAACCTCATTTTTTGTTGTGTAGACTTTACTTGGGAGGGGTCTGAACAGTTCCACTTGCATAGTTAATTATATGATTATGCTAAGAGATGATGGCTTGGGAAATCTTTTATGTGCCTTTCAAATTATCAATTGTCCTTCAAACATATGGTACTGTGCAATTTCCTGGCATTAGAATTGAAAAACACTGATGTGATACTCTATAAAATTTGCCTGGGAAATATGAACCTAAATGATTATAAAATGAGGTTTCTTAATTATTACACTAGACTCTAAATTGAAGATTGATTTCACCAGTGACTTTATAATGGTCTATACTAATCAGGGAAGATTAGCTCAGAAGTGGTATAAGATACTCCAGTTTATAGCCTACAATACTATCCAATAGAAAGTTCTCTGATAATGGAAATGTTCTCTGTCCATTAGCAGTTGTGGTCTTGATCACATGGTATGTAGCTAGTATGACTGAGGAACTGGATTTTAAGTTTTATTTTAATTTTAATTAATTTAAACATAAACAGCCACATTAAAAAAACCACAGGGCTAGAAAGATGCTCATCCCAAACCTCTTTGTAACCTATGCTTTGGAGTCAA
Source organism: Tolypeutes matacus (assembly GCA_026826555.1). Taxonomy (NCBI): domain Eukaryota; kingdom Metazoa; phylum Chordata; class Mammalia; order Cingulata; family Chlamyphoridae; genus Tolypeutes; species Tolypeutes matacus. The sequence continues at coordinate 10,121,759 of JAKSZT010053813.1, forward strand.
GTTGAGACAGCAGTGTTACCACTGACTACAGCAGTTTTACTTGTCACTGTAGTTGTTACTTTAGCTTATTTCTTTTACTTGTAAATGTAGTTGTTATCTTATGTTTACTGAACAATTTAGAACACTGTTGTAACCAGATGCTTGGCCTCACTTACTGCCCTTGTGCTTACCCTATCTGTTTCTTGTCAGTTTTCAGGGGCTTCTCAGACCTGTGCTTACCCACACCCTATTAACTGACCAAAACATAACCAATCAATATAAGCCAACTTAAGTAATGTGGCTATCGCCACCTTCCTTTGTTTCAATCCCCTAAAAACCCTAAGCTCTTTAGACTTGAGGAGGCAGATTTGAGAATTCTCCTGTCTTCTTGTTTGGCCACCTTACAATAAAACTCTTTCATTTCTTGAAATCCTGATGTTGCAGTATTGACTTCTGTGCACATCGGGTGATGAGCCCTTGCTTGGTAACAGCAGTTCGTTGTTTTACTGCATTTTCCTCTGTGAATAATATGAATAACAATACTTAAGCAGACACACAAACGGAATATAAAATCCTTTTGGGTCCAAGACTTAATTGCATCATTCCAAAATAATGGCTCTATTTATTCACCTTCAGGTTGGTCTTGGAAAGCCCATCCGTTCCCAGGAAAAAGCAAAGAAATTGTTTGATATCATCTGGTTAAAATACTTGGTTGACAGAATTTTTCAGCTTTTAAGTGTTTACATTATCTGGAACACAAAACTGTTTTCTTTAATTACAATTTATTTGAGAAAGAATAATAATACTAGCTAATATTTATTGAGCTCTTTCCATTTACTTCAACATTACAGTTTTACAACAACGTTGTGAGTTAAGGTTCTCCCCATTTTTACAGATGAAGATGTCAAGGCACTGGAAGAATAGATAACTTGCCAAAGGTCAGAGTACGATTAAGTGACAAAGCTAGAATTCTGAATTTAAGCAGGGTGGCTTCTGAGGTCATGCTCTTAACCACCAGACTATAGTGCTTTTATCTCACTGTGGCTAACTGCTGCCTCTACCTCTTCAGATCCCCAGCCTTTCCCATCCTTGCATGCTTCAGGGAAAGAATGATGGCATTATAGCTAACATTTCCAGTTCTTGCACTGACTATTCACCTGGTAGATGAACTTGAAGAAGACTATTTTACCATCTCTTATTTTTAAGTATGACATTTAGGCTGTACTTGGGGGCTTTCATGGAAAATTCTGGTTACCTTTCTGTAAAGTAGGGATACTACTATGCCTCCATGCATATTTACATTCCCACCCGAAGTAAAAAAAAAAAAAAAAAATGTTCTAATTGCTCCAAATCCTCACCAACATTTGTTAATAAAATACATTTCATTTATGCCAATCTGATATATGTAAGCTCAGTTTGTGATTTTAGATTGCTTTTCCCAAATTGTTAATAGAAATGGAATCTTTTCATAGATTAAGGGGACCATTCATGTTTCCTCTTGTGTTAAATATCTGTACATGTCCTTTGTCAATTATTACTTCAATTGTTTTATCTTTCTTACTGATCCAAAGCACACTTTATATATGTGTATATGGTGTTTTCTTCCTATACAGATAATTAATTTCCTACTATCATTTAGTAAAAAAAAAAAAATATCTGTCCTGTCTGCTCTGTAATAAACCACTTTACCCTATATGCATGTGTATTAGTCAGCCAAAGGGGTGCTAATGTGAAATACCAAAAAAGGGTATTTATTTGAGGTAGAAGTCCACAGATACCAGGCCATAAAGCGTTAAGTTTCTTCTCTCACCAAAGTCCATTGCCACGTGTTAGAGCAAGACAGCTGCCGACGTTTGCCTGGGTTCAGTCTTCTTGGGTTCCTCTCTTCCCGGGGCTGCATTTCTCTCCGGGCTTAGCTCTTCTGGTTCCTCCACAAGATCAGCTGTAGACTATCAGGCGAATGGCTCACTTCTCTTCTCCTGGGGCCTTCTCTCCAACATCAAAATTCCAACATCAAAACTTCTTCTCAAAAAACTGCTGCAACTCTGTTCTTTGTGATGCCTTTTATATTTTCTTCCCCCACCCACTAAGGGGTGGGGCTCAATGCCCTACTGATGTGGCCCAGTCAGTGCCCTAATCATAACTTAATCACGCCCAGATTAACAGATCAGTTTACAAGCATGATCCAATTATATTTTTAGAATTCATAATTACATCAAATTGCCCAACGGCTACAGCATGGTTATGTTTTCATCTCTATGTCTATTTATCTTTGCATTTGCATGAGGTCTTGATTACTTAGGTTTGTGGTAAGTTTTGATTTCTGGTAGACAACTATCCTTATCTTGTTCTTTCGAGAGACATGGATATTCTTGAACTTTCCTTTAACACATACATTAAAAAATATATTACCAAATTTCACAAATTAGTGTATTAAGAATTTTATTGGAATTTTGTTGGCACTATTATTAATATTGAACCTATTTATTAATTAGCAGAGGGATGAAATTTTTACAATATTGAAATATTGAGCCTATCCATTAAGTTGGTATATTTCTACAGATATTTAAGTCTTCTTTAATATCTTTTAATAATTTTTTATAATTATCTCTAAAAAGGGTTTGTACATCTTTCATTAGATTTATTCCTTGGTGCTTTGTATTTTTTGTTGCTATTGTAAATTATATCTCTACTATGTACGCATAAGTGTATGTACATATATATATAAATAAATGGTATACACACATAATATTTTTAAATAGCAGGAAAAGTAATCAGAATACATATTATTTTGCTCTTGTGCAAAAAATATAATTGATTTTTGCATATAGGTGGTTCTGTATCCAGCAAACTTTTGTGTCACTCTTATAATAGTTGCAATGATTATTTGTAGGTTCTGTCGGATAGCCTTGTAAACACTCTTACCATTTGCTAAAAATCATAATCTGGTCTGCCTTTCTAATTCTCATACCTTTTAATTCTTTTCTTGATCTACTGCACTGTGTAGGATCTCCAGTTCACTACTGAACATAAATGATGATAATATTCATCCTCAGCTGATTTCGAATTTTAAAAGAAATACTTTCAACGTCTTATGTTTACCATGATGGCTGAGGGTTTTATTGCACCAAGGAATTTCCTTCTATTCTTAATTTGCTAATATTTTTTAATATCATGAATCAGTATTGAATTTTATAGAATGAATTTCTTCCTTCGTGGAGATAATTGAATTTTCAATCTGTAATTTATTATTGTGGTCATATTTATGATTTGACTTTCTATCGTTAAACCAACTTTACATTTCTAACATTAACTTAAGTTATTCATGCGCTAATATTTTTATACACTGCTAGATTCAATTTGCTAAGAGTTATGATATGTTTTTGGCCCAATATATTTACAAAAGTGTGTTTTTAAAATGTATAAATAAGAACATATTTTAGTTTTTTCTCTTTTTAATTGATTTATTAACTGCACATAAGTTAATTGCTTTGCGATCAGGGACTGTAGTCTGTATGGTGACAATTGTAATTTTTTGAGGATTGATTTATGACTGTGTATTTGGTAAATTTTAATAAATATTTATCTGTGCTTGGAAAAAATCATAGCCTGTAATTGTTGGATGTAATGTTTTATATGTTCCTTAGAGCAATCTTGTTAGTGATAACATTCAAATCTTATAGATCCTTATGGTATTTTTTGTCAATTCAACTATCAGTTCCTAGGACATGTCTAAACATTTTGTATCATGGTCTTGGAATTTGTCTTTCCCTTGCCAGAGCTTTGAATTTTTGAATGATATAATTTGACATTAATATTATTAAATACATAAAGATTTGGAATAACTTTATCTTCCTAATGAATTGAACCATTAATTATTAGACAATTATCTTTCTCAGATGTAATAATGTTTGTCTCAAAGTCTATTTTATACAATATTTATAATGCAATTCTAGTTTTCTTTTTGTTTGTATTTGCCTGGTATATCTTTTTTCCTTCCTTTCATGTGCAAATGTTCTGTGTCTACATGAATTTGTTTACTCTTGTAAATGACTTGTAGCTGGATTTTTAAAAACTTGGTGTGGCATCTTTGTCTTTTAACAGGAAATTTTACTTCTTTTATAATTACTGATATACTTGGACTGACTTATTTCTGTATCGTAATTTTTATATTTCCTCTTGCCTTCATTTGGATCATTTATTAAAAATTTGTTTTATTTTTATTGATTTATTTTTCTCAATGGTACCCAATTGTTCTACTGTACTCTTCTGCTGTCTCTAATCTAATTTTCCCTTTCATCTCTCAACTGAGCTAAATTTCAGTTATTTTTATTTATAAAAATTATATTCACTTATTTCAAATCTGATTGTTTTCCTATAGTCTCTTCTGCCTTGTTCATAATTTCAATAAATACCTTATTTATTGAAACATGAAAAGTGCTTCTTTCTCATAAATTCTAGCATCTGAGTTCTTTGCTGGTATCTTGTTTTTGATGGTTCACACAGATTTGACCTTATTTGTTCACATATTTCATGATTTTTCACTATGAGCCCATGTTCTTTAGAGCTTTAGCAGTGATAATTCTTTGAGGCCTAGCATTTTTCTGGAGAGCATTTTTGTTGGTTTCAACCAACCACAGGAAGGCATTGCTAACTTGGGAGCACTGAAAAATTTCTGCTTGAGTGGTGTGAATTCTGGCTAGAAACACAAATTATAAGATAAAAATTATACTTACAAATTATTGGCCAGTCAGAGGTGCAAGCTTATCTGCAATGCTTTAATGTGGTGTATTTAATTCTCATTTGCCTTTCAGGGTCTCAATTTTATGCAAATATTTACTATTAGACCCTTCATGTTGGATAGTCTTAAGTTTTATTACCTATTTCACTAGTCTACCCAGCCATCAAAACATGCCAAAACCCATCATGGTTGAACAGATGCTTTTGGGGAAAAGCTGGTTTCAGGTCCTTACTATTTCCCAGATGTCTCCTATTTCTCTGTTTTTAGTATTCTTTACTTTTTTTTTTTTTTTTTTTTTTTTTTTTTGCTCTCTCAGGAAATGATTTAGAAGGATGTTTTCAATACATTAAGCAGCTTTTAAATTATTTTTATATTTTAGGCTATATGGTCTTTTAAACACTGGGATTGTAATTTCTTTTCGGCACTCTTTGGGATAGCAATTATTCTATGGTCAACCACCTTAGGAACTATTCAATGACCTGCTGTGAGAGGGTGAAGACAAAAGACTAACTTATTGGCTGATAGTCTTGAAAATCAGCTGGGTAGTGTTACAGATTTGTATTTAATTAGATCAAAAATGCCCTCAGGGAGCACATTAAAAGATTTGTGGGAATGAGTTGCAAATATTAAAAAGGAGATCATACACTCAATTCAAGTTGTTCAGTTGAGTTTATGGGGTCCAAGTCTTGCTGCTTTTAGTTTTTCTCTTTCATTTTAAACAATTCATATGAGTTAGAATATAAATATTTATTTATGGCTTGTCAAAACAATGATTGAACATGTAGTTCTCAGCACAACTAGGTTTATGGTAATACTGAGCACATGAAGTCTCTGATGGTCATTTTTTTCCTCATGATATCTTTGGCCAAAGAAAGTGTGAAATTTCACCCTGAAAATCCCCAAACTTAAAGTTATAATGCTGTTTTGATATTGCAGTTGTTGCTGTGGAGATTTCTGTGTTGTGAAAAATAAAACAGTGAATTTTGAATGGGGAAGGGAAATAAGCTGTAGGTACTTATAAACCACAAATATTGAAAGATTCTCTTTCAATAGAGTTAGACTGCCACTACTACCTTGTTACCTTGAGTCAAATGTGAATATTGTGTCTACCAAGGGGAATCTTTCTCATCTTTGTTTACTCTCCTTAGGTTAATTATTTTCATACATAAAATCTGCAATAGATCTTCTCCAGCAGCTCCAGGGGCCAGCCCCAGCTGTGGAAAGAATCATTCTCAGAAAACTGTTTGGCACTTGGGGAGGTATACTAGCTCTTTCATGCTACCGGAGTAATGGGTAGGACATTTTCTACATTGAAAACATTGTTTTCTATTGTCAGAGTTAGAAAAATAGTAACCTTCAAATATACATGTGGCATTGTTTGAGATTATATTAGATAGTCACCATTGTTATTGTATCATTAGAATGTGTAGCCCTAAAGTCTCTTTAGAAACTGATAGTATAAAATTACTGTGGACATACAATTTCTATTTTATGGATATGCTAAATAATTTCTTTCCTCTAATTGGAAATATTAACTTCATCGAATCCATGACACAATTCCAGGACACTATTTTCTTGGGGTGAATGGGAAATCAAAGGCCAGAGAAAATGGATAGACAATGTACAGATACCACTGTAGTAGTTTAAGATGCTGAAATTGCATCTTATCCTGGCCCTGTAATATGTAATGTGATCTTGAATAAATCAGTTAATTCCTTTAAGCTTAGGTTTCTCTTCTATAGAAATGGGGATAATAATGGTCATGTGATAATTAAGAGCATGAATTTGGGGAAATCAGACATAGAATTGGGTATCAAATTTGCTACCAATAAACTATAAGAGTGAGAAAGTGGCTTAGCCCCTCTAGGAATAAATATGCTCATCTATAAAATGGAAATAGTACAGTGTCTGGATAATTATTGAAATGACTGATTTTTTTCTTTGTCCTATGCAAATGATTTTTTTCACCCCATCATTCTTCATCCTTAATATTAGGCTTCCACTGCTTCACTGTAGAATTGTTACAGCAAAAATGCAAAGAGAGAAAATATTCAATTCAGGCAGAGGTCCTTGCATTAACAATAGATTAGAAGGAACATTTTTTTGAGGCAGTGTCCCTTTCTCTTGTCCAGAATAGTTACCTATATCCTGGCTTGGAGAAAGCAGAGGCAAGTTCAAAGAGGTGGGCACTCAAGTAGTCCATTGGTGGACGTCCCTGAGAAAACAATCTAATTCTAACCACACCTTGGGAGAAGGTCGAGAGAATAAAAGAACCCAAAGATCAATTTATTTATCTAAGATCAGTCAGGAGTCATGTGTGTCTCCTGTGAAAGTAGGCTTTTTTCAGAACTTAAAATAACTCAGCAAATCGTAGTACATTATATATATTATAATGCATTTTTATTATTAGAGATTGTAGGTTTACAGAAAAATTATGCATAAAATAGAGTTTCCATATATTGTCATATTATTAATATCTTGTATTATGGTGATATATTTGTGTGCTACCATCACAACCATTCATTACCAAAATTTTTCCATCATCTGAAGTAGAAACTTTGTTTAATTAAAGCATTAATTTCCCATTCCCCACCTCACCCTCCATCCCCTGGTAACTTGTATTCTAGTTTCTGATTCTATGAATTTGATTATTATAATTATGTCATATCAGTGAGATCATACAATATTTGTCTTATTGTGTCAGGACTTCATTCCTTTTTACAGCTGCATAATAATTCATTGTGTGCATATACCATATTTTGTTTATCCATACATAGATTGATGGACACTTGAGTTGCTTCCATCCTTTGGCAACTGTGAATAATGCCACTATGAACATCAATATGCAAATATCTGTTCATGTCCCTGCTTTCAATATTTTTGTGTATATACCTAGAAGTGGGATTGCTCAGTCATATGGTAGTTCTGTACTTAGCTTTCTGAAGAATTGCCAAACTGTCTTCCCCAGCAGCTGTACCATGTTACATTCCTATCAACAATAAATGAGCATATCCTCTCCAGCACTTGTATTTTTCCATTTTTAAATAGCATTCCAGTGGATGTGAAATGGTATCTCATTGTGGTTTTGATTCGCATTTCTCTAATGGCTTATGATGTTAAGTATATTTTCATACATGTTTTGGCCATTTGTATATCTTCCTTGGAGACATGTGTATCCAAGCCTTTTGCCCATTTTATAATTGGGTTGTTTGCCTTACTGTTATTGACTTGTAGGATTTCTTTAAATATTCTGGATATTAAAGTCTTATCAGACTGTGGTTTGCAAATATTTTATCCCATTGTATAAGTTGTAGTTTTACTTTCATGATAAAGTCCTTTGAGAATTAACATTTTTTTTATTTTGATGAGGTACCATTTATCTATTTTTTCTTTTGTTGATTGTACTTTGGATGTAAAGTCTAAGAAACCATTGTGTAACACAAGGTCCTGAAGATGTATTCCTAAGTTTTCTTAAAGGAGTTTAATAGTTATAGCTCTTATTTAGGTCTTTGATCCATTTTGAGGTGATTTTTGTATTTGGTCTGAGATAGGGGTCCTTTTTCTTTTTTCTTTTCTTTTCTTTTCTTTTCTTTTCTTT
>JAKSZT010053813.1:10130176-10210829 GCA_026826555.1 Tolypeutes matacus
TTTTTTTTTTTTTTTTTTTGCAAATAGAGATCCAGTTTCCCCAGCACCATTTCTTAGAGACTATTCTTTCCTCATTGAGTCATCTTTGCCATCTTGTGAAAAATTAGTTGGCCATAAATATGAGAGTTGATTTCTGAGCTCTGAATTTTATTCCTTGGTTTCTATGTCTGTCCTTGTGCCAGAACCATGCTATATTGATTACTGTAGCTTTGTAATAAGTTTTAAGATTGGAAAGTGTGAGTACTCCAACTTCATTCTTCTTTTTCAAGATGCCTTTAGCTATTCAGGTCCCATTACTTTTCTATATAAATTTGATGGTTGGCTTTTCCATTTCTGCAAAGAAAGTTGTTGGAATTTTGATTGAGATTGCACTGAATCTATAAATTGCTTTGGGTAGAATTAACATCTAAACAATATTTAGTCTTCTGATCCATATCCATGCACACAGGATGTCTTTCCATTTATTTTGGTCTTTAATTTCTTTTAGCAATGTTTTGTAGTTTTCTGCATACAAGTCCTTTATATCCTTGGTTAGATTTATTCCTAGATATTTGATTCTTTTAGTTGTTATTGTGAATGGAATTTTTTTCTTTGAATTCTTGTTCCAGTTGTTCATTGCTTGTTTATTGCAACACTATTGTGTTTTTTGTTGTTGTTTTGTGTGTGTGTGTGATCTTGTACTCTTCCACTTTGCTGAATTTATTTATTAGCTCTAGGAACTTTGTTGTGGGTTTTTTAGGATTTTGGTTATATAGGATCATATTATACGCAAATAGGAAAGTTTTACTTCTTCCTTTCCAATATGGATGCCATTTATTTCTTTATCATGCCTAATTGCTCCGGCAAAAACTTCCAGTACAATTTTGAATAACAGTGGTGACAGCAGGTCCCCTTGTCTTGTTCATTTTCTTAGAGGGGAAGCTGTAAGTCTTACATCATTAAGTAGAATGTTAGCTGAGGGCTTTTCATATATACCCTTTATCATGTTGAGGAAGCTTCCTTCTATTCTGAGTATTCTAAGTGTTCTATTATCAAGAAAGGCATTTATCAAATGCCTTTTCTGCATCTATTGAGATGAGCAGGTCGACTTTTCCCTTCTTCTGTTAATGTCTTGTATTTCATTAATTGATTTTCTTATGTTAAAGCAACCTTGCATACTAGGGATAAATCCACTTGGTCATGGTGTATAATTCTTTTAATATGCTGTTGGATTTGGTTTGCTAGTATTTTGTTGAGGATTTTTGCATCTATATTCATAAGAGATATTGGTCTCTTTTCTTGTGGTATCTTTATCTGGCTTTGATATGAGAGTGATGTTGGCCTCATAGAATATGTTAGGGAGTTTTCCTTTCTCTTCAATTTTTTGGAAGAGTTTGAGCAGAATTGGAGTTAATTCTTCTTGGAATGTTTGGTAGAGTTTCCTGTGAAACCATCTGGTCTTGGACTTTCTTTAGTGGGGAGATTTTTGATTGCTGATTCAATCTCTTTACTAGTAATTGTTTTGTTGAGATATTCTATTTCTTCTTGAGTCAATGTAATTAGTTTATGTGTTTCTAAGAATTTGTTCATTTCATCTAGGTTTTCTAGTTTACTGGCATATAGTTGTTCATAGTATCCACTTATAGTCCTTTTTATTTCAGTGGGGTTGGTAGTAATGACCCTTTACACATCTGATTTTTGTTATTTGTATCCTCTCTCTATTTTTTCCTTTGTCAGTTAAACTAAAATTATGGATTTTGATGATCTTTGCAAAGAAACAACTTTTGGTTTTGCTTTCTCTCTATTGTATTTTTTTTTTTTTCTATTTCATTTATCTCCACTCTAGTATTTGTTACTTCCTTCCTTCTACTTGCTTTAGGTTTAGTTTGCTCTTCTTTTTCTAGTTCTTCCAGTTTTGAGATTATGTCTTTGATTTGAAATCTTTCTTCTTTTTTAATGTAAGCAATTAGAGCAATAAATTTCCTTCTCAGAATTGCCCTTGCTGCATCCCATTGGTTTTGTTATGCTTCTTTTTTTCATTTTTATTTTCCTCAATGTATTTCCTATTTTCCCTTGTAATTTCCTCTTTGAGCCATTGCTTGTTTAAGAGTATGTTGCTTAATTTTCACATATTTGTGAATTTTCCTTTTCTCCCTCTGTTATTGAGTTGTAGTTTTATTCCATTCTGGTCAGAGAAGGTACATTGTATGATTTCATTATTTTTTATTTTATTGAGACTTGTTTTGTGACCATCATGTGGTTTATCCAGGAGAATGATTCATGTGCACTAGAGAAGAATGTGTATTCTGTGGCCATTAGGTGATTAGGTGAAGTGTTCTATATATATCTGTTAGGTCTAGTTGTTTTATTGTGCATTTAAGTCTTCTATTTCCTTATTGATCTTCTATCTAATATTCTATCCATTATTGAAAGTGGTGTATTAAAATCTCCTACTATTTTCCCCTTCAAACCAGTCAATATTTACTTAATATATTTTGGAGCTCTGATATTAAGTGCATGTATTCATAACCCTTGTCTTCTTGTTGAATAGACCCCCTTATCAGTGTATAATACCTTCCTTGTTCCTTGTAAGAATTTTTTATTTGAAGTCTATTCTATCTGATATTATTATAGCTACCTCTGCTCTCTTAGTTATACTTGCAATGGTATATCTTTTTCTATTCTCTACCATTCAATATGCTTATTTCTTTGAACTTTGGTGAGTCTGTTGTAAACAGCATAGAGTTGGGTCATCCTTTTTCATCCATTCTGCCAATCTTTACCTTTTGACTGGAGAGTTTAATCCATTTACATTTAAAACAGGGGTTCTTAACCTTTTTTGGTTTCACAGACCCCTTTGCCAATCAGGTGAAAACCATGGACCCCTTTTTAAATCCACACTATACTGTATATTATTTAATAAATATATCATACCCACACTAACACATCCCCACAAGAATAATATTTTTTTGAATTTTCAATTCAAGCTCATGCACTCCCTTAAATCTTTGCATGGATCCCTTCAGGGTCTGTGGACCCCTGGTTAAGAATCCTTGATTTAAAGTAACTACTGATAATGCAGGACTTCCTTTGATATTTTACTATTCAATGTTTGCATATCTTACATTTTTCACTCTCAATGCTTCTGTTAATGTCTACTTTCATATTTGATTTTTTAATTTTCTACCTTACTGAATCCCTTGTCATTTCTTTCTGGATATATTTTTTCATATATTTTATTTGTGGTTCCCATGGAGTGAAAATTGAACATCCTAAATAACTTATTATTTAAATTTGATATCAACTTATCTTCAATAGCATACACATACACTATTCCTTTATCCTTATGTTCCCTCTCTTTTTAGTACTTCTTACAAATTGTACTGGCATTTACGATTACCCAGATGGGTACCTTTACTAGATATCTTTATGCCTTTATGAAACTTTGAACCACTGTCTAGTGTCCTTTGCTTTCATTCTGAACAACTACCTTTATCATTGCTTGTAGGGCAGGTCTAGTGGTAATGAACTCCCTCAGCTTTTGTTTATCTGAGAATGTCTTAATCTCATCCTCTTTTTTGACAGAAACTCTCACCACATATTCTTGGCTAGCAATTGTTTTCTTTCAGCACTTTAAGTATTTCAATCCACTTCCTCTTTGCCTCCATGGTATCTGATGAGAAATTAGCCTTAATCTAATTGTGAGCCCTTTGTATATAGCATGTTGCTTTTCTCTTGCAGCTTTCAGAACTCTCTTCTTGTCATTTGCGTTCAACAGTTTGATCACCGTGTGTTCTGGGTGTATTTCTCTTCAAGTTTATCCTGTTTAGATTTCAACAGGCTTCTTAGATATTCATATTCATTTTTTTGCCAAGTTTGGGAAGTTTCTGTCATTATTTCTTTGAATGTTCCTCCTTCTCCTTTCTCTCCTGCCCTTCCCTCTGCATTTATTGGTATGCTTGATGACGTTGCACAGGTCACTTAGGCTATTTGTGCTTTTTCTAGTTCTTTGTTCTTTCCAGTCCTCAGCCTGACTAATTTCAATTGTATTGGGTTTAAGGCACTGATTCTTTCTTCTGCCATCTCCAATCTGCTATTGAAACCCTTCTGGGTATTTTTCATTTCAGATATTGTCATATTCAACTCCAGCAGTTCAATGTGGTTCCTTTTTAAAAATTTTATCTCTTTATTGAGATTTTCATATTGTTCATTCATTGTTTTTCTGATATCCCTTGTTCTTTCTCTGTATTTTCTTTCATCTTCTTGAGCACATTGAAGATCATTTCTTACAAGTCTTTGTCCAGTATGTTCACAGTCTGGTTTCTTGTTGATATATTCTGGATTTTATCTTCTTTCTTTGGATGGGCCATTATTTCTTGTTTCTTTTTTTGTCTTATAACATTTTGTTGCACACTATACAATTTTATGTTTAAAATGTTAATTCTGGGATTTAGTCCCTGAGCTGTCTGTTTCTTTAGTTTGTATACAGCTAGTGATATGACAGAGATTTTCTCTAGTGCCAGAAGCTAACAAAACCAAACAAACCAATAAAAAAAACACCTTTCAGAGTCTTTGCAAATTGGCTTTGCTTTGGATGATGCTCTCCTTCAGAGTTCAGTCCTCCTATCAAGAAGGTCAGCCCAAGGCAAATGCAAAGTACAGGGACCTCCTTGTCTTTTTTGAGCCTATATTTTGTCCTGGTCTTGTGCTCAATAGTGGTCTTAGGAGTTCCCCTATTTACAGGAACTTGAATTCTCCTTCTATTGCCTAGGAAGATAACTTCTCCCTCTCTTGGGAGTTCCATTCCAGGATTTAAAGCAGCTAATTCCCAGGCTGCCCAGTTCAATTATTTCCTACACTGTTTTTGCCTAGGGGTAAATTTCTGGAGGAAAATTCTGCCATTATACTCTGCTGTGATGCTTATGCTGAAAAGTCCATCCCATTTGTACTTCTCTTAAATTCTTGGAAAATACAAGAATACTTTCTTTTAGGTCACAAATCTATTAGATTATCAACTTGTTTTAGACTGAAACCATGTCTTGCTTAGTCACTTAATAAATAATTGAGTGCTTATTTTTCTATCACTGGGATAGAACAATGAAAAACTACCCAAAGTTTCCTGCTCAAGTAGAATCTATACCCTTGGGTTCTTTAATCTTTATGTCCCATTTCTAGTAGCTTCCATATTGCCTTCTCATCAAACATACTATCTAAATATTTGTTGAATGAATGGATTAATAAATGACTTTGTTATACCCAGAAAGAATTAGCAAGTCAAGATACCTGTTCTTTCAGGCTAATAAAAAAAGAGGAATTAATTTTAATTACAGGAAGGCTAATCTAAGAATAGCACAAAAATTTTGAGGTGGAATTAATGAGTTCTATTTCTTATTCTTCTCCTTTCTAAATTGAGGATTTACTCCTCATTGTTATGGTCTATGAATAAATCCTCTACTTGGCTTTTTATGAATGACCAATACTTACACCATGGGAGACTTAGAACTATAAATAAAGATTGACTTCAAAATTACATCAGCAATTTAAACATCTTACAGTCTACTAAAAAATAGATTAAAGTAATTATCATCGATGTGCCATTTTAAGCTGTAAGAAAAATGGCCACACTGTCACTTTGATAAATAATGCCAGTGTGAGAGAATGTGAATATTTTAATTTTATCCTTAGGAGTTGCAAACCCACATCCATTTAAAAGCAGTCTTGGAAGATACGGCAGGCTGCTTGTTTGCCAGAGGAAAAATCATTATCAACTCTTTTAATAAAAGTGCTGAGGGCCACTACTCAGAAACCCTTTTTCTTAAGTAACAGATCTGTGGCTTCAGAACAGGAGCTGTAATTGATAGCCAGCACATAAGTCTTAATAGACAGAGAGCTATATTAAAAATAGTATCAAGATGTAGTTTAGGGTACATGGGAGACAATGCCTGTCCACAATAAATAATTCTCCTACCGGGAAATAACCCAAGCAAGTTTCTTGAGGACCTTAATGCACTTTTGATGAAGATTAAATAGCTTCTATACAAATTGCAATAATTTAAATATTGCCATTAGTTGTTGCCTGAAACATCATCTAGCTTGCTTCCCTACTTCTAAAAAAGGACCAGAGTAGCCACTTTAGTACCAAGAAATTAATCATGTTTTTAAAGCCTCCACACACAAAAGAGTTTTAACTGATTTCTGGATCTATAAATTACTGGAATGGGTAAAAGAAGACCACCCCATCCTGTACTTAATCCTGAATGATTTGGCAGGTTGGAGAACCAGCAAGCCTCTCCCTTTGGTAGGCTTTTCTGGCTCCAGAACTGGGAGGCTGCACTGCTATCACCCTGGTCATGTCCTGTACTTCTTTTCAACTTCCCCAGATATAACACTTCTCTTGTGATTAATAGATCTCAATAGATAAATAAAATTTACCTTTATTGCCTTTCTTCTTGGAACCATGGTTGGCACTGAATAATGTTGTAGGTTGGGTTCCTTGGGAAGTAGACTCCAACACTGAGGTTTGCATGCAGGAGGTTTATTGGGGGAGTTTGTTTAATGCTATCAGTAGCTGTGAGGGATAAGGGAGGTATGATTGGGGAGAAGGAGAAGGTGAACTGTGATACAGTTGCAAAAGAAATCTTACTAATTCTACAGGTTGCTTATGAGCTGGGATGGACCTTCAGAGTTTTCCTGTATCAGGCAAGGGGAGAAAAGCCATTAAATCTATCTATCCATGTACCAATTATTGGATGCTAACTTGTCCTGGAGAGGGACCAAATATTGGGTGAGGAACCTTCCTTCTTCCAGGCTCAATTCCTGGACAGGGTTTCAGCAGTGTCAACAGCAGGCAACATTTTTGGGAGCTGAGGAAATGAATGAGTAGGTCCTAAAGGGAGAGCTGGAAGGCACATAGCAGCATCCACTCTGAATAAACATTTGTTAGATGAATTAACTGTTGTGACTTTTAAAGGTGATTCCAACATGATGAGGGGCAAGAAATGGTAAAAGTGTGTGTGTGTGTGTGTGTGTGTGTACTTGCAAAGAGGAGTGGGGATGAGGAAGCAGCTTACAAGGATACAGAGGAAGATTTTGAATTTTGTGATCCCTATTCAGTTGACAGTGGAGGAAGAAGCGAGCACTGTAGCTATAAAGGGTAGTTGTGAGAGACTGGGTATCCTTTCTATTATTCAAGACTGACCATACCATTGTCAATTTACAAGGTAGCATGATCTTGGGTGTAGTCTTTCTCTCCGTTCCCACCTTGTACCATGGCCCCCTCCCTTCCATCTGCAGATATACATGCTACATTTACATATTTCCTCTTGTAACATCTGCCTGCAATGACTTCTCCATCTCTACAACCCATCAAACATTTATTTGTTATTAAATCAATATTTACCTCATGGGTCAACCTCTCTTGAATCTTTTCCTGTTTAATTCTCTCCTGGTGCTAGGTTGAATTTATAGTCACGTCCTTTGTGTTGTCTCCCTATTGTATAATTTCCGATAATTTCTTTTACTATTTAACTCTCCTGCTCAGAATAAAAACGTTTTGAGAGCAAGTGGTCTCATATTTCTTTAATAACTGCCAACTGATAATGTGCCTGGTAAGTGGTAGTCACACAAAACTGTCTATTGATCAAACTAATGAATTCCATAATGATTAGATAGGATTCCAATGGGCAGAGAGGGTTTAGGGGATACTATAATTTAGCAGAACATACTATTCAAAGGCAGGGGAGAGGGAATATCTAAAATAATATTAGAAAGTAGTTAGCAAGAATTGTTACTCTGGGGAAGAAGGTTTAGGTAGTCAGAGAGCCAGATAGATGAATGTCAGACTGGAAAGGACCCTGAATACCTGGATAACAATTTCACCTTAGGTAATTAGTTAATGGTTTTCCAATAAGAAACATGTGTCCAAAGACTCATTCAAAGATCAATAAGGTACCTTATAGGGTGTACTGAAGGGCTGAGTTATCTGAGATGTCAGTGAGATGGAGAGGCAGTTATTGCAATTGCCTGGCATGAGGTAGAAAGGGACTCACCTATATGGGGTATGATAGCAGACAGTATAACAGATATCACATCGAGGCACATTGATTATCCATATAGGTCAAACTGAGAGTAGGTCAGAAATGGAACATGACAGGTGTAGCAGGCATCTGGGAAGGCAGCAAAAAGGTCACAGGGAGAAGGCTGCCTCATTGTGTGGTGAGATGCCCACAGATCATCTCACACATCACCATCTTAGAGGGCTGCTTTCAGGTGGGTGGAACAAGAATTCAGAGAAGTTGGCAGCATGTTATAGGTGGAGTCCAGCAAGCCAGCTGGTAGTAGAAAACTCTGACTGTAGGTAAAGAGAAAGTAATTAGAAGCCAACCATAATATCAGGATTTAAGAGAATCGAGTCCTTGGGAATAATGGAGAGAACTAGTTAGGGTCTAGTAGTCTAGGATTCTAATACCAGGCAAAGCATCAAGATAGAGACTCAGGTACAGCAACTGGTGTACAAGGTGGGAGTGTGACTACAAGGAATAGGCAGTGCTAGATGGTTAAGTTTTGTTCCTTTCCACTGCAAGGAAGGACACCTACTCAGGTAACCTCGAGCACTCTGGGGGTCTTCTTTTAAGGAGACAGAGAGAGCACAGAAAATAAGACTAAATTATAAATTCACAGCCCCAGAGAAATTAGAGTGCCATTTGGGATACAGCAGAAGCTTTATCAGTCTGACAGCGATGCTAGCCATCCACTAAGAAATCTAATGGTTGTTGCCCCAGGAATGGTTCTCAAATAACGAGAGTAACTCGACCAGCCTTTTCCTCTGCTGCTTTTCCTCCTGCTATTACCGATAAACACCACTTTGTATTTCCATGCCTTGTGTTTGTTTGTGGCTTCTGCTTACAGCTCTCTGTGCATCTTTTAGTTTCTGTTCCCCATATCTGAGAGTTAAGTCCTCCTGAATGTCTCATATTCAAGCTTCTCAAGAGAAGCTCCAGTTGCCTCAGTAGGTGTTATAACAATTTGGCAGGGCTGTCGGATAAGCCTATAGCCTATCAGATGCCATCTTTCTACTAGTCAGCTGTAGTTGTGGATCACTGGTATGGATTCCCTTATCAAGGACAGTGGTAGAAGCAGGCCTTCCTAGCCATAATGGACTCCTTCAGTATACCAGAACAGGACTAGAAGGCCAAGCCAGCAGTGACAGAAAGGCTGATGATATGCTGGCTTAGGTTTCTCTCTCATTGTCCTAGGGCTTCTGGGAAAAAGTACCACAAACTGGGTGGCTTAAAACAACAGAATTTATTGCCTCACAGTGTGTAGTCTAGAAGTCTGAAATCAAGGTATCAACAGAACCATGCTCCCTCTGAAAGTAGGGGAGAAATCCTCCTTTCCCTCTTCTAGCTTCTAGTGTTTTCTAGTAATTCTAAGCATTCCTTAGCTTGCAGATACATCACTCCAATCTGCCCAAGTTATCACATGGCATTCTCCCCTATGACTGTCTGCTGTTTCTGTGTATCCTTTCCTCATCTTATAAGGAAACCAGTCATATTATTGGATTAGGGGCCACCGTACTCTAGTAAGACCTCATATTAATTAATTCCATGTGCAATGAGCCTATGTACAAATGATGTCACATTCTCAGGTACTGGGGATTAGGGCTTCAGTATATCTTTTTGTGGGACATAATTCAACCTATACCAGGTTCCCAAAATCTATACCATTGAATGGCAGTAGCAGGTCACCAGGCAGGTATTTTCACTTTTTTTTTTTTTTTCAGGAGGAACAGGGGGATTGAAACTGGGACCTTGTACATGCGAAGCAGGTACTCAACCTTGATAATGTTTCATATATCCAATCATATGAAACGTTATCAAGAAAGTCTTGACTGGGACTGATTGCTAAGTAATTTGGCTGAATTTTCTAATGTCTCCCTTTATCCAGAAAAATCTGTTAAACAGAGCCTTTTAAACAGTTTTTATGCATTCTAATGAGAACTAAAGGAAAGTTCTGAGAATTGAGGTTTATATGCTATCTCTTATTTTCTGTACTAGTTGGAGGCCATAATAAACAAAAGTTTATAACCAAATAAAGGGTCCTTCACAGAATGAGAACGATGTCAAATTTGGAAAAAGATATGAAACATCCATAAGCAATCAATAAAATTCCAAAATATTTAATAGAAAGCAACAAGTTAATATAAGAGGATTTTGAAATGCAAACACCCCATTTTATAGTGAGCTAACAGAGAAAAGATTTAAATCTACATATTAGCACTTCATAAATCTTGTAGGGAGAAAAGGAATGGACACTGGTATTTAAGCACAGATTTCATTGAAATCGCTTACATCTCAAAACTGTCAAACACATGAAAGTTTTTTACAATATCTTTAAGAAGAAACTGCAATTTTTTCCATTGTCCTCAAAAAAACAATGCACATTCCTTCTTCTCATCACTTTGTCATTTACAAAGCTTATCTTATGTGATTTTTACCAAAAACCTTCGCATATAGGGAAACTGAAGTACAGTAAAGTGACTTGCCCAAGGTCATATGGCTAGTAAGTGACTAAGCCAGAATTTGAACTCAGAACTTTCAAACATCTGATTCACTGTTTTTTTTCCCCTAGTAAATTCTTTTTTGTTCTCAGGAAGAGCTAGATTAAAGGGGAAAGAATGATTAAGTATTAGCAGCATACTAGACTGTTTCTGCCTCATTAATATGAGTCAAATTTAATGGTATTCAGGGATTCTCCATAAAGTAAAAAATTCCATTTCCTATCACTCTCTATGCTTCACAGCAATTACCTGATTTCTTGAGATTCTTTCTCAAGTGTGCCAGGAGTTCGAGCAATATCGTTCAGATACCTGCCTCTGCTTACACTCATATAACAATAACAATACTATCTTTTAAAAATAACATATATTTTTTTATTTTTAAAGAAGCTTTAGATTGCATAAATATTACATAAAAAATATAAGGTATTCCCATAGACCCCACACCCTCCTCCTCATACACTTTCCCACAGTAACAACATCCTTCATTAGTGTGGTACATTTGTTAGAATTGATGAACCCATGTTGAAGCATCGCTACTAATCATGGACTACAGTTTACCTTATAGTTTACACTTTGTCCTGCACAATTTTGTAAGTTATGACAAAATATACAATGGCCTGTATCCATCACTGCAATGTTATGCAGGACAAATCCAATGTCCCAAAGATGCCCCCATATTATAAGGAAACCAGTCATATTATTGGATTAGGGGCCCACCGTACTCTTCCCTCTTCCATCGTTCAGAACCTCTGGTGGCCACTGCCTTTACATCAATGATAAGAGTTCTCCCATTGTAGAATAATAATAAGTCTAGTAGAATAATAAGTCTACTTAAGTCCATTGAATAACAATACTATCTTAAATATTGTTTTGTAATTTATAAAGACTTTTACACATGGTGTTTAAACACATTTAAGCTCCCTCCTCATCTACAGATCTCTCCTCCTAAGTAGCAACTCTATTCATGCAAGTTTAAACAAATAACTAGGACAGAAAAAAATTTTCTTTTCATTTAATAATTTTTAAAACTTTTCATGATTACATAAATATATTCTTATCAGATTCCACATCACTATTTTCTTCCTTGGAAATTTTCATATAAAATATGTATGCTCAGACCATTTGGAGCTTTCAGAAGTGGAAATGAGGATCACTTTGAATATTAGAATGCTTTGACATTCTTTATGTAGGTATTGAGTGTTTGCCATATGCTCTGCACTGTGCTAGGCATGGAGGATATATAATAATGAACAAGACAGATGTGTCTCTGTCCTCATAGATCTTACATTCTGCTAGGGAAGTCTGACATCAAACAAGTAAGCAAATAAATAATAATAAATGGACTTAGCACTATGAATGAAACAAATTTCTATGCTAGAAAACAAGGAGCTTGGTAATGAATAGTTAGGGTCTATATACTTAAGTGGGTGCCATTTGTCATAGGCTCTGGAAAACAAAATGTCAGAGTTAGGTATATGAGGTTATTGGCAGAGAAAACAACTAGTACAGGACTCTGAGTCAGGGAAGGGCTTAGCACTGGATGGACAAAAAGAAAACCAGCATATCAGGCATGCAGTACGAATAGCAGGGATGAGTCAAGGGGCATAAAGAGTCCTATGAGTTGGGGTAAAACATTTGGAATTTTCACTGATGTTGGAATCCATTGAAGAATTTGTAGGATATTTAGCACCATGACTTGAATATATCATGAAGCAAGTTTCTGGAAACAAAGCACATTCCAGAAAATGGGCACCGGACTGGTCGATGCACTGCACGAGAGCTAGTGGAGCTTTCTGGTTCCTTAGTGAGGCTGCCCTCAGGTCCACGACCATAATAGGAGGCCTTTGTAGGCTCAAAGCCAGTTTCTCCTGCTAGCTGAGAAAGTGAAACTGGCAGATTGAGGGAGGATCGTCATTGCTTCTGGTTGTAGCAAGGGGACTCAGGACAGAAGAAGTCCGGCCCAAGGGCAAACCCAAATATGTAAAAACGTTCTAAACAACTGCCATGTAGAATTTCTTCTTCAGAAATAATTTGTAGTGTCGTTACCAGCAAAGCAATGTTAATATGCACTGTGCTGAGGCAGAAACACCTCCTCACCCCAATGGAATTAAAATTTTATTCTAATGTTTGTAGAAGATATTTTTCATGGGTTACTATCTGAATGGCCACACATTTCCATTGGATCTTGATGTGAGATTTTACTCTGACATTAAAGGTGGTTTGGGAATGGTGGCAGCATCTAGGACACGCTAACCCTGAAGAAAGACATTTTTCTCTCAGGTGCCTATAATCATCCAGATTCCAGAATTGCTCATGATATAAAAGCAAATGCAAGTATTGCCTTGTGCATCAGTTTATTCCGAACAGGTAAAGGCTTGTAAATATGGAAACCAATGTACAAAAACAAGTAGGGAACTTTTTCAAAAAGTAACTGCAGTGTTAATTATACTGTCTTCAGGGGATTTACATACACGGCTTAACTGGTCAGGATGGTGAATGGCTTTCTATAACCTCTGGTGAGAGGTTAACTAAACAGAGTGACAGTGAACTTTTGTTAATGACTAGGTAGATTTAGATTTATTTAATACATGCCCAGTTCTTAACAAGTTCTGCCAATAGAGAAGTGGAATGGCAAGGACAAATGTGATAAAAGAAACCTATATTTTCGTGAATAGTTCAAAAGCCCCTTGCTTCTTGTTGCTCTTCTTTTCCTCAAAAGAAAGAAAAACATAAGCAACAACCTTGACCCTTCTTGATTCTGCACCAACTAATTCTTGACTGGCCAATTCAAGCTTTCTTTCCATGTCATTGCCAAGTTTTTTCACTGAAGATTTAAGCAGGTAATGAATCAGCCTGTCATTTAGAAAGAGAAGAAACCAAAGATGAGTGAGAGGGCCAGAAAGAGGGCATTACAATCTCCTGGGAGAGCTATGGTTGGCAATTTCTGACATGCCCCAGTGACCCCTGCCACCTGGTATTCACATCCCTGTGTGATCTCCCCACCTTGAGTGTGATCTGGACCTAGCAACTGGCTTTTAATGGATAGAGTATGCGAAGGTGATGGGATGTCACTTCCATGACAGGGTTACCAAAGATAATGGCTTCTGTCTTGCTAGCATACTCTCTTTAATGCAGGTTCTACCTTGCCCTCTCAGCTGCCATGTTGTGGGAGGCTCTTTGGAGAGGTCCACGAGACAAAGAACCAAGGGAGGTCTCCTGCCAACAGTTCCCAAGCAGCCAAGGCCTCAGTCCAACAATGCCTGAAGAACTGAATCCTGCCATTAGCCATGTGAGTGGCCCTGGAAGCAGGTTATGCAAGCATCAAGTCTTATGAGTCGGTTTCAGAATTGGGCTCTTCTGAGTGATGCATTGCCAAACTCATCCTCCAGCAACATTAATGTGTAAGTGGATAGGGGTATGTGTTAGAACTTCTATGGGACGTCTCATTTCTACCAGTCAGTGAGTAAATCCCCTCACAGAATGGAGCATGCTGAATGGTACTAAAACAGAGTTCTCAGAGTCAATGCTTTCTAGTTAATTTCTCCACTGGAATGCATTGGTTACGTTTCTTTGCTGCAGAGATCTTGAGCTTATATAAACATGCTTGTACCTTAAAAACCCCTGCTCTTGAACCTTGGCCTCACTGGTCTTCCTTGAGAGACCCCTTTGTCCTTGAATTTGTCCCAGGACCTCACAGAACTAATTCTCTTGGGCCAGTTTTCTGTTGCCAGGCCTTGCCTTGAGTTCATGGTTTTGCTGAGTATTTGTGCCTATGGGCCTGATATTCAGCTCCCACTTCCCCTTAACCAAGGCAATCCTATCAAATACCCTTTGCTCTTTGTTCCCCCAACCCCCTTCCTTGAGCACAGACATCACTGCCTCCTCCCATGCCCTGTCCTGGCCTGCCTTTCACCTGGCAAGACAGTGCTGGTCAAAAATGGAAGGAAAATCTTTCCATTACCCAGCTGGCCAACTCAACCAATTCATCAAGGAAAATGATTTATTGCATGTCATTAGAACAAATGGTTGTCTATTTGTCTTTTTAAAAGATTGTGTATATCCTTGACCTTCCCATTTGGTCTGTAAACTTCTTTAGATCACCTTTTACAAATGTTTGTATCTCCCAGAGTGTGCCACATAGTGCTTGTTTGAAGGGTACAATATGCAATATACGTATATTTCTTCAACCAGTTTAAGAGAAGGAAAAAGGAATTAGGATGTACAGAGTACTGTGTGTTAATATTTTCACCTATGTTATCTCTTCAATATTTAAAAAAATCACTTTTCTCCCATTTTACAGAGGAAGAAAGTTAATTTATCCAAGGCCAGATAGCTAGTATGTAACAGAGGAAATACCTGGCAAAAGCCTCTATATATTATCCTACAATGTGCTGTCTCACCATTGTTGTTTCATTGCTGGGGTATTGCAAGATTTTTCTCTCTGCAATTTTTATCATTTATTTCTCTGTGTGGACCTTTCTGATTATGGAACCATGGCAGTCTGAAAAAAAAAAATCCTTGAAAGATTAAAAAATATGCCTGTAAAAATTGACCTAGTAGAAACAACAAACAGGTTGTATTTCAAGAAACTCATTTTGCATGATCTCAGTCTATGATCCCTTGTTTACCTTCAAAAAAAGTTCTTTGCCCAATTTTGTAAAAAGCAATGATAATGCGTTAGTGTAAATATGAAAGCTATAAGGATGTCTTTGCTTATAGGAGTTTTAATGATCTAGACAGATTCTCCTCATTTTATTTTATATTTCAATGTAAAATAGTAATATTTAAAATCTTATCCTTTGAAGAAAGTCCAATAAAAATGGCCACTTTCCCTATTAAAAAGAGTTAGTTTTTCTTTATTTATGAAGAATGTTGCTTAAATTTAAATGAAGGCTCCTCAAAAATTAGACATTGCTAAATAGTTAAAATTGGCATCACTGGATGAAAATGACTTTAAAATGAAAATGTAAAATAGAAAGTAAACAAAATTTTAGCAATGTTTTATAAATTATAAAATCACTCCAGGGTCCAGAAAAGTTCCTAATACATTAAGCAATAGTTGAAAATATTTACTAAAATATGAAGAGAAAAATTTAAAATTCATGAAGAACAGAGCATGCATAATTGGCAGAGAACAAATTATAAAACTAAATTAGTCTGAAAAAATAAAAAATAAACAGAACAAAGTTACAGAGATTTAAAAATTTTTGGAAAAAATTGCTACAGATGAA
The DNA here is from genome assembly GCA_026826555.1 of Tolypeutes matacus. Lineage (NCBI taxonomy): Eukaryota > Metazoa > Chordata > Mammalia > Cingulata > Chlamyphoridae > Tolypeutes > Tolypeutes matacus. The sequence continues at coordinate 10,145,945 of JAKSZT010053813.1, forward strand.
AAAATGCTTGAAAATGTAAACAAAATTCAGAGATCACTCTGTAAAGCCAAAATTTACCAGGACATAAAACATCGCTGAGTAAAAGTAGCCATTTTTAAACCACAGACTATTGTGGACACCTGGGGTAAATGATTCTGTTCCTTCTATGAATACATATGATTTTGTTCCTTGTGTGTAAAAGCCGTGGGTTTAAATAAAGCTCCTTTCTGACTCATCTAAATTTCAGGGATCTGGTGTTTCAAGTTAGGTTGGGATTAGCCTTTCCTAGTTTTGTTCCCAATGGCCCACCAAATTTCCTTTTTATCTGCTGAAACTCCATGTCAAGGTAATTAAATGATAGTATTAGTTTCTCCTTCTAATCTTATTAGCTAGCAATTTCTGCTGACCTTCCTGACTGTTTTGTGCATGTGGCTAAAAGAGATAGAATTAGTCTTAAAACCTTGTCTCTATATTCAGACATAATTCTGTGTGACCAGCTCATTTCAATTCTAGAAGGCTTCTTTGTGTTTGACTAACTCAATGTTTTTGCCCCAGTCCATTTTTTCCTTATCTCTTCTCAAATAATACTTTATTTGTAGACCAGGAATCATCAAGAGGGGAAGAAGTCAGGGTGACTTTGATAGCTGAACATATCAATATGCAAACCGTAATTTTCCTTTGGAAGTTCCAAACAGCATTTGATTTCGTAACTTGAGTGATAAAACTATTCTTTGAAAAATTATGGTTAATTTGCTGCTGCATATATATAACATGAATGTTTTGAAGAGAAAATTTAATTGTTTAATCTGGATTAAGGTGTATGGATTAAAATAAAGGTAATTGAAAAATTTGATGATGATCTACTTCAGGCTCAAACAATTTAGATACTATAAAACTCAGTGAATAATGTCCCAAACAGCTCTATTTTTCCTTCCCATTATCTATCATGATGATAATGGAGCCAGGAACTTTTAAAAGAACCATGAGATTTCCCATTGTTAATAGTCCCTTGTAAATCTTATTGGAATAGGAATTGAGGAACATTATTAGAGGATGTGGGGAGTGGAGAAAGACAGAACAATTCATCTTCTTTCCTTAAGAGTCGAATGCATAAGTAGAGCATATTCTGCCTGTGAGGGAAATAGGACTTATTGATGTTAAATAACATTTACATTCTACCCTTTTGGTTTACGTAATTCATGAGTCAATAGTATTCTGCTAATCAGGTTATTAAAATAAATAATAAATAAATGAATAATTAGCCCATTAATTTGTCAAACATAATGCCAAACTGGTTATTATGAATCTTAAACAGGACATTGCATTTTCTAGGAACCATTTAAGATATTACACAAGCTGGGTTATAGACATTCCTGAAAATGAATTTTCTAATATTAAAAAAAAAAACATTTAAATGAATAAATGGACATGGATAATTGAATTAAAGTGCATGAGAAACAAAGTAAGATTATGCCTTGTGTTTACTATATAAGAACTGCTTAAATTCAGTTAGGTTAAAACTTCTCTTTGTTTTGTGGAATATGTTTTTAGAACCAGGAAAGTGGTAGGGGGAATATATTTATGTCTGCCTTTTTTTTTTTTTTTTTTTAAATAATAAGCATGTTTTATTAACATACTAGGCCTATACCTGTGTTTAACAAGCAAGCCTAATATGTCTGCCTTTTTAATGTTGTCTTCCTTGTTACCCCTTTCTTGCAGTCATAACAACAGTTTTAAATGCATTATTTGAGTGAATGTTTGACATTAAAGATTTGTTAATAGCTTTAAAATATAATTATTAGGTGTCTAAAATGACAACTAAAATGAAAACTGGTAGGGAGGGAATGGATTACATGGTAATTCAATATAATTCATTGAATTTATTTTAAACGTACTCTCTACACTATGTAATTGTTTCTTTACAGATTCAAAATAATCTTAGTTGGATCATTGTTAAACAAAGTTTGACTTTTAAACTCCTGGTTTCTTTTCACTGTATACATCACAAAAGAAAATAACTTTATGCTTAAATAAGAGATGTAGATGAAATTTATATAGTAATTCTCTCAGCAATTACACTAATACAGTGGAAGAATTATGGAATTCACCCACTGATTTTGGTTCAAATTTTCCCCATCCTGATACCCATACATAAAGAGTATTAGTATGTCATAAAATTAAGAGTATTTAGTTCTATCCATCAGGATAGGTTAGGTTATGTGGCAGTAAGAAACAATACCCCTATTTCAGTGGTTTAAGCTAACAAGGCTTATTTTTCATTCATGCAAATATATATCTGTCACAGGTTTGCTGAATCCTCTGCTCCAAGTTGTCTTACTTTGGGAACTGGGATGATGGAATAGACATGATCTAGAAGTTGCTGGACTGCAATGCAGAGGGAAAGAAGACATGGTGCATTGAACACTAGCTCTTTATATCTTCAGTTTATTTGTTAAGACTTCTATTTTAAAATTTGTTTCAAGCGTGTTCATGATTTCTCATTCAAGAATTTTCATAATAACCGCCTTAAAGTCTTTTTAGGTAATTCTAACATCTTGGCCTTGCCATCTGTGTGATTGTCTTTTTCCATGTGAGTTGATATTTTCATGGTTCTTTGTATGAATTATATCCTGGACATTTTGAATATTACATTGGGTCTTACTTAGATCCTACAGAGAATGATGGCATTTTTTGTATTAGAAAAATTGTTAAATTTAGTTCAGAAGTTCCAATTTGCCTTCTGTAAACAGGTTCCAATGGCAGTTCAGTTTTCAAAGCCTTTGTAGTGTTCTCCAGATCTGTCTAGGTGCCCCACCCAATGTCCAGTCTGTGTCATGGGTGTATCCCATAGTTCAGTTCACAATATCTGTTGTGTTAGGTCCAAGCTTTTGAAGCTCCAGGATGAGCCCTGAGGTTCAAAAATGACTTCATTGAGTTGCTTTTCTGAACTCTTCCCTCTGCTACTTCCCCAGTATTTTCTGGTTCGCTGGAGCTTCCCTTTTCAGGATTCTGGTCAAAATTTAGGGGCTCTAGTTGCCCCACTATGCTGCATACTTGTGCATTTGGGCTCACCTCTGGATCCAAGCCATGGGAGGAAGGAGAGAATAAAGGCAACAGGGTGGCCCCACCCCCTTGGGATCTCAGCTCTTCCAATGGGAGAGCAAGTTTCCCTCCCTCAGAAATTTGGTTCCTGGTAGCCTTTATTACTGGGAACTGCCTCCATGACAGTGGGATTGCTGGGGAGCTGGAAAGTGTGAAAGAGAGAGAGTATAGAGGAGGATTTCTTTGTTTACTCTGTATGTTAAAAGTTCCTCTTTTTTTGCTCCTTGAGCCAGGACTAGAAGACTTCTTCTGGAACTTTCTTTGTGCCCCAGTGCTTACTTCTGTCTTAAATATAAGCTGGGTTATAATAGAGGAAAAAAAATGGTAAGCTCATTGCAAGTTCAGTGATAATTCTTGTGTTGTATGCTACTATTTACTTTTCAGAGACCTTAAATACCTGCTCCATGATTTCTTTCCAGGTTCTATAATTGTATCAGGTCTGAGAAATGGGTGAAATGTGCTTAATCCTACTTGCTATGTACTTGAACCAGTAATGGTTCTTAAAAAACTTGCACCCAGAAATGATACACATTATTTCTATGTACATTTCATTAGCCAGAGGAAGTCAAATGGCCACACCTATCTCCAAAGAGGAAGGGAAGGACAATACCAACAACCACTACATTGCAGTAGTTTGGGACCCTAAGATGAGGCTTCCCCTTGAACCCAAGCACCAATCTATTATACCTAAGCTAGAGGAACTAAGGTTCTCTTGAAAGCATAGGTTTGGGCTCCTATATCAACAAAATCGATGACTATCTTTGTGGGATTATCTCTAGTCATACCTACTTAAAAAAGAATTGGTGATAGTATGCTCCATTCATATAATTTTGGACCCATACATAGGTACAGGATAAAGGTACACGAATATGTTTAAAATATCCAAATATAGCATTAATATGGAAAAATAGTTATATAATTGAATATTAAATAGAAATAAAACATAATTGGCATAAAAAAGTAGAGTTTATTAAGAAGAATATTAAATATGGATTCATATAGAACTGTTAGTACTCAAAGATAGGCATATATATAGTATGTAAGTTGCTAGATCAGACTATTAGCTCCTTATCTCTCATCTTATCTTTCTTAACTTTGAGACAAAAATCTGTTTTTTTGGAAAGAACTAAATTTTTTTTTCCCTGAAAAATCCTATATTACACCTTTGATCCTATAGATTAGTCCGTGTTCTTCCAGTTTTCTGTTTATACCTCAGAACATGGTGAAATTCATTACAATGAACCTAATAGACATTTTCTTCTTCCTATTTAAGAAAAATCTGCTAGGTCATTTAAATTAAATGTGAACCCATAAGAATAATAAGCATCAAAATATTAATAGCGAGCTTTTTCATTTTGTTTCCAGAAAAGAACATGGATAGAGAAACTCCCAGGAAGGGGCATAGAAGGGGAAGGTGAAAGTAGAAAGAAGTTAAATGGTGATTGACATATATGAGTTGTTTTGCTTCTTTTGTCACAATCTTCTTTCCTTTACTGTTGTACTTTAACATTAACATTTAGCTACTAGACCTATAAGTAATGTCATCACTAAAATGGCCTGGATGAAGGGTTTCTTTACAAAGAAAAAAACGATGGATCCTGTTCTCAAGAAAGTTAAGGCCTAGCAAAGGATATTAATCCATAAGGAGATATTTACTGTAATATGATAAATCGCAGTATGAAGCCATTTAGAGGTTAGTATATAATGCTGTATCAAGTATTGGCCTCAAGCTCTATCATATATGAAGTTCTTTACATACTGCAGCTCATTTCTTCTTAATTAACTCAATGAGTAAAGAAGGCAGATGTTTTTATACCCACTTTAGAGATGAGGGTGCTGAGGATCAGAGTCATAAATAACTGATCCCAAAGTTAAATGCAGGTCTTTTAACGTCAAATCCTCTTATTTTTCTCTGGCACTATACTTTAACATATGTAATCATTTATGTATGTTATTGCTTAGTCAGATTGCTGACATTACAGCAGAACTTTTATTTTGACTTTTGCCAAGAATTCAGTTCAGAAGCTCCACAAGACTAGAAAATAATTTAGAGGTAGAAAGTTGTTATATAACCTCTGAAAAGCCTGGAGAAGGTACAGGGCATGGACTCAAGCCAATTCAGATGTCGTTTCCAAGTAATACAAAGGACATAGGTAATTCAGCAAGTAATTCTCAGTGAACTTAGAGTAACATGACTCACAACAAGAAAATGGTTTGATAAAATATGCTGAATGGGAAATGATTCAGTGAAAATATTATTCAGAACAAGCAATTACTGAGTGAAGGTATTACCCACAGCAGACAATTACTCAGTGAAAATATTACAGGGAGCAGGCAAATATTCAATCAAACATTTGACAAGGAGAGCAATTATTCAATAAACAATCATATAATTGTACCCAATGGAGCATGCTTGCCATACGGCATATAAATCATTTGCAGACATTCGGGATGATGTTCTGACTGTTGAAAATGTGGATAATTTATGGTTCTCATTTGTCATTTTTGAGATAATTTCATTTTAGTTTTACTTTCAAGTAAACAGCATTAAAAAAAGTGTACAACCATTCTCAAAATCAAATTTTCAAATAATCCTATTTGTTATTTTTTTTTGGTCTTCTCTCACACATCATTCTCTTCCTGTTCTTTCCCCCTCTTTCCTTTATTTCCTCCTTTCCTGCTGCTGTTTCTTCTACCACACTATCTTCTTTCCCATTCTATATGTTAAAGAATAACGTTGAGTATTTAAAAATCCATATGTATTATTAAACCTTCTTCCTGCAAGTCATTCATGAATGGAGATGAAAATATCCCTGGCAGCTATTTAACACACATTTATGGGTTACAGGTATAATTTTCAATGCTAGATCCAGTCAGAATTTAATTACACCTGTAAGAGGATTATTGGCTAAAATGGTGACAGAGATTGAATCCATAAATATACATTTCAATCAGCAACACTTCCTGACTGCTTGCTAAGAGATGCACATGACAGTTCCTCAAGGATTGTGGGGACTAGTGGTAAAGACTGACTCACAAATCAAAAATGTCAACATAATATGGTACTTGCTGAGAGTCATGCATAGGTGATGGGAGAGCAAAGAGATGAGTTCAAGACAAACTTCCTTAAGGTATTGGAGACTGAGCTAAGTGTCAAAGAAATACTAGCATTTAGCTAGGTAAGGGAATGTGGGAAGGAATCTAAGACTGATAAAACAACCCAGGTAAAGAAGTGGAGGCAAATGAATACTCCTGCATTCTTTGCCTTCCAAAGGCTTTTGGTATATATAGTTTTTTCCCTTGATTTTCTAATTTCTGAAGGTGGATCAAATATTATTGATGCTCTTCAGTTAACTTTAATCACAGTAGGGACTAAAAAGTGTGAGTATTCAGGAAGGAGAGAGATTACTTTAACATACCAAGGAAAACAATTTAAGTATGGTGAATGATACTGAATATGCATAGAAAGGATATTGAAATATAAAAGCATCTGGGCATAGAAAACTGAGGAGAAAGGAAGGTAAGATGAAAACCAACTACAGTATATATGGGCTGACCTAGAGGCCTGAAGGTAGATCTGTGATACAGATGGCTCCAGGAATCTTGTAAAATTCTAGGCATTGCCACATTTTCTTAGGGTCTGTCAAGGTTGCCTATCATCAAACTCCATAATACAAAACCATTTGACAAAGATTGTTTCTGCCACTGCCTGCCCATTTACCCTTCTCTTGGTAATGGCATCTGCAGTTTCCTATGGGAGGGAGGGGGGAATCAGCCCTACCCCAGGCTCATCCATGCGATGTGAGCAGGACTGACTCCACTTCCCAATTCCAAGGGCTTATGATAATCAAGGTTTCCACCCACCCATAGTCTTAATGGTTTTATTTTTTTGTAGGATGCATGTAACCCCATTAGGGGCCAAAAGGAGGTATTTCTAGAGCTTTTGAGAAAATGAATCTTCTACACATCTGGATTTGGTGGATTGATGAAGTGGGACATGAATTGCTGACCCTTCTTCCTACAATAGGGTGAGGGGTTTGAGAAAGAAGCATAAATGGGGCTTCCAAGCCAAGTCAGAGCATATGGAGGGGCTGCATAATTTTTTTAGGGCCTATTTAAGCCAGGAGCAAGCCATCTCTCCATCCTTTGAGCTTTTCAGACTTTATCAGCTGTCTTAATTTGCCACAGGGCTGCCAATGTAAAGTGCCAGAAATGTGTTGGCTTTTATAAAGGGAATTTATTTAAGGTAAAAGCTTACAGTTCCAAGGCCATGAAAAAGTCCAAATCAAGGCACCATCAGAGATGCTTTCTCACCAAAGTCAGCTACTGTTGATTCTGGGGTCATGCCATGTGGCAAAGATGATTGCCGATCTCTGCTGAGGGTCTCTGCCTTCCTCTCCAGAGTCTACCATCTCCTGGAGCTCAGCTGTGGGCAACCAGGCATAGGGTTTGTCTCTCACTGGACCTCCTCTCTCTGTGTAAGCTACTCCGCTTTCTTCCTGAATTCAGCCGTGAGCTCTCAGGCTTATGGTTCATCTCTGCAGCCTTGAGTTACTCTGTGGGCTGAGCCACTAGGGGGCCTCTTCCCATGCCTCTGTGCTCTTCTGGTTCCAGATTCTGGGGCTTATCTCAGCCCTCGGGACTGCTCTGTTTTTCTGCTCTTCTCTCTTCCACTTGGCAGGATCAATATGGGAGCTTCCTTTCTTTATGTGTCCATCTCTCTACATGCCTCCACTTATATCAGCTCTAGAAAGAGGGCAGGATCTCAACCTGAGTCATTCCTCATTGACACTGTCCAATCAAAAGGGTCTCATACTCACAGGAATGGATTCATTCAAAAACATAATCGTTCTCATTCTGGGATTCATAAAGGAACCTCAAAATGTCACACCAGATCCCTTTTATCTGCTTAAGCGTCCATTGGATTTTGTGTCTTTTGAAACCATAAGAATCTTGGCACAAAGACTGAAAAATTGAAATAGTTTGTCACAAGGCTGCTACATGTTTGTGTAGTTACATAACTAAACCAAATAAACAAAGAAATGAAACAATCAATTATGATAGTTAAGAAACTTAACTATGAATGGCCCTTTACAGTTGCAAAAACTTTTTGTGTGTACTATCTTTTTAAATATTCCGAATATATATTGAAATAGATACCATGTACACATTTTATTTTTAAGGAATTAAATGATGTTCTTAGGTTTATACAAAGCAGGAGTAGCTTAGATATAAACTCAGACTTCCTGACTACAACTCAAAGGTTTTTCCCAATATAATTTTATGTCTTTAATACAATACACACTTCAAAAACTCATATTATATTCCACATTTTTAGAGATGGACAATAAGGGGGATGTGCTTTCAGGTTTCTTCACAAATATAAAATTTAGAGGTTGATAAAGTAGGATAATACGTAGGAAATGATTGTTTAAAATGCTCCATGTTTTCTTTAAAGTAAAAATTTCAGAGTTATCTTTTTAAAAAGTGATTCTAGTCTATAAATACAGGAATGTTCTACTCCAGGGTGTTAAGAATGTGGTGATATGGGAAAAATATAAGTAATGTACTTTATGGACTAAACAGCAACAATGTAATGTTTTTGTATCAAAAGCAATATTGATACTATATTAATTCTAAAGGTAAAAAAAAGAATATGGGGTTTGGTTTTGTGAGATATGAATATGATTAAGCATTTTTTCCTCTTTTTTATTAATAAAGAGAACTTGACTGTGTCATTTCACTAATCTTTGTTCATCTGTGTATCTTTCTGAATACTAGAGGAATAAATGAGTTAGCATCTGGAATTAGATAACGTAAGAAATGCCTGAAAAAGAACTTTTCAAGAGTAATTTTTCCGTAACTTGTTGAGCTATCTTTTTCTGTTCTTTTATTTTTGTGAATTTGAAATAAAGTTGTTAATTTTACAAAAGTGATTCTAGTCAATCACAGATAAAACATATTTCATTAGAAATAATAATACCCTTTAATAAATTTAAGGTTTACTTTTTGTCTCATGTCATTAAGTATATCTATCATAACTCTTTGTGTTATGATGGTCTGGAATAGGAGCTGTAGTCTCTAGATTACTGTTGTCATGGCTTCACGATAAATTTTTCCATGGCAGTATTTGACTTCTAATTCCAGAATTATTCTTGATAGAGTTCACTTTTTCAGGAAATCATCACTCTCATGAACTCTGCCACTCACAGATATGGATTCCTCCAGGGAAGCTCCAGAGTCAGGGAGGGCTGGACAAACCTAAACTGGGAACTTTCCATGATCAATCAGAACTCTCGGTCTGTTTTTGTTTAAACGGAAGCCCTGGAGAAGTAGTATATGAGACTTTGAAGTTAAAAAGTAAAAGAAATATTTCCCTTTTGAATAATTTCATTTTCTATGATATTTAATCATACCCTTAGGAATAGAGAAAGGGTCCTTGAAAGGTCACTCCTCTGTTATGTCAGGAAATTAACAGGAGAATAAAATACCTCCACAGAAATAGAGTAAGAAGGACATTTTATATCACTTGAACTAAGTATATCAAATTAAAATATATAATATTTAACTTGAACTTAAATTGTATCCTCTGAAATGTATGATAACACTTACTTACTCTTGTCCATACACTACACTTAGCCATTTATGTGTCCTCTTCAACTGTGACCTTATTGATGATGTATTTGATGCTTTTTACTCTGTTATTATCCTACACCTCCTTCCTAAATACATGGAATAGTCCATCATATTATTAGACGTTCAGTATATAACTGTTGCTCTTTTGGAAGTAAATCTGCAATAACCCAGGTATCCACCAACCGATGAAAGGATAAACAAATTGTGGTGTATACACATGACGGAATATTATGTAGCTGTAAGAAGAAATGAAGTAAAGCATTTGACAACATAGATGAGCCTGGAGGACATTATGTTGAGTGAAGCAAGCCAGACACAAAAGGACAAATACTGTATGATTGTACTATTATGAACTAAATCTATTGTGTAAACTCACGGAGTTAATAACTAGAATATAGGTCACCAGAAAATAGAAGGAGGTTAGAGAATGGAAAGCTGAGGGTTAATTTGTGCAGAATTGGTAAAAAGGTTGTTTGTTTATCTTTGGAAATGAAGAGAAAAGGTGAAAACATCATAGTATTTGTAACTAATAGTGCTATTATTTGGTATGACAGAGGTTGAAAGGGAAAGTCTAAGGACATATATATTACTAGAAGGAAAGCTAAAAAATGTAGCATGAGACCGTATAGCATAGAGAAACGTCATGTGGAATATGAATATGGGTGATATTGCATATATAAGACTGTTTTTTCTTTTAAACTAAACAAATGTATGTTAATGTTACAAGATGATAATATAAGACAAAATACAACCAAAGCAAACTATGAAAAAAAAAAAAAAGATTAGTGGAAGGGTAAGGTCTGAGTGAAATGGGAACCCAGATCATATAGTGCCTTTATTAGAGCTTTGGCTCTAGTGCTAAGTGCAATGAAGATCCATTGCAAGGTTTTGAGAAAAAATTAAGTGACATGATTTGACCGACATTTTAAAAGGCTGACTCTTGATGTGTTGAGAAATTATTTTTCTCAAAACGCAGAAATTGTTGTGCTTGGGTGACCAGTTAGGAAGTGTGGTAGGCTGAATAATGTCACCCCAAAAGATGTCCATGTCCTAATCTTTGGAATTTGTGAGTATATTACCTTATATGGCAAGAAAAGACTTTGCAGATGTGGTTATATTAAGGAACTTGAGATGGGGAGATTGTCCTGGATTATCTGTGTGAGCCCTAAGAGAGAAGCAGAGAGAGATTGACATAGAACAGAAGGCTATGTGATAGGACCAGTTGGAAGCAGAGTTGGAGAAAGAAGATGTTACACCCCTGGATTTGAAGTTGGAGGAAGGGGCCGTGGGCCAAGGAACACAGTTCTAGGTGCTAGGAGAAGGGAAGGAAACTGAATTTCTCCTATAGCCTCCAGAAAGAGTGCAGCTCTGCCAACAGCCCAATTTCCACACAGTGATATTGATTTCAAACTTCTAGTCTCCAGAAATATGAGAGAATAAATCTGTTGTTTTAAACCATCAAGTGTGGTAGCTTGAGTTATGTACCTCAAAGTTAGACATGTTCTTGGTCTGGGACTGCATTCCTGCTGGAATGAACCTATTTTAAATAGGATCTCTTGAAGGTGTTATTTGTAGTTAAGGTGTGGCACAAAAGAGTGAGATTAGGTCATAATCTACGTAATTGAAGTCTTTTTTAAGCAGAAGAATTTCAGAAAAAGTGATAGAAGGCCACAGGGAGGAGCCAGAAGCCGGAAGCCAATGGAACCTGGGAGAGAAAGGAGAGGATGTTGACACGACAGGAAAGCCAAGGAACCCAAGGATTTCCTGGCAGCCAGAACCCTACTAACCTGGGGTGGTGGGGAGCAAGTTTTCTAACCTCTGAAAGTGTGAGCCAATAAATTCTCATTGTTTAAGCCAACCCATTGTGTGGTATTTATTATAGCCGGAAACAAAGACAACACATTTAAGGTCATTTGTGAAGCAGCCATAGGAACCTAATACAGGAAGGTATAGCAGTTATCCATTGAAGAGATGATGGTAGGTCAGACTAGGATGACAAAAAATGGAGATGGTAAGAATTGCATTCTGAATTGGTTTTAAATGTAGAACAGGTAGGATTTTTGGTCAGATCAGAAGTGAGATATGAAATTAAGAAAGGAGTCAAGATAGCTCTAAATGTTTTAGCTGAGCAATTAGAAGGGAGAATTTCCTATCTGCTGAGATAAAAGTTGCACGAGGAACAGGTTTTTCAGGGAGCAGTCGGGAGTCCTGTTTGGGACATAATGGATTTGAGATTATTTTAGATATCTAAATGGAGATTTGAGTGCGCAGTTGTATATGAAAGTGTGGAGTTTGGAAGACAGATCTTTGGCTGGTAATGAAAATTTGGGAAACACTGGCACATATTTGGCATTTAAAGCCCTGAGATGAGATGAGATCATCAAGGGAGTCTCTAATGTAAATAAAGACAAGAAGAGAACTAAAGACCAGTCCATTGGGCACTACAGCATTAAAGGTTTTGGGAGAAGCTCTGTGTAGGAAAATACCCATTGCAAAAATATTTATAAAAACTTGTGAATAAAATTAATGCTCAATAATAAGGCACTGTTTATGACAACCCTAGTACATCAATTCAAGGTAATCATCCATTTGCTAAAAAATGATGACCATGATGACAGTGGAAGTAATTATATCAATTATTAAGCAAAGGAAAGCAAAACTCATAATAAATATAAATTTTATTTGTAACTCTTAGGTCATACATCTATGAAAATAAACATGAAAAAGCATCGTTTAACTTAAAATAATTGTGCTAATGTTTGGTTTCTTATACTAAGTAGATTTCAATTCATAGTTTCTATAATGCACAAGATTCCCTGTGAGATATCATTACTCATTTCATGGTCATTTGTTTAGCAATAATGGAAATGTAGCTCAAAGTAGCTATAATTTTGTAATGGAAAATACATTGAAATGAATTAAGTGAAGTATTTTAAAATCATGTTTATTTTAAATCACAGTCCTTTTTTAAGCTATTTTAAAATTATTTTTAAAGAAGCTTTAGATTACATAAATGTTGCATTGAAAATAAAGGAGATTCCCATATATCTCACTCCCTCCCCCTCCCATACCTTTCCTCATTAACTACATCTTTCATTAGGCTGGTACATTTGTTACAATTGATAGGCACATATTGAAGCATTGCTACTAACCATGGTCTATAGTTTATGCTTTCCACTTTGCACCACACAATTTTATAGGTTTTGACAAAATGTATAATGGCTGTAACCGTCATTGCAAGATCATGCAGAACTATTCCAATGACCCAATAATGCCCCATGGTACATAAGTTCTTCCTTTTCCCTCCCTCAGAACCTCTGGTGACCACTGCCTTGATAACAATGATACAAGTTCTTCTGTTACTAGAATAATAAGTCTGCTTTAGTCCATAGTTGCATTCTGTCCACTCTGCTTCCAGTTGAGAGGGGGCTTAGATCCCATGGGGAATATGGGTAGAACTGTATTGCTTGCAGTGGTAGATACTCTGTTTTGGGGGATTTCTGTTGTTCATCATTATCCTTTTGTTAGTTGTCCTGGGTGAATACGATGTTTTGGAGGGTAGGTGTTGGCTGCAACTCTGCTGAGATTCAGGGCTCAACAGGCATATGAACAGCCAGAAGATATAAGTCTCTGGGACACATATTTAATAGGGATAGTGCTAATTATAGATTCAAGTAAAAGGGGCAAAAGAACCGTGTGTAGGAAAGTTATAAATGAGTCCAACTCTGATACATTGAGGGATAGGTTATCATATATTCTAAGGTAAGGCCCACTCACAGGGTGTTGAATTCCTGAGATCATCTGCCCTTCCTATAGTGTCTAGATAACTCTAAAGCCCTCAGGAGACCCACTGTTTGACTGTTTACTGTGGCAGTCAATGAGATCCTCCTCAGGTGTGCATAAGCATAACCTCTGGAATGACCTCCTGACTCATTTTGAAATCTCCTAGCCATAAAAACTCATTTGAATTTAATATTTCCCCTTTGGTCAAGGTCTTTTTCCGAATGCATTGCTAGTTGTCACTTGATAATAATACTTTGGTGCCAGGGAGCCTCATCTCTGGGAGTCATGTCCCATGCCGGGGGCAAGGTAGTGAATTTAGATGCACAGTTTGGCTTAGTGAGAGGCCACATTAGAGCAACAAGGAGGCTTTTAGGGGGTACCTCTAAGGCAATATGTAATACGAGGTAATTCTTAGGCAATATATAATACTGGGCTAAGTTTCAATTTCACAAGAACAAGGTTCATGAATACAAGCATGAATATGAAGCGCCTCACATATTGGTCTGTCCTCCTTCACTAGGGAATGCCCATGTACTCTGCAATTCTTGCCACTCTGTTAGAGAATGTAGCAAAACTGCCCAGGGCAGGAATTCAATATTCTTTGGGTTATTGTGTGGGTCTCCATTCACCGAGACAGCACCCCATGATCACCTGAATAAATTTATATTCCATAGAGGCCTGCCACAGATAAAACCATCTCCACACAACAGCCTACCACTGACACTCTGAACCAGTGATCCTCTTATGACAGAGTTGTGACTCTTCTGTAATCCAAAACCTCCCCCAAAACAAAGCCAAAAAAATACAAAATGCAAAATTCAAAATAAAAAACCAGAAAATAAAATATAAAAAATTTATAATTTTTTTTTGCATTGTGTCTTTCATTCCCATAAAACTGTAATCTTTTATGTACAGTGACAATTTCATCTGTATGTTCCCCCAGTGTCTTTTTTATTTTTATTTTTACTTAATTTTCAAAGAAGATTTAGGTAACAGAAAAGTCACAAAAAAATAAAGGGGATTCCCATATATCTCAACCCTTCCCCCTCTTACATTTACCCCTATTAATAACATCTTACACGAGTATGGTACATTTGTTACAATTGAACAAATATTGAAGAATCACCACTAACCATGGTCAATGGTTTATGTTATGGTTCACATTCTGTATAATACACTTTTATATGTTTTAACAAAATGCATAATGTCCTGTATCCATCATTGCAAGATCATACAGAACAATTCCAATGCCCTAAAAATGCCCCATGCTCCTTCTCCTCTCCTCGGAAACCTGATAACCACTAGGTTGCAAGTTTTGAAGAATAAGGTTCATAGTTATAGGCATTAATATTGACAGCTTGACATATTGGACCATCTTGTTTTGTTAGGCACTGCCTATGTTCTCAAGAGGTGCACATTTTCTCACATATCCCCTTACCCCTGACACCCTGCACCAATAACCCTCCCCTTCCATATTTATTGAAAGTTCCCACCATTGTAGTTTTAACCACAGACCTACAAAAGTCCCCAAAGTTCACCTGTTCCTCTTCTAGCCCTCCCCCTAGTTCCCATGGATAGTCCAACCCAATCCCTCCTCACTGCTCACCCCTCACATTCCAGCACCATCAACCCCACCAACATCCTTGAAAACAATGTCACCCCCATCCACTGCCAAACAACCCCCTTCTACCCTATCATAAGTTTTGCCCATATTGTGCATTGGCTCACTACATTCTACTCCCTTTCTTTCTCCTGATAACCTATCTTCCAGATTCTATCTCTGTGAGTCTGTTCAATTTGCTTAGGTCATATCAGTGAGGCCATATAATATTTGTTACTTAGTGACTGGCTTGCTTCATTCAACATAAGGTCTTCAAGATTCATCCATTTTGTTCCATGTGTCAATACTTCATTCTTTCTTATAGATGAGTAATATTGCATTGTATGTTTATACAGCAATTTGCTTATCCATTCATCTGTTGATGGACACTTGGGTTGCTTCCAACTTTTGGCAAAGGTGAATAATACTGCTATGAACATGGGTGTGTGTATATCTGTTTGTGTCCCTGCTTTCAATTCTTCTGGATATACACCCAGTAGTGGGAACTGCCCATCTGGCAGTTCTGTAGTTAGCTTCCTGAAGAACCTCCAAACTGTCCTCCACAATGACTGCACCATTCTACATTCCCATCAGCAGTAAATAAGAGTTACCTTTCTCTACAACCTCTCCAACACCTGTAATTCTGATTTTTAATAGCCTCCAGTCTAATAGGTGTAAGATGATACCTCATTGTAGTTTTGACTTGCTTTTCCCTAATAGCTGGTGATGTTGAGCATCTTTTCATGTGCTTTTTATGCATTTGTATTTCCTCTTTGGAAAAGTGTCTATTCAAATCTCTTGCCCATTTTTAAGCGGGTTGTTTGTCTTTTTATTTTCAAGATGTAGGATTTCTTTATATATGCTGCATATTAGGCCCTTATCAGAAAAATGGTTACCAAATATTTTCTCCCGTTGAGTAGGCTGCCTTTTCATTTTCTTGACAAACTCCTTTGAAGTGCAAAAGTTTTTAAATTTGAGGAGGTGCCACTCATCTATACTTTCTTTCGTTCTTCGTACATTGGGTGTAAAGTTTATGAAATCATTTTCTATTACAAGTTCTCGTAGATGCTTTCCTACATTATCTTCTAGGAGCTTTATGGTCTTTTCTAGAAGCATTTTAATAACATGATTAATCTTTCTAGATACCACATATGTTTGTAAATGAAACAATAGAGAGGACAGTAAGTCATCTAGCTGATGGTTACTGGGAATTAGAATTAAAACTGCTCTTCTATACTATTGCCCAAGGGAACCTGATGGCTTGCTGGACTTTAAAGAGCTACTTGTTTGTGCTATTTTGATGATAATCCTTAGTGTCAAATTAAACTGGTAGACTAGACTATTGCCTTGAACACATATTATTTGTTTGCAGCATAGTACTTGGCTCTGATAAGCAACCCCTCTTTAGTTCCTTTGGGATCTTACTAGCATAAAGGTGCCTGGGAAAACATATGTTATTAAAGTCACAATGGAAAAGAAATTCATTGCTGTGCTGCTTTTAGCTGATGATTCATTTTTATTTGCCTTGAAACTGAAAATGACTCATCTTTAATAATCAATTTTAAAAGTTATTGGAAGTAATAAAGAAACTAAAAGTTATTTTTAAAAAATAATTAAATGCCAAGCCAATCTGTACTTGAACCCTTATTTTCTTCTTTATTTCTTAGTTTTAGGGTTCTTTCTACACTTAGAAAATTTGCACAGACTTTCAGCATGAAAGCAGAGATCTGCCATAGACATAGAAAGATTAGGTTAACAGGGAAAATATAATTGCATTTATTAAGTTAAGGTTTAATTAAAATGCTGAAAGTCTGCCTCAAAATGATCAATGTTCAACTTTTCTTGAACATTTATGTCATTTATATGGGTTATTATTATTATTTTTTAAAGGGTTGACTGCTTTTGTTAAATGATTTTCAAAACTGCTTCTTTATTGCTTGTATACTTTTGATGCACAGACCCTTACAGCTTACTAAATGCATTTTCTTCATTAAAAAGTAGAATAAAGAAAAGTATCAGTTTGCACATTAAACAAGATTGCAGAGATGAAATATCCAGAGAAGATCTATTCATTTCTGATTTCTAAGAAATATGAATTTACATAATGATAGCTACAAATGAATTCCTGTCATATTAGCCACATGGTAGAAGTTTGATATTATATGAAGATACATTTAGTGTTTTAAATTTTTGTACAGTTAGAATAACTCATCAAAGAGAGAAAATAGGAATCTCTAAACTGAGTATGTATTGTAATGCAAAATAATCCACTTGTTGATTTTTCACTGATACAATGTCATTGGAATCATTTTTTCAATTCCATGAAATTTTATTTTCACACAAGCTGATTTGTAAATTATTGACATAGATTTGAATTGTCTTGAAAGGGTAACTGGAACAAAAATGCTTGGCACTCAAATGGTAGAAAATTATGTTATCTCTAAGGAAAATCATACCTATGATTCATGATCTCTTTTAGTTATTATAATTCATCATCCAGGAGCTCAGGAGACTTCTGTACATTTGAAGAGCAATGTTGGGATTTCTATTTCTGGCTGTGATAGAGACATTTGTGGTAGTTCTGCCACGATAAACTACAAAAGCCAAATAAAGTATAAAATAATAACATTTCTTTAAAGGCATAGAGAACTTCTAGGACAACAGGAGACAAAATCTTGGAGAAGTAGGATTCACACACATAGTGAAGTTCTATTCTGCAGCTGCTTTTATTTTTAGAGAGTTGATTTTTCCCTCAAGATGTATATGGGACTCTAAAGCTATGTAGGGTAGGATGCTAACCAGGGTAAGAAATGCAGAGCAGACGTGACAACAGTTTTATAGTGCTGAGAAGACAGAATTAGAGTTCAGGACATTCCAGGGGAGGGACTCTGGTGAATACCCCAGCCTCTCAATGGGAAACAATGGAGGGACACATCCTTAGAATAGCAACTGAACACAAATTAGGTGGAGCCTTACAGAAATGACAACCACATCTTAATACAGATAAGTCCATAAGAGGATTAAGGCGATCTGCCCCACTCAATTACCTACAAAAGGAAAAGTTAAACATTAGAAAGAAAACATCATCTAGAACCTTTACAATTTTTCATAATATTCTGCATTTAATTAAAAACTTAATAGATATGCAATGAGAAAGGATTAGATAACCGGAAACTAAGAGGAAAAGCTAGCAGTATATAATAGAAACATACCCAAAACTTATAAAGATATTGAAGAAGGAATTTTTAAAATTAATGGTTAAATAATGATTTAAATTAATGAATAAATGATTAGTATATGGGGATGTAGAGGAAAGATGGAGAACTGACCAGAGAAGTGGTATCTTTAAAATAAAGAATCAGTTGCAAATTCTAGAAATGGATAACACAATAACTTAACTTGATAGATGATGGTATCAGTCAGCCAAAGGCGTGCTGATGCAAAATACCAGAAATTTGTTGGCTTTTATAAAGGATATTTATTTGGGATAGAAGCTTACAGTTACCAGGCCATAAAGCATTAAGTTACTTCCCTCACCAAAGTCTATTGCCACGTGTTGGGGCAAGATGGCTGCCGATGGCTGCCAAGAGTCCAGGCTTTTTGGGTTCCCCTCTTCCCAGGCTCAGTTGCTGTGCTTTCTCCACAAGGCCAGCTGTATTCTGTCAGGTGAACGGGTCTGTCTTTCTCCCCGGGGCTTCTGCCATGTCTAAGGAGCTGTCTCTATTCCTCTGTGTTCTTCGCCTGTGTGTTCAATTCCTGGGCTCCAGCTCAAAACTCAGCATCAAAACTCCAACTCACTCCTCTGCTCTGCCATGTAGTTTTATCTGTGAGCCCACCAAAAGTGGGGGGGGGGACTCAATGTCCTATTGATGTGGCCCAATCAAAGCCCTAATCATAATTTAATCACGTCCAGGTACAGACCAGTTTACAAATATAATCCAATATCTATTTTTGGAATTCATAAGCAATGCCAAACTGCCACAATGACTATTATAGCAACTTAGACACAGAAGTAGACAGGATTGTGAAGTGGAAGGCAGGTTAATAGATAGAAACACAGAGAACAAAAAGGATAGGAAATATAAAAATGTGTAAGAATATTTTGGGATGTAAGTGAAAATATCTAACATATTTAATAGAATCTCAGAAGGAGAGGAGAAGAAAATTGATGCAGAAGCAATATTAGAATATTGTTGATGCATATGATGAAGCAAATCAGTATGAATAAAGTCATGATACTGTAAATGCTTTCTGATATACTACCAGTCAAAAAAATAAAGACTGTTGCTGAGACATTTCCAAAATGAATGGAAGATATCAAGCTACAGAAGAAGTTCTGCAAATCTCAAGCATGAGGAATACAAAGAAAGCCATCACCTTTAGATATACCAGAGTCAAATGCTGAAAAACAAAGCAAAGAGAAAAATCTTAAAACAGCCAGAGTATCCAGAGATTAAAAAAAAGTTACATTCTTTGCAACAAAAGTAAGACTAATAGTTGACTCTTCAGCAGAAACTTTGCTAGCCAGAAGAAAATGGAATAAAATACTTAAAGTGGTAAAAGAAAAAAATCCTTCATAACCTAAGGTGAAATCCTGACAAACAAAAATTTAGAGAAATTATTTTTAGCAGAACCTTTATTAAAAGAAAAAGTAATAGGAATCTTTCACCCAGGGTAACTTTAAGCCATTGGAAGCACAGAAATGTGGACAGGATAAAAGACCAACAGAAAGAATAAATATAACAACAAATACAAGTGAATACACACACACACACACAAACAGTGAAGTCTCACAGGTTTTTAATTATGTATGGTATTACACTACATGACATGACAATAATGCAAAAGGCAGGAGATGGGTAAAAAGGAATTAAAGTTCTTAGTGGTAAATTAATAATTATAATACTGTGTTGTAAATCAAAGATAGATATTGTAATCTCTAAGGTAGCCACAAAAAGAAAAATATATGAAAAAAGTAATGTTGATGGCTTGCCTTCACCCTACTTCTCTTGTCAAATAGGGAAATCAATCCTGGTTCCCAAGACAGTACAATCCATTGTCCTTCATGTAAGAAGAAATAATCTATTTTTCACATATGGAGCATTTGGTTTCTTGATGATTTATTACCGGATCATATAACCATGATAAGGCACTTTTAAGGAAATACTCTGTAAGTCTGTAATATAAACCTTAAAAAATGCAGAGATGAGCTAGACCTTGGAAAAGAGAACCTGGGTTTGCTATTCATTATAAAACTTTGAGAAAGTAGGGTAACATGATGTAGCAGACACTACTAGTTGGTGATCTGATATCCATTCTTCCCTTTTTACTTATTTTATAAAATGTCAATTTACATAGCTAAAATACTCACTGATCCAATTTCCTTGTACCTGAAGGTGGTCAGTTCAGACTTTGGGTTTAAAACATAAGTCTTCTCAGGATATTTAGGAAAAGATCCCCTGATATCATGTTTTTTCCTTCTTCCTAACCCCTTCTTCTAGGCTAAAGTGAGGGTCAACTCCCTGGAGAGTAATAGCTATCTTGAGATCATGAGGGCAAAATATAACTGCTTAATTATTGGATAACAGAAGAACCAAAGGAGACTGGGTCCTTAATGATATCTTTGAGCAATTAGCTGCACAAAACCTGAACTAACTATGTGAAGAATTGTATATACAACAAAATACATTCCTATTTCTTTAGTCCCCTGTAGGCTTGGTGTTCTGTTATTTTTAGTTGTTTTTTTTTTCCTAGGCCGCTCAAAGCAGATCCTATGAAATGTTAAGGTTTAACAATAGGAATTTATTAGCTTAGAATTTTGAAGCCGAGAAAAGGTACAAATCAAGGCATCATCAAAGCAATGCTTTCTTCCCACAGATCGGCTGCTGGTGACCCTTGGTTCCTCTACCTCATGGTAAGGCACATGGTGGTGTCTACTGGTCTCTCCCTTCTCATCCAGGTTTTGTTGCTTTTAACTTTTTGCTTCTATGGATTTTTTCCCCATGGCATCAAAGAGAAAAGGACAATTGACTTTGCCCTTGAGACCTGCAGGAAAGAGGAAAACCTGTGAATCAGCCAATCTGCATTGAGAGGTGACCCTGGATTTAGCTGTAGACAATTTCAAGTGGTTCTCCTAGATCGGTGGATGAAAGCTGATTACTGGGAATATAGGCCTAAAACATGCATAGACCTAGGAAGGCAGGTTGTCAGCAACAGAAAAGATATCCAGTACATATCAGGCATCCCAAGGGGCTGGGACTTGGATACTATTTCATTGTTGCTGAAGCTATGGTTAACATTTGTGCCTTAACTTCTCTCTCTGAACTTCCATTTCATCAGTATGATGGTCAAATTCATTGTCAGTTTGCTAAGTTATGGTGCAAAGTTTTTTGATCAAGCATTGGCCTGCTTGATACTGTGAGGGTATTTCATAGATGGTATTTGCATCTATAATCAGTTGGTTACATCTACAAGTAATTGATTGCATCTACAATCAGTTGATTGTATCTACAAAGGACATTGCCCTTAGCAATGTGGGGAATATCCTCATCCAATCAGTTGGAGACCTTAAAAAGCCATAACTGAGGGTTTCAGAGGTAAGAAGAATTTCTGTCTCAACTTCAACATTGGCTCTTGCTGGGATTTCCAGACAGCCAACTCTCTTTGAATTCTTTTGAATTCTGGGGAATTCAGACAAAGGACTTTAGCTTCACCTTTAACAGAGTTTCATACTTGCCAGCTCCCATGATTGCCTGAGCCAATTCCTTATAATTCCTTATAATAAATCTTGTATATACACCATATTGGTTCTATATCTCTGGAGAACTCTGACTAATAAAATAGGTATCAAAATGTCCAGAAGTTACAAAAGATGAACCAAGGGAAAAAAAAAAAAAAAAAAAAAGGCAGTCCTGAGAATAAACAGTAGATAGTCTACCTAGAAGAATTGTGTTAAATGTAAAGTTGCCAGTTTCATATGAAATATTTTAACCATAAATCTGCAATGAACCTTCAGATAAACTTTCTCTACCTGAGAAACATGCTGCAATATTTCATTTTATCCTCACAAACTTACTCTTTTTGTAGATATTATAATCTCAGTTTTACAGATGAAGCACCAGAGACCTAGACTATTAATTCAAGTTTAAAAGATTATCTTCTGGGCTCACATGTTTCAATCCAAAACTTTTTACTTTCTTCATACTGAAGGAGTTCTCAAATGAGGGTATATATCCTACTGTCACTTTATGTTGATGAGCCAAAACACTAAAGTTTTTCAGCTAATTTAAAAATGAGTGATTGCTTACCTTTTTTCATGGCATGTGCCTTTTGGCCATCTTTGCCTTGAGTGAGTTGTGCTGGCTAAGTGTTAGCTGGCCATTTGTGAAGTTCCCCAGGCTTTTGTCTTCAAGCGAGAAGATGATTATACCTTTTGACAAATGTGATATCTGAACTTAGCACCCGGCAGAAATGAGCTCTCACAATGGCAGGGCAAGTCGATTAGTATGTAGGTGTTCCCGTGGGCTACAATCACTTTATTACCAGCACCAAAATACTCTCACATATGCCGGGCAGTATGGCATAAAGCTTGCAGAGCAGGTGGAAAAATGAAGCTTCCTCAATTGCTAGCAAATCAATTGTAATGAGGAAAAATTGAGAAAATGAAAATGGAAATCACTTCCACTGCAGTGAGCTAAGAAATGGAAAGTTTTCTTTCTCCCTTATTTCTTTCTCCAACTTAATTTTATAGCAGTTTTTCTCTGCATTAATAAAATTCTCTTTTCACTTGAAATGTAATGTTTTTCCATTGAAAAAGCTGTTAGAAACTAGAATCTTTGCTTTATAATCATGGTACAAAGAAACACTTAGAAACCTGGGTCTTGAAGCTTTAACTTAATTCTATTATTTGTCATTTTTATGTGGGTCATTGTATCAGGTAAGATGCTTTTAGTTGCAAATAAGGGAAAACTGAATACAAACTAGCTTTAAAAATATGGAATTGGCTTGCTCCACTGGTAGGATAGGCTTCAGATATGGATTCATAAGGGCTCTGATTCCATTTCTCTGCTTTGTTTTACCAATTACTTTCCCCATGTGATGACTTTATTCTCAGGCTGGCTTTCCTAATGGTAGTAAAATGTCCTCACATGTGCTAATCTATAAGAAGTAAGAGAAAAGTCTTTTTATTTTTCACCCAAGCATGGGACAGAGGACTTGCATTTGTTTCTGATTGGATTAACCTTGGGTAACATATTGTGCTTATTAACCTAGTTCTGGATAAATGCCTTTCTCTGATCCTATCACTGTGACAAGCAGGATAAATTTATACCTAGACTAGAGAAAGGAGCAGGGTAAATATCCCTTCAGACCACATAGCTGCTATTCATACTGGGAGGGATGGCTTCCTAAATGAACAGTCTGGGGCTGTTGGGAGGAGGAGAGGGGAGTATGGATGTTGTCTGGATGACCAATACATGCTCATCATACCCACTGACAATACATTTTCAGGGGAAAGAGATTTTCTTTTCAACTTAGCTAAAACAAATATCTTCATGGAATTTCCCATGTTGGAAAAAAGGTAAATACCCATATACTTGATAAAAAGTCTGTCTGAGCAGAGGATTATCAGGGCCTCTAGAGCACATGTCAAATCAAGTGTCAGCCTGTGAGTGTACCTGTAAAAAAACAGAGACAAGCTGGTAGAAGTGTCCATTTGGGACATGGCAGCATTCCACAGCTTCTGAACTCAGGTCCCTGCCTGGATCACATCTCTCAGAATGTCTGTGGTAGTTTCTTTTCAGCTCACCCACCCATGAAGCCCTGGTAATGGCTTGTGTGACCTGATTTGGATTCTGTTTCTTGGAGCAGAATTGTACCTGCTTTGGTTCTTGGCACTGATGATGCATGTCCCATCTTAGTTTCCACCTCTTTTCAGGCTTTATTGAATGTAACAATTTGCTTTTCAATAGTGACTATATTCTAATATTGTACAAGCTGTTGACTATATATTTTCTTGTAAAATATAGGAATATTCCATGCCTTCAATCCCGTAACCTGTGAATATGGTGAGATATCAGTCCTGTGATTGTGTTACATTAAATGGCATGGTTGCCTTGGAGATAGGGAGATTTTTAAGGGTGAGACTGTTCTGATTTCATGAGCCTTTAAAAGCAGAGAGCTTTCTCTGGTTGGTGGTAGAGAAAAAGGCAAAAAGGAAGTCAGAGGAATTCAAAGTGTGAAAAGGACACCATTCCTGTCTTGAAGATGGAGGGTTCCATATGCCAGGATCCGAGAGAGGGCCTAGGAACTGAGAACAACCTCTAGCCAGCAGCCAGCAAGGAAACAGGGACTTCAGACTTACAATGGCAAGGAAATGAATTCTGCCAACAACTCGAATGGGCCTGGAAGTGGATTCTTATCTGAAGCTTCCAGATAAGAACTTAGCCCAACTAACACCTTGATTTCAGTCTTGTGGCACCTTCAACATGGAACCCAGCCACATCCACTCAGACTTCTGCCCACAGAAGTGGGTGTTGTTTTAAGCTGCGATGTTTATGGTCAGTTGTTATGGATCGTACAGTTAGACCGAAAGCTCTATGAGGATGGCAGTTGTGAGTGGCCTCATAATTCTTGTAAGTGAATGGAGCTTTGCTGAAAAGGGTTGTTTGGTTCCCATATTGCTATTCCTTAGCAATAAATGGCAAAGGAGGTGATCAAATAACAGAAGGAGATGGTGCAAATGAAAAAATCACCTTAGTCACTCAGAGTGGTCAGTTCACTGAGCAGTTAGACACATGCTCTGAGCTTTGGTTTCAGAATTTTGACCTAAATTGTCTTATCCAAGCCAAGGGCATTGTTCTTTGGCCATCACATTTCTTATGTTGCTTTCAATAATCCCCTGAATATGACCGGCCTATTTTCCCTTTCCATTGTCTCCTCTAGAGGGCTTCTGGCCAAAGTTCATGAGTGGTGATGACCTGTTAGTTTCGCCCCAGCTTAAGGTGACCATGACCCCAGCAAATCCTTCCAGTAGCAGGCCCCCTTCAGCTCTGAATCTAGCACCTTTAATGACATGGATTATTTTTCTTTCATTTCACACTCTGTAGAACAGTTCAATTAGCTGCAGTGGTGCAAATCTCAAGCATATTATTTTAATGCCAGCTCTCAGTTAGTCCAGATATAGGTAGTTTTATTTCATTAATAAGCTAACTATCTTGATTACTTTGTTTTAAACACACCAAAGCAATTCTTACTAGGAAATTGGAGGAGGTAGTATTTAAGAGCAAAACCTTGAAAGCAGCGATGAAGAGGAAGTTTGAATGAGAGTGAATCAGCTGGTACTAGGTATATCAGCATCTAGCATGATGCTGAAGCTGCCATTATAAAATAATAGAGAAAGGAAAGGTACTTTGCTTTTCCTTCTTATTCATCTGCATTTAATAGGCCTTTGCATTTCAACTAGCTAGTGGGAGAATGGATTTGACTTTTGTATATTTAGGCGATTGTGGTTCTGAGCTTTAAAATAATCCCCCAAAAGGGCAGTAGAATATTTTTTTCAACTTGTTATGAATATTTACACTTTTTCCCTCATCCTCAAAATGGATGATAACTTAGGATCCATTACAAGACTGTGGATAATCAAAGGTGACTTTTGGGAGTTCCTTCTGCAAGTATGGGTAATTTACATTCAAATGAGAGGTGAAATAAAATATAATGGGCAGACATTTCCTTTCCTTCCAGTCCTGTAGAGACTGGAACCAGCCTTCAGGGTACCATCTCAGAGGAAGATAAAGTAGAGGGTCTATACCTCAGAGCCAGAGAACCATAATTTTATTTGGGATAAACCAGGCAGGTGATCCTATCAGAACAAGGTCTCCACAGTTAAGTCAGCCTGTCCAACACAAACAACCATTTCAACACTGATAGTGTTCTTTCAGCATGAAATCAGAATTTAAGACGAAGCTGGAAAAAATTGAGATTCCAATCACACAGAGAAAATGCTGATTTTCCTCCTGGGAAACTAAAAATGATTTAAGATAAAAAGCAAACAATAAATTTTAATTTGTACTTATAATTGGATTTCAACAAATCTAAAAATAACTCAAACCTAAAGATTAGGAAATCTGGGTTTTTGTTCTGACTCTCCCGCTAACCATAAGAATAAATGCAAGATCTCTGTAGGCTAAAAAAAGTCCTCAATAAAAAGCCCAAACCCCATAGCTCTAGATTCGTTTGGCAAATATATGGGAGTAGACTTCAGGCTGTATTGATTCAGGCTTAGAAACTGATTTTGGACATATTGTGTGAGAATAAAATAATTCTTTTATTTTTAACAACTTCATTATTAAAATATATTAAGAACAAATAAGGAGAAATTAAAATTTGATTTTTTTCTTTAATGGCTTTTCAAAATTTAAATTTAAATTTTGATTTTAAATGGTGTATGACAGTGCAGGTTTTCCTAGCTTGCCCCTAAAATATCTCCAAATGAATAACCACTACAACAAAGTGAAAACACATAACCACACCCAAAACCAGGGCCCAAATGGAACTTTATTGCAGCATATGGGCAAAAGTTGTACTTGCTATGAAGCAGATAGTGCTAATTGAATTGACTTCAGGGAAAAAAAAAAATAAAGCAAACAATCGTCTTAGAAGTCTGAGAAAATCTGAAAAAAAAAAAGATAAGGAATAAGAGAAATCACAGAAGTGGAAGAAGATAGATAGTAGGCAACATTTATATTCTTTGCAGTAGACTCTTCCTATATGAGACAGATACCTCTGTTAGCTGTAAATGTGATAAGCTTAGTTTTTCAATTATTCCATATTGAGAATATCAGCCAGGCAGTGGGGAGGAGGCTATGTCACCTTAGTAGGACAGAGAGGCATTAGGGGAACCCTATAGAATTAGGAACTGGCTTCCTAGCAATTCAATCTATGCCAAGCTTGGGGCAGTGGGAATGAGCAGTCCAATGTGCAGTTAATTGACTTTTTTCTTTAATATATTTTTATTAGAGAGATTGTGAACTTACAAAACAAATATGCACATGTGGAATTCCATACAACACCCCTCCACGAAAACACTACATCGTTGTGGAACATTTGTTACAGATTATTATCTATAATGGTCTATAACGTACATTTGGTATATTTGTTCCATACCCCCCTATTATTAATACAGTACATCTTTGGCATTGATGCAAGAATATTACAGTATTGCTGTTAACTGTATTCCATAGGTTACAATAATTGTATTTTCCCATGCTTCTCCACATTCTTACCACATTGCAATAGTGATGTACATGTGTTCCAGTTCATAGAAATACATTCTTTATTTGTACTATTAACCACAATTCTCATCCACCTCTGGGTTCATTATGTTATTCAGTCCCTAGATCATTCTCTAGCTTTCTTTCAGTTGACATTTTTATCCCTAGACTACCCCTTTCAGCCACAATCCCGTTTATAAACCAGCTTTTTAGTTCTACTCACTATAATGTGTTACCATCAACTCTATCCATTTCCACACTTTTACAGTCAAGTTAATTAAAACTTCTACATCCATTAAGCATCAATACACCTTCTCAGCCCCCCACTTATCTCCTAATAGCTTATACTCTAGGTTTTAACTCCATGTGTTTATTCTTTGGATTAGGGTCTTATTACTGAGACCATGCAATATATGTCCTTTTGTGTCTGGCTTATTTTGCTTAGCATAACGTCTTCAGGGTTCATCCATGTTATGATATGTGTCCCAATTTCATTTCTTCTTACAGCATCATAGTATTCCATTGTATGTGTATACCACATTTTGTTTATTCATTCATTGGTTAGTGGACGGGTTAGTGGAAGATGTTTCCATCTTTTGGCAATTGTGAATAATGCTGTTAAGAACATCGTTGTGCAAATGTCTGTGCATGTCACTGTTTTCAGTTCTTATGGATATATTCCTAGTAGAGGAATTGATGGATCATATGGAAGTTCTATATTTAGCTTCCTGAGGAACCGCCAGTCTCCCACAGAGGATGCTCCATTTTGCATTCCCATCAACAGTGAAGGAGTATTCTTATTTCTCCACATCCTCTCCAGAACTTACTGTTTTCTGTGTTGATTTTTTTAAAATGAGCACTCTATATGGTGTGAGATGATATCTCATTGTTGTTTTGATTTGCATTTCCATAATAGCTAGTGATATGGAACATTTTTTCATATGCTTTTTTGGCCATTTGTATTTCCCCTTTGGAGAAATATCTAAGGCTTTTGCCCATTTTAAAATTGGATTTCTTGCTCTTTTTTGTTGAGTTGTATGATATCTTTGTATAGAATGGAAATCAAACCCTTATTGCATATGCGGTTTCCAAATATTTTCTTACATTAAGTGGGCTGCCTTTTCACCTTCTTGACAAAGTCCTTTGAATCAGAAAAGTGTTTAAGTTTGAGTAGTGCCCATTTATCCATGTTTTCTTTCATTTCTTGTGCTTTCGATGTAAGGTTTAAGAATCTACCACCTACCACCAGTTCTTGAAGGTGGTTCCCTACATTTTCTTATAGGAGCTTTATGGTTGTAGATTTTATAATTAGGTCTTTGAATCATTTTGAGTTAATTTTTGTATAATGTGTGAGGTAGGCGTCCTCTTTCTTCTGAATATTGATATCCAGTTCTCCTGGCACCATTTGTTGAATAGACTGTTCTGCCCCAGCTGGGTGGGTTTGACAGGCTTGTCAAAAATCACTTGACCATAGATGTGAGGGTCTGTTTTTGAACCATCACTTCAGTTCCATTGGTCTGTCTATCTTTATGCCAGTACCATGCTGGTTTTTTTTTTGTTGTTGTTGTTTGTTTTTTCTCTTTTACCACTGTAGCTAAGTAATGATTTAAAGTCTGGAAGTGAGAGTCCTCCAACTTTGCTTTCCCTTTTTAAATGTTTCTGGTGAATAAATTAAATAATTATGTTTTCCATTTGTTTAAAAAATGCTGGTGGAATTTTTATCGGGATTACTTTGAATCTTTATATCAATAATGGTAGAATTGACATCTTAACTATATTTAGTCTTCCAATCCATGAATATGAAATGTTCTTCCTTTTATTTAGGTCTTTTTAAAAATTTCTTTTAACAATGCATTGTAGTTTTCAGAATACAAGTGCTTTACATCCTTGGTTAAGTTTATCCCTTAATATTTGATTCTTTTAGTTGCTATTATAAATGGAATTTTTTCCTGACCTCCTCCTCAGATTGTGCATTATTAGTATATAGAAACACTACTGATTTTTGTATATTGATCTTGTATCTTGCCACTCTGCTGCAATCGTTTTTTAGTGCTAGCAGCTTTGTTGTAGATTTTTCAGGACTTTCTAGGTATAGGATCATATTATCTGTGAACAGCAAAAGTTTTACTTCTTCCTTTCCAATTTGGATGCATTTTATTTCTTTTTCTTGCCTGATTGCTCTAGCTAGAACCTGTAGCACTATATTGAACAATGTGGTGACAGTGGGCATCCCTGTCTTGTTCCTGATCACAAGAAGAAAGCTTTCAGTCTTTCACCATTGAGTACAATGTTAGCTGTGGGTTTTTAATATATGGCCTTTATCATGTTGAGAAAATTTCCCTCAATTCCTATATTTTGTAGTGTTTTTATCATGAAAGGATGCTGTTATTTTGTCAAATGTCTTTTCTGCATCAGTTGATAGGATTGTGTGATTTTACTTTGATTGATAAATGTGGTGAATTATACTGATTGATTTTCTTCTGTTGAACCATTCTTGCATGCCTGGTATAAAACTCACTTGATGCTGGTAAGTAATTCTTTTAATGTGTTGTTGGATTCGATTAGAAAGTATTTTGTTGAAGATTTTTGCATCTGTAGTCATTACGGAAATGGGTCTTTAATTTTCATTTTTCATAATATCTTTATCTGGCTTTGCTATTAAGTGATAATAGCTTCATAGAATGAGTTTGGTAGTGTTCCTTCTTGTTCAATTTTTGGAAGATTTTGAGTAAGACTGTTATAAAATCATCTTTAAATGCTTGGTAGAATTCACCTGTGAAACCATCTGGTCCTGGGCTTTTCATTTTGGGTTGTTGTTTGATAACTGTTTCAATCTCTTTACTTGTGTCTCGTTTGTTGAGGTCTTCTGATTCTTTTAGGGTCATTGTAGGTTTTTCGTATATCCTAGACATTTTTCATTTCATCTGCATTGTCTAGTTTGTTGGCATACAGCTGTTCATAGTATCCTTTTATGACCTCTTTTATTTCTGTAGGGTCAGTATTAATGTCCTCATTTTCAATTTTGCTTTTATTTGCATCTTCCCTCTGTTTTTCTTTTTCAGTCTAGCTAAAGGTTTGTCGACATTCTTTTGTTAATTTTCCCTATTGATTTGTGTTCTCAACTTCATTTGTTTCTACTGTCATCTTTGTTATTTCATTCCTTCTGCTTCCTTTGGGATTAGTTTGCTGTTCTTTTTCTAGTTCCTCCAGCTGTGTAGTTAGGTCATTGATTTTACCTCTTGCTTCTTTTTTAATGTAAGCATTTAAAGCTATAAATTTCCCTCTCAGCACTGCCTTCACTGCATCCCATAGGTTCTGATATGTTGTGTTCTCATTTTCATTCATATTGAAATATTTATTGATTTCTCTCACAATATCTTCTTTGACCCACTGATTATTTAAGTGTGTGTTGTTCAATCTCCATTTATTTGTGAATATTCCCTTTTTCCACCTGTTGTTGATTTCCATCTTTATTCCATTATGATCACAGAAAGTGTTATGTATAATTTCGATCTTGTTGAATTTATTGATATCTGTTTTGTGACCCAACATATGGTCTATCTAGAGAGACGTCCGTGAGCACTTGGTAAGAATGTATTTCCTGCTGTTTGGAGGTACAGTGTTCTGTATATATCTATTAGGTTGTCCATTTATCATATTATTCAAGCTCTCTGTTTCTTCATTGATTCTCTGCCCAAATGTTCTATCCAATGCTGAGAGTAGTGTTTTGAAATTCCAACTATTATTGACATCTATTTCTCCCTTCAGTTTTGCCAGTGTTTGTACTCAATTGACTCTTTGAGAAAGAGTATTTTATCACTGAAATTGATTAGCATTGCCAGTTCAGGGTGACAATAAGAACCCTATAGACTTTTAGTTGCTTTCTAAAATTATTTTTTAAAAGTTATCTACAGACAGAACACCATCTTTTAACCTACAATGGCTGGTGCAGACTGCTTTATCTGTCTTGGCTTTGGTTTTTGGTCAATAATAATAATAATAATAATAGCTAATTTTTATTGACTGCTTTCTGTGTGCTAGGCATGGTTCTAAGTGCTTAATATGTATTATCTTATGGAAACCTGAAAACAACCTTAGGTGTAGAGCCAATTATTATCTTCATTTTACAATTGAAGAAACTGAGGCACAAACACATTAAGAAACCTACCCAGGTTATGCTGTTGGGTCCTGAATTCAAACCCAGACATTCTGACCCCAAACATGCCTCAGAGCTGAAATCTAAAAAGATGATTCTGTCCTTTTAAAAGAGAGCAGAGAGCAGGGCCAAAAGGTTCTAAAACGCTGTATGGCAATGAATGCTATATATGTATCTCAACAAATCCTGTCTTGTTTGAGGATAAGTATAGAATACAACAGCAATAGAGATAATATGAAAAACATAGTGTAACAAAAGAATATGGGAATGATATCTGGAAAACTCACTTCAGTGGTCAACCACCTTACTGTCTTCCATGACTTTCCCTCCAACCCACTCCCAGCCTGAGAAAGCTGGCTGTGCTTTGTTTCAACAGAGTTGAGTTTCATACTCTCTCCCCTGTTCTATCAGCCCTGAATAAAGTCATATTTAGTGACTGTTTCACACTGTCTGGTGCAGTTTTTCCTTTGACACTGGAACCCTTTATGACAGGAAAGATGAGATTGAAATAGAACAGAAAGCCAAAGGAGAAAATGGACTGAGATATCAAAGTTGAAAATGAGGTGGATGGAGTAAAGATGTGTGAAAACTTAAACCTAAAAGCAGAATTTCAAACCCTTATTTCAATCAGTGAGTGCCCAATTGTTTCAGCAGAAAAATGAATTAATATGGAGGTCAAGTTGACATTATCTTACAGAATGTACAGTGCTACAGTGGAATTAATTTTCTTAACTGAACACTGTGCTTTCAAGCATTTCTTTCAAAATGTGTGATCCATAAGAAATAAGGTCAAAGTTCCCTTTTCTTATCATTCTTAAAATGGTCGAGGCAGTTTAATTTTGGGGGGCAACTGTGATATTTTTTGGTAAGCAATATTTTGAAGTTTTTTTTTGAGGAACATTTATACTTCCAAATTGTACTTCATTAAAAAAAATGTCAGAACAGTTTACCAATCCTGGGAATCCTGTAGTCCTAGGAGAAGTGAAATATGATGGCAAAGTCCTTAAAGTTGCAAAATTTGCCAAACAATATGAAAACAGTCATTCTACTCCTGGCTTTAGCTCCAACATGTAAAGAGCTTGGAGGTAACCATTCCTGGCCTTACAATAAGAAGAAGCTAGAAAAACTGAAAATCAATTAATTTTCTTGGACCTATCAGAACTAAGGTTACTGGCATGCCAGGATCTGCTTTCCTGGAGGAGAAGCTTCTCATCCTGGCCATAGGTGGCACAACCACTTACTTTACAAGTTATTTGAGGCTGAGCATGGACTACTGTGAGAACGAGAAACTCCTTGGGGGTAATGGTAGGGATATGTCACATGTACATGGGATTTCATTCCAGGAACCCCACCAGGTTCTCCTGCTGAGAATCCAGGACCCCTCATGACCCGGCATAGTAGCCATCATGGAACCTTCCTGGAGATTCTCCTCTATGGCAAAGGCCTACTCTACAGGGGGAAACTATTTCTTCCCTAGAGGGCAGTACTGAAACCTTATCCCAGTTGGGGGAAAAGACAGGAGGAGGCATTTCTGCCCACTGCATATGGTTCTGTCCTTCCTCTTTCATCTAAGGAAATAAGCATCCATGGTTAACAGGAGCAGGGCTTCAAGGAAATGGATTTAGAACACTGCAGCCTGGGAGTGAAGCAAGGAGTCAGGAGGGGGTTGCAATAATACTGGAAGAGGGAAGGAAACACTTGGGAAGGCCACAGCCTAAGGCACAGACCCATGAAAAGGCTGAGACATAAACAGAATATAGAAAGGTTCCCTTTCTCTAAACCCTCCCACCACACAAACAAGCTTCCAATACGATAACAGTGGATTACAGCTGAAGAGCTTCAGGACACAAGTGCTTTCACAGGAGCAGTAGAAAGAGAAGAGTAGAAAGAGAAGCCCCACAGCCAAGAGAGGAGACAAAAAACAAGACCACTAAAGGAATTTCAAATCCTTGGTGGATTTGGTTTATTTTTAAATGGTCTTGTAAGCCCTAGGACAACTACTAACACATTAAAAAAAGAAATCTAAGTGGTATGCCAAGAGAGAAGAGAAAATGGAATCATATATAATATAAAGTCAGAACCAGCTCTTGGAAAAGGGGGAAGGGCACCAGGGAAGCTTGGACTGGCTTTCCAACTGCTGTGCTCCTCTTTGCCTTCCACTGTCTGCTCTGGCTCAATACCACCGTTGGTCTGATTGTCAGTGTATTTTTATTTCTTATTCTCTTTAGGTGGGATGAAATAAAACATAAAATGTATTACTAATTTTGAAAACTGTGAGAATCTGCCATGCCCTTATCTGTTCTGTATCTAATCTCAAATGCTGAAGTTCCCTTCTGGTTGTTGTTCTTACTAGTTGTATGGTTTTGTTCAAATTGCTTTAACCTTTGTTAAGTATCAGTATTATCCTTTATAAGATGAGTCAAATATTACCCGTTGTTTATTTTTCTTTCTGTCCTCCTATACTGGTATGCAAATAAAGATGAAAAAGCTATATACTCATACCAGGTGCGACAAGATTCCCCACAGGAAAAAAAGTCATCTTTGTTGAGACTTGATAAATTCACTTGAAATTGCATGGCTATAGCTGGAGTCTGGATTTCTGAGAATGGATTGAAAGAGTTGGTGGGATGATAGGAGGCTGGGTGGCATGTGATGGGTTCCTTAAAATGCCTCATCTAATTATATGTGTTTGGTAGAAATTAGTAAATGCTTGGTTCCCTGTGCAAGTCAATATGGACAAATCAAGATAGCACATGTGGGCATGGAAGTCAGAGACAGATGATAAGAAAGTAAGCTCTGGAGAAAGCACAGAAATTGTAGGGTGACATTTTCATGAGCTGTATAATAGGGGGCTCGATTCAAGCAGGACTCAGGCGATAACTGGGTTACATATAAAGATTGTATATATAAAACTAATCATTTATAGCTTTTGTATATATGTATTTTTGTGTATGTATATCTGTGTGTGTTTTAATATAAACCCTATAATTCCTAGAATCCTTGAAAAATAAAGTTTTATATAGGCATAACTTAAAATATATCAGAACCTTTTTTAACAGAAGTGATTGATTATTGATGAACCTCTGACAGAAAGGTTTGCCCTATCCTCTAGTGCTTAGATAATTTAGTATTAAGTTAGGAGATTTGGGACAATTATTTCAAGTGAGAAAAAAAAAAACTTCCTCTTTTAGTCAAGCATGCCCAGTAATCAGTTACCTGAGACTGAGTAATAAGTATTAATACTTATTGATACTAGAGATAGCTTGACAAATTGGTTCTGAAAGGATGAATTTTGACTTTTGTGATCTGGAGAAAATTCAGATTTTTTCAATACCTAAGAGAAAAGAAAAGACCAATCAGATTGAATTGGAATTTGTGGTTCTGGTTTGATGGAGATGGAGACACAGAACTGCAAATATATTCCTTTAACATATCTTTCCTGGTCATTACTAGAGGATATTCTGGGATAGTTTAGTACAATATTTGTTAGCCTTGGGAGAAATGGGAAATGCTTAACACAAGAGCTAGAGCAGATAATAATTTTTCCTTCTGAAAGCTATTTCACTAAACAACATAAAAATGAGGCCAGTGAAATTGAGATGGGTTTTTTACAGATGTAAAGCAGACAAAGGAAATTATTTCTTTTACAGAGACACACAGTCAGATGAACAGATAATTATGATCAAATGACCTTATTTCTTTGAAACCATGCTTCTTTTTCACTGTGTGAAAAAAATTGGCCGTAGAAATATTAATTACACGCTGTCTTTAATGCACATAAAATTAGAAAATCCCTTTCTTACTCTCTATTTTGTGACAAAGTGTCCCAGATAGAAAAGAACTAGTGTCTTCAGGTTGTTCCTTCCAACACCAAAATAACCTGTTTCAGGCTGTTTACTGATGTCAGCAAAGAATAGATTCTGAGACTCATTTCTTTCCTAAAATTTATTTGATAGCTACAAAATCACCAGAAACTAGGTTTGCTATACTTCAGTAACTGTAGAGATAAATTTATCTTAGATGTGCAGACCTAGTTTTAGATAAATGAAAACAATGACAGGTCATTGTTTGTAACTGTGTAGAATAAAATTGGGTGGATTTGGACAAGTGTTGAAAAAACTGAGATTAAGCAATTTTAGAACATACTGGGGCTACAGCTCATAAATTGTTGAAACTTAAGTTGGCATGTGAGCATGAGGAAATGTTCATTGTAGCATTATTTGACACAACAAAAAATTAATATAAATGCCCCTCAGAAGGTGAGTGAATGAATGAATTTTGATATGTTCTTAAAATGGACCTCTTTCTGAGTTAAAGAAAATAAAGGACTGCTACAGATGTTGACTAGATTTTAAAACGTTAGGTCATAATAATTTTAAACAGATACCATTCACCTAATTTAAAAACGTTGAAAACAATGGTGTATGTATTTAAAGCCATATCTTTGGTTTATTATTTGTATGTTGCAAAACTGTCAAATTATATAAATCATATTTACTGTGGATGAGGATGGAGTTGCCTCAGGATTGTATGTGGTACTAAGGGCCTTTTGCTTTTCTCTATTTTATTTCTTTTTTAAAAATCAAATACAAATATGGTAAAACAGTAATATTTGACAAAGTCCAATAGAAGGTACAAATGTCTATGTCACCTGCTATACTTTACTGTAGCATGAAATATATACCAATATTGATTACATTTTAAAAAATAAATCCTTCACTATATTTTATTTCTATGCATTTTAATTGATGTCTTCTAATTTCTCAGTTCACTCTTCAAGTTTGTATTTCCTGAATAATCTAATGTTACACTGATAGATTTTAGAGTGCTGTCTGTGCATTCCATATTTCTCATTATTTTTTTCCTTTAAGTTGTATGTCTGTCATAGTGACATATATCATAACATATAGTAATACTATATATATATATATTATATACTATAGTAATGAAGTATATATATTATAT
Source organism: Tolypeutes matacus (assembly GCA_026826555.1). Taxonomy (NCBI): domain Eukaryota; kingdom Metazoa; phylum Chordata; class Mammalia; order Cingulata; family Chlamyphoridae; genus Tolypeutes; species Tolypeutes matacus. The sequence goes on from JAKSZT010053813.1 coordinate 10,182,435, forward strand.
GTAATAACATAAATTAACTATACATAGATGGAAATATATCTGCAATAGTAATATAGAATGTTTATAGTATATTTCCATCTTATAGAAAAGAGCCATTCAGAAAAATTTTGAAAAAGAACAAGCATACAGAACACTTCATGACAACAATGAATAAAGAACAACAGGTAATCACTTACATGTTGGAGCTAGTGAACATTTGTTAAACCTCAGAAGCTCCCTGCACAATTACAGACCCCACTTTGGTTCTGAGGGTATCCATTATCCTGAATTTTATGATAATACTTCCTTCATATTTATTTATATTTTTAGAATTTAATTATACTGAAACAGTTTTACCTGCTTTTGAATTTTACATAAATAGAAGCACGTATTATTTATTCTTTTGAGTTTGGCTGTTTTTGCTCATGTTGTTATGCTATTTTGCTTATGTTGTAAAATTCACCCATATTACTTTACCTAGCTATAGTTCATACATTTTTGTTCAGGAATACTGCTACACTAAATGAATACATCAAAATTTATTTAATCCCTCTCCTGTTGATAGTAGTGGGTTTAAGGTAGGTCAATATTTCTGCAAATAGTTGGCATTATCAGACTTTTACATTTAGCCATTTTTGGTGGTTATGTTGAGGTATCTTATTGTGCTGTATATATATATTTGAAGTTTAACTTACCATAACATGCACATATCTTGGGCGCAGCTCAGTGAACTTTTATACATGTGTAAATCCTTGCAAATGCTACCCAGATCAGCAAAGAGAATATTTCCACACCTCCATAAGACTCTCACAATTTCCCCCAAAGAAAACCATTACTCTGAACTCTGTCACAATATATTGTTTTGCTGTGTTTGGATTTCGTACTTCATATAAACTAAACCATACAGTATGTATTCTTTGTAACTGGCATCTTTTCTCCAGCATTGTCTGGAAGATTTATCCATGTTTTTGCATGGAACAGTTAGATTTTCATTGACTTTAATTTCTGAACACAATTTATGCATCTGTTTTATTGAAGGTTTATATTTGATTTGCTTCTAATTTTTGGTATGAATGAAGCTGCTATAAACATTGTGGTGTGTATCTTTTGGTGGATATACTAACTCATGTTTTAGATATATATCCTGGAGTGATATGGCTGGGTAATAGGGAATACATTTGTTTAGCTTTAGCAGATACTGACAAAAGATTTTCCAAAGATGTTGTACCAATTTACAACCCCATCAACAATTTATGAGAGTTCCAGTTAGTCCATGCTTTTACTAACACTTGGTATTGTCAGTCTTTATAATTGTGGTTATTCTGGTAGGGTTATGGTGGTAACTCATTGTATTTTTAATTCACATGTACTTTGTCATAGGCTAGTGGCCATTTGTGTATCCTACTTTATGCTGCTTCAAGTACTTCTTCAAGCCTTTTGCACTTTTTTAAAGTGTTAGATTATCAGTCTATTGTATAGTTATAGGAATTTTTTTTACATTTAGGAGTATGAGTTCTTTGTCAGATATGTTTAATGCAATTACAGTCTGTGGCTTTTATTTTTACTCTCTTAATATTGTCTTTTGAGAAATAGTCTTTAGCCTCTTATAGGACAATTTACTAAACTTTCCTTTAGTGCTTTTTATTTCCTTTTAAAAATATTTACCTAATCCAAAGTCATGAAAGATCTCTTCCATTTTTTTTCTAAAAGCTTTATTTTCCCATTCTTCACATTTTGACTTGAAATATACATTTTGTATACAGTGTAAGGTATGATAAGATACACTTTTCCTTATATGGATATCCATTTGACCTAGCACCATTTATTAAAAATCTATTTTTTTTCTGAATTGAAGTGTCACATTTGTCATAAATCACTGTTGCTAAAATCACATTATTAACTGTTATTGGCACCTTCAATGAATTTTATTATTGTGTGACATAAGTCTTTTAGCATTTTCTTCTTCTTCTTCAAAATTGCCTTATCAATCATGGTCCTTTGAGTTTCTATATATTTTTTGAATATTAGTTTGTTAATTTTCATGAACAATTCTGAGATTTAGATATTAATTTCCCCAAATTACAGAAGAATTTTCAGAGAACTGACATCTTTATGATGTTGAATATTCGAATGCATGAACGTGGCATAACTCTCCAGTTATTTAGGTCTTATTAATAAAATTTTGGAATACATTTTTTATTTGATTTGTTCTTAAGTGTTTGACATATTTAGTGCTTTTATAAATTGTATAATTTTATAAATTTTGTTTATGAATTATTTATTGCTGGCATAAAATTAATTACTCTCTATTCATCTTGTATGTAGAGACCTTGCTAAATTATCTCATTGACTCTAATAATTGAATATAGATTCTTTGGAATATTTTATGTATCCCAACATGACATCTGCAAATAATCAAATAATAATCTCTTTATATTTTCCCTTTTAAACCTTATACTTTTTCCCCCCTTTGTAGCGTTGCAATGGCTAGTACCTCCTTTGCCATATTCAATCATATTGGTGTTAGTGGAGAACTTTTTCTCATTACAGATATCAGAAAAAAATTATTTTTCAACTTTAAATATGATTGCTACAGGCGTTTTTATAGATACTTCTTATTTATAGTACTTACAAATAAATGGTTTCCGTGGTAAGTTTTTAAAAAAATTTTGATTAGGTATTGAATATACTACACAAAATATTTTTCTGCCTCTATGGAGATAATCATTTTTTCTCCTTTTTGTCTATTGATGTGGAGAGTTACATTGATTGATTTTTTAATAGTATAGCTGCCTTGCTTTCCTGGAATAAACACAACTTTATCATAATGCACTTTCTGTCTTGTATTTCATAAGATTTCATTTGAAAATATTATGTTTAGATTTTTTTCACTTAGTTCATGATAGAGATTGACTGTACTTTGCCATTCTTTTGATGTCTTTGTCAGGTTTTGTTATTGAGATTATGACTGCCTCATAAAATAAGTGTTATTTCTTTTATACAACTTTATGCTGATTCACCAGAGATTCTTTGTGAGAAGATCTTCAATTATGGATTCAATTTCTTTAGTAGATATTTCAATTTCTTGAAATTAAAGCTTAGATCCTTGATTTTAACTTCTATTCTTTTCTATATATTCATAAATTGTATATGATATTTATAAATGTTTCAAGCACAGCTTTAGCTGCATTCCATGGGTTTTTATAAATCTATTACCATTTAGCTTAAAATATATTCTAATTTGCAGTTGTTATTTTCTTGGACTCATGGGCAATATGAGAGAAATGCTTAATTTCTAAATATTCAGATACTTTCAGTTACGTTTTGTTACTGACTTTTAGCTGCTTGATGGCATGTTGTCAGAGAACATATGCAATTTGAAGTTTTTGAAACGTTTTGAGACTTGATTTATGACCCTGGAAATGGTCAATTCTGGTTAAATATTCTATGAGTAGTTGAAAAAACTTTAGGATCAGCTAAAAAATCAGATTCACTAGAATTCAGATAAACAATCCAGGGAACTAGAGCTGGAAAGTGAATCAAGATGAAATTCTCAAGCAGAAAGGAAAAGGAATTTGTTAATCTACTTTTTACAGCAGACACTATAAGACCTTACAGCTCTTTAACTCCCTTTACCCTCCGATGTTTTTGTACCAGGACTTCCCATATAGCCCATTATACAAATTCACCAAGGGTGAATTTGCTTAATCATTTCTCTCTATATCTTGTAAGGCTTGATCTACCTATGCTTCTCTGGTGTCATTCTCTAGAGTTTCCGAGACGACAGGTTATGCCCTGAGCCCCCTTCTTCTGGGCTCTGAACTCTACTGTTGCCTCCCTAGAGTTGGGAGGCTGCTGAAAACTGCTCTTCTGCCACTCTGTGTCTGATTTCTCAGCCTGTTACTCTGAACCGCTTAATTGAAAGTGCGTCTTCTGGAAAATGGATTCTAAGAGTGGGGCTACCTTCTCTGTGCCTCTCTATTCTTTAGGATCTCAGGCTCGTATGTTTTGTTTGCCTTGGTTGCCCCAAACTCCTCCTATATCTCTGCTGGTTTCCCAGCCTCTTAGCAGTCCCCTTAGTCTGGCTTTCTGCTTTGTGCTAAGAATTGGCAAGTGACCCTGGGGAGAGATGCTGCATGCCTGAAGGAAGATTTAGAAAGTTTTCTTTCAAGGATCTGGGACTCAGGTCTTTGGCCTCAGTAGTTTTCTGATGCCTTCAAACAGATGTTTTTGTATTTCATATAGCTTAAATTTTTTTTTTTCTCAGCAGTGTTGGTCTGGTACTTAGCTGGGATCCAAATCCCTTACCGTCATATCTCTAACAAATATCCTTAACACTGTTACTTTTCTTTTTAAATATCCATAGTCTATTGATGTCCTACTATGCAATGTGAAGATTTTTCTTATATACTTCCCTCCATGCCAAAATAAACACACTTCCCCATTCCCAGTACATTCAAAATATATAAAACTACTTTTTGTTAAATCAAGATTTAGACCTCCTTATAACTATGTAAATATTTTTTTAATCCATGTAGTATACTATGATTACATTCATACACTAATGTTTGGTTTTCCTTAACTTAATAATACATCTACTTATTTTTTTTTTCTTTTGTCACTAACATATTCACAGGATTCAAGGGATTAGGACATGGATATCTTTTGGGGGTCATTTTTAGCCTACTACACTAATTCAACCTTGATCTGTCTCATAAAAACAAGAATCTCCTTTCAAAGGTGACAATCACAGGAAGGTTTTCAATTTCATTTCACCCTCATACACATCCCTCTTGGAGTCCCCTGTATACCTGCTCCGTTGTGGATTGGTTATTCTCTAACCTGGCTATGCTATCACTGACCTGGTCTCTAAATTTTCTATCCTGCCAGAATACTCTGTGCCTTTCTCTTCTTTGTCCTGGCTCCCATGACTCTTTCTTTCTTGATTTGCTCCCTTGTTTGGGGCAGCAAATCTTTCAGCAGCTTCATGAGAAAGAGTTCATGGAGGTAAATTTTTTCCACCCACACATATTCGAAAATGTCTTTATAGTGTCTTCCCACTTAGTTGACAAGGGTGTGGTAGGGACTTCTCTCGTGATCCCCCCATATCTCATTTTGTTCTCTTACCTAGGTGGGAAGGAGGGTAACAAACAGCCCTTTTGCAGTTAGGCGGGTCCTTGCTACAGTTATGGATAACCAGTTGTGAGTGGAAGTGACGTGTGTCACTTCTGGCCCAAAGCATTGAAGAGCTGGTGCAACCTGCTGGCCTTCTTTCACCATTTCCACAGCTACAGTGGATGCCATGGATTGAGATGGTGGAGCTAAAGGTAGATAGAGCCAATCCTTGAGTCACAATGTCACTGCTCATGAGGAACTGGTTTGGAGAGCTGCCCAACTTGCAGTAGATTTTGCTTAAGTGAAAAGTAATCTTAGATGTGAGGCCTTTCAGATTTGGGAGTTATCTGTTACCACAGAATAAGCTAGCCTATCCTGAATATTATTTTAAATTTTATTTTATTATTTTTTTTTTTTTTTTAAAGATTTTTATTTATTTATTCATTTATCCCCCCCTTGCTGCTTGTGCTCGCCGGGTCAGCCAACCACACCGTGCGGGCGGGCTTGCCCTCACCAGGAGGCCCTGGGAACCGAACCCGGGGCCTCCCATATGGTAAACGGGAGCCCTACTGATTGAGCCACAGCCGCTTCCCTTAAATTTTAAATTGAAAATAATTTTCTCTGACACCTTTTTTTCTTAGTTTACATTAGGTGTGTTTTTTCCCATCTACCACCCCATCAGTAATAACTTGCATTAGTGTGGTATAATTGTTATAATTCAAAAAGGATATTTTTATACTTGTACTGTTAACTACAGTCTATCGTCTACAATAGTATTCACTGGGTTATATAGTCCTATGTTTTATCTTTTAATTTTTCTTCTAATAACATATATATGACCTAAAATTTCTCCTTTTAACCACATTCACATGAATAATTCAGTACTGTTAATTATACCCACGAATATTGTGCTATCATCACCACTATCCATTTGTAAAACTTCACAATTAACCTAAATAGAAATTCTGTACAAATTAAGAATTAACTCCCCATTCTTCATCCCCAAACCAGCCCCTGGTAACCTATATTGTAGATTCTAACTCTATGACTTTACTTATTCTAATGATTTCATATCATTGAGATCATATCCTTTTGTATCTGACTTATTTCATTCAGCAGAATGTCTTCAAGGTCCATCTATGTTGTTGCATGTTTTAGGAATTCATTCCTTTTCATGAATGAATGATTTTACATTGTATGCATAGACCACATTTTGTTTATCCATTTATCTGTTGATGGACACTTGGGTTGCTTCCATATTTTGGAAATTATGAAAAATGCTGCTATGAACATCAGTGTGCAGATATCTGTTTGAGTTTCTGCTTTCAATTCTTTTGAGTATATACCTAGGAAAAGGATTGCAGGGTGATATAGTAGCCATTCTAGTGGGTGTGAAATGACAACACATTGTGGTCTTGATTTGTGTTTTCCTAACGGCTAATGATGTAGAACATCTTTTCATGTGTTTTTTATTTATTTATTTATTTATTTTTTTCCTAGCCATTTGTATATCCTCTTTGGAGAAATGTCTATTCAAATCTTTTGCCCATTTTTATTAGGTTGTTTGTCTTTATATTGAATTGTAGGATTTCTTTATATATGCTGGATATTAAACCCTTATCAGATATGTGGCTTCCAAATATTTTTCCCCATTGATTAGGCTACTGTTTTACTTTATTGACAAACTCCTTTGAGGCCCAAAAGTTTTTAATTTTGAAGAGGTCCCATTTATCTAATTTTCCTTTCATTGCACATGCTTTTGGTATAAAGTCTATGAAACCATTGCCTACCACAAGATCTCAAAGATGCTTCCCTACATTTTCTTCTAGGAGTTTTGTGGTCTTGGCTTTTATATTTAGGTCTTTGATCCATTTTGAGTTAATTTTTGTATATGGTGTGAGGTAGGAGTCAACTTTCATTCTTTTGCACATGGATATCCAGTTTTCCCAGCAGAATTTGTTGAAGTCACTATTCTTTTCCAATTGAGTGAACTTGGCAGCCTTATCAAAAATCAGTTGACTAAAGATGTGCGGGTCTATTCTGTGTCAATCCAGAAAAGTCCATTTTGAGTTTAAGGGGTCCAGCTATCAGAAACTGGATTGAGTGCACATGCCTCTTGCCAACAGTTCTACCATGATCTCTCTCTCTCTTTTTTTTTTTATCCTTCCACCCAGGAGGAAAGGGCTTTTGTAAGCATCATGGCACAGAGGCGTATATATTCTACTCTGGGTTTTTGAGGACATTGGTCCCTGTGCCTGGATATGTGTGGGGTTCTAACTCACTGCTGTGAGTGGATCTATAGTCTGCATCTGGGGCAGAAGGGACCTGAGCCATGTTGCCCCTGCACAGTGCCCGTGCTGCATGGGACTGAGTGAAAAGGAGGGATCTGAATGGGTGGGTCCAGGATGGAAATTTCCTACCTGATGTTGGGAATTGTTTTTCTTTTTCTTTGATTCAGCATTCGTGGAGTCTTTCTTCAGCCTCTATTGTCCTCCAGAGTTTTAAGCAAATGAGATTTGTCCTTTTATTAGGTGATTCAGAGAGGAGACTTTTCCAGGGTATGTCTTATTTTCCCACATTGATGACATCATTCTTTCCCTGACAATTTTGAAAGCATTCTCCATTGTCTTCTAGCTTCTAGTATTCTCTTGAGGAGTTCAAAATCATTCTAATTTCTGATTCCTTTATAGACACTGCTTTATCTCTTCCAAGCAGTGTGAGATCTTCTTTTTCTCTTCAGTGTATAGAAGTATCACATGAATATGCCTTGTTGTGTGTCTTTTCAACCAACTCTCAGTACTCTATGAAACTTTTCATTCTGGAAAAGCATTTTTAAATTCTAACAAATTTTCTTATAATTTTTAATTTAAAAATTAATATCCTCCCTTTCATTTCTCTGTTCTCTCTTTCTGGAGCTTCATATAATCATATATTTTCCCTCCTATATCACTTCTCTAATTTTCTTGTCTGTACTGTCCAGTTTCCCATATGTTAGTATTTTGTTCTGGTAAATTTTCTCAACTTGGTGTTCCAAATCTGTCATTAATTTTTAAAAACTAATTTATTATATTTTGTTTTCCAAGAGCTTCCTTCTTATTTTCTGAATATATCTCTTATAGCAATCTCTTTCTTTTTATGGATGCAATATATTATTTTATCTTTCTAAATATGTTACCCAGATTTATAATATTCTCATCTGTTTCCCTAAAACGTGTCTATTCTCTCCTTATTTGTTTTTGTTTTTGAGGAGAAGTTATTAATATTTATATTAATATTATTCATCAAATATCTTGGCTGCCCACCCATATTTAGAGTTATTTGTTTTGGGGCAGGATTTAGTGAGTGGCTGGCTTCGGTATAAGTGATAAAACAGGATCTAGCCATTTTAGGATACTCATGGTAGTTAAGACCTGTAGGTGTTTTTCTTTAGGCTTCACAAGTAGTCTACCCAAAAAGAAATTCTCTAATTTCCTGCCTTGGAGCTATAAGCTGGCTGCCAGCTTCCTGAGACCGTAGTAAGACTCTGGGCTATTGGAATTGCTTAGTCTTTTTTTTTTTTTTTTTTTTTTTTAATTAAAACACTCAATTATGCCTGGTGTCCCAAAATTCAGAATCCCTCTAATTCAACCTCTTAGAGAGTAAACATCTAGTCTTTTAGTGGAAGGGGAAGACATAGTTATCTGCTTGCCCCAGGGAGGGAAGGATATCCGGGGGTCTAACTTCTTAAAATGACTTTCATCTAGTTCCTCCTGTTTTTAATCCTATTTGTACTCTTTGGAGGTAGCTGATATCTCCAATTTCTGAGTATGTTTGGGATTGTTTTGTTAGAATGGATATATCTCATCAGCCTCTCCGCCCTCACACCTTTTGCCCCAACACAGCACTCTTGTATTTCAACATTCCAGGCTGTGCCAAGTCAGTTACCCTTACTTTCAATGTATTTTCCATCTTCCATAATTTTTTTGTCATCACTCCTCGGCTGTAGTGTCTTTACCCATTCTCTTTATTCTTGGAGGTTTATGCCTTTGATCTCACTATATCAAGTGAGTAGAGTAGGGTTGGGAGCATGGGCAAAAGGTGTGCGTTTAATCTGTGGTGGAAGTTGCCAGATCAAGGCCTCAAATTGTTCACTGCAACTTTTGAGCAATTAACCATGACCATGGTGTCGTCTATCCCTCTTTATTATTGACTTCTTATTCTAAGTGAAATCTTTTCATTTTTATTTTCAATATTAGAATTAGAAAGCACAGTAAGTCTCACATTCCCTTTGCCATAAGAGATGTTTGCCAAGGACAAGGTCCTAAATTTCAAGGACTCTGATTAGACCCTATGATTTTCCCACAGGGAGACCTTGTAGTTAGCAAGCGGAGTGATAAGCAGAAGTGAGAGGTTTCCCATATATTCACAGACCTATGATGATGAGCAAATGGCTCTATCAGTTAGGCACCTGTTGTTATTCTTCCCATTTTCTTTTAGCAAATATCCTCCAACCCCCTATACCCTCTTCTCTTCCCCACCCCACTGAGTAAACACTGAAAAACTTTAATATATCTCTGTATAATTGAGATTTGATTGCCCTGATTGATTTGATGGCATCTGGGATGAGAGCAAGAATGTGCTGAGGGTTTTTATCTGTTGAGCTGTGCTCTATACAGGTTCCATCGTCTCAGAGGTGGGACCATACAGCATGACTGGATGATTATCTCCTACCATCTTCATGCCTTCTGTTCTTTTGTTAACTCAGTTTTTAAAATTATGAAATGCCCTATTTCCTCATATTCCTGTCAACACTTCTATAGTCGAGTTTTATATATTTGCCAACATGATGATGTAAAATAATATATCACAGTTGTTTTAATTTGAATTCCTCTTATTACTAGTAAGAATGAGTATCTTCTGAATTTTTCTGAAGTTGCAATATCTTAATCATAACTCTTGATATTTATGCTCTTCATTTTTCATAGTCAAAATATTCCTGGCTCCTCTTCGTCTATTAGTCTTCTGTATAAAGTTCAGGATAGCTTTCAAGTTTCATGAGCAACCTTTTTAGCATGTCTGTTAGAATTACATTAATGGGTGAAGAATTTATAGATACCTATATCTAATCTATGATATAGAGCTTTCCATCTGTTTATTTATTTTAGATAATTCCCTTCAAAACAGTTGTGTAATTTTCTCATTTAATTCTGTTCTTAAATAAACACTATGTGATTTATTTTTTGCTAGAATACTGATTTTCCCCCCTTTATCTTTTCCAAGTGTGATCATTGGCATATAGGAATGTTAGTGGTTTTTGTATTTTGATATTGAATCCAGCAATCTTGCTCAGCTCTCTTATTAGTTCCAGTAATTTGTCCATATATTTTCTTGTTTTTTCTATGTAAATAATAAATGAAAACAAATTCTTCTTTCTTATCCTTTCTTTTACTCCTCATTAAATTTTGTATTTTGTGACAGTATCTAGACCTTCTTCTAGCAGTGGTATCTAGGTTCATTAGGAATGTTTCTGTAACTGGTGATATGAGCACCCTGCAGTTGCTGATATATATACAAAAATGAGTTTTTATTTTTTTCCAATATGTCTACCACATTTCTGCCATATGTTTATGACATCTGCTCTGTTGAATCCCTCTTTCTCTAGATTTTAGGCTCAAATAGTATCTCATTCCCAATGTGCAGATTTCTAGTCACTTTGGTTATCAAAACATTCTCTTCTCTATTGTTTTAGGTCAAATTTATTCATTTTAAGACTTTCATCTGATTCTATCAAAGCACTCTTCTCTCCTTTCCCCCTCCTCAGCACAAGTTAAACTTTTGGCATTTTAATGCAAGTTTGTTGATTTTTTTTTTTTTTTTTTTTAATATACTGAACCCCTTTGGAAGTCTCACAAAACCAATGGACAGTCTCAGAATAATGTTTAGATGCATAAAATAAAATATGTATATTTAAAATAAGCTGATTCAGATATTGTTATCAAAATATTAAAAAACAAATTTGTGATATAGCCATATATGTGCCGAAGAATTGTTAACGATTAAATAACAAGATCTAGTGGCAGGTTTCATGAGTTCTAAAATTTCAAGTTACTGAAAGTATAAATGATATTTTTAGATATATATACAACAATTGTTATTTGAATTAATATAGCTGTACTTCCTATTGTTGAAAAAATTCACAGGCACTGCTGACTCTAGTTTGTAGTTGATGGAAAGATTGTTAAACTTCAGTTACAGGTAAAATTGTTCCTATCCAAGTTCATGGACATCCCTGAATTCCTAGGGTTAAGTGTCCCTGTTTGAACAGCCTAGTCTGTTTCTCCACAATTGGGTCCCTTCTTTTATCAAGCGTTTCCTCTCTGGGGTTAGGGCAGAGACAGCACAGCACTAAATCAGAGGTCTTTAAGTGACTTCAGAAAACCAAATCTATGATTTTCAAAATGGGATTGAAAATTTCTTCCAGAATTTAGAAGAAAGTGTTAAAGACATTAATACCATAAATGAAAGGATATAAGATTTGAAAAATAGGTAAATTAAAGAGATCCAAAATACATATAAATGATATTAAGGGAAAATTGTGTAAAGATAAGTGATATGATGAAAAAAAACAATGGTTAAATAAATAACATAAGAAAATTCTAAACAACTTAAAATTTTCATATAGAAGGAACTCCTCAACTACACTCTCCAAATGTAATTCCTTAGAATTAAAAAAAAATTACAAGAATGTAGTCAGAAATAAATAGGTTATTTATCATGGAAATAAAAATATGACATCATATTTCTCTATGAAGGTCATGCAATTGTTCTAAAATTTTAGGAGGAAAAAGATTTCAAGAAAAAGTTTTGTATACAAACTATAAAATTATCGTGTAAGCAAAGATAACATTCTTTTGGAACTTCTGGAAAGAAGTATGTTTGCATCAAGGAACTTAGAATTCTAGCAGGTAAAAACTTCAAGGCCAGTTAGTAGATTCATATCTTCAAATTGGGATCCCCTGTTATAAACCAGGCCTCTACTTCTATTCCTATATTGTATCTTCTTAGGCCTTCCAGGTACATTGTTTGGCCTTAATTTATAAACAGATTCAAGTATTGGTTTTCTTATTTTTTTTCCCACTATACTAAAGCAATACAATGTCCAAACATTGTGAATTGCAGCCTAAATTCTCTGTGGAAAGCTATGGTAGTTTCAAGTGTCACTACAGATAGAATCTTTTGAAATTATGCTTTAGAAGAAAGATTTATGGCAGTGTATATCCCTCCTCTTTCCCACAAATGTTAATGACAATTGTTATGTGTATAGAATCTATGCCATTGATGTTTGTGTGGGTTCCCCAGAATCAATCCTTGAAACAAAAATTGGCATTCAATATGTATGTGGGAAATTGTCCCAAGACTGGTATAGAAGACTGAGGAGGTGAATAAAGGAAGGGAAGGCAGGCATTCAAAGTGCATCATCAAGCTAGTCAACTGTTGGCCCTGCTTAATCTGTGGGATTCAGTGTAAGATATGTGCCTCAGAGCTGTTCCCCTATCCATGGGGAATTTACACACCCACACATATCATTTATTGTTGAGGGTTTTTCCTGGGTAGGGGGAAAGGGGAAGTCTTTAAAATTTCTGGCACTTGTAGCCTACTGTAAAGCAGGAAGAGAGCATCCCATTTCCAGGGAAGGTACCCAGGCAGCTGAGAGATGGACCTTTGCATACTATGATGGTAAGGCTCGAGAGGATATGGGCAGGGCACTAACTACCTCTCCCTCAACATACTTTGGGCAATTGGTGCATAGACATAATAATTAAGTATTTAGGTGCATTGAGCAAAGTATGAGAGTAAACGGACCGTTTCTATTGGGAAGGCAGAATATTCGATCAGGGTTCACTGGCACCCTAAGTTGTGAAGCCTCAAAAAAATTCCTTTTTTTCATTCACTAAGTTTGAGATAATGAATTTATCCAATGTACAGGGAGTACCATTTGGAGAAAAATGCAGACCTTAATACCTACTTTGGGGAAGAAGTATGAAGGGTTTGCAACAGAAGGATGGACTATTTCTCGCATATTGAAACGGCTTTGCAATAAAGTATATTCAGATTATTCCGAGGCCATCCAATGGTTAAAAATTCCATGGAGTAGAGAACTGTGTGGAATTGGAATGAGACAGTGAAGGTGCATTCAGTCCTCAAAGGCAAAAGTCAGCTCTATTTAGGAAACTGAAGTCTGTGAGGAAAAAACCCCACAAAACGGTCTAACGCAGCCACGACTTATGATGCCGAAGTCAGATAGCTTTTTGTTGCTATGTTTTGTAAGGCTAGTCAAAAAGCCGTCTGAGCTGAAATTGTGTATTGGTATACATGCTATTGATAACAAAACATTATTTTAGAGGTGTAGGAAAGGGAAAAGTCATGTTTTATAGTAAGTCATTTGGCTTGAATTTTAGATATTTGGAAGAAGAAGAATTGGTAATAGCAAGAGAGCAAATAAGAGAAAGTGTGAACAAAATTTTGCCTACTGAAGGTATCATATTTATTCACTTAAGTTTAAATGTGCATAAAGTCCTGACAACTGCTTGGGAGAGTACCAAGTCAAGATAGGACTGTCAGAAGCATTGGCTGACTTTTTATCCTTCTAACTTGTTTTGTTAAATTTGTAGCCTTATTCATTGCAGACTGAAAATACTTGACTTTCACTGGGTCACTGACAGTGATCACAGATCACAATTAGTGATCTAGCAGTGCATCTAAAATAATGCATGCCAATTTAATTAAAACAGTTGCTGTTTCTATCACTGCCTTTGCGGGCCACAGCTATTAGGATACTTACTAAGACCCATGTTATTATTGGTTGAAAAAGGTACACTGTATTACAAGTCCTTAGTTTTGGGTCACAAATGATTAGAGCCAAAAATGCCATTCTTGAACTCTATGGGCACAGATGAACTTGGGCTCACTTCAATTTTAGCTAATTTTATTCTGGATGAAGCTAAAATTAGACATTCTTTTCTGGCACTAAATGAAAAGTTAATTATTCATAGAGAGTCCATAGAGTTGGAATTTAAAGAAACCCAAGACCAAGCCACACATATTATAAAAATTAGTAACCAGTTTAAATACAGCTTGTGAATGGTGGTCCCTGAGCTGTTGGAATGAATGAACCTGTGCCAGAAAACTGGGATCCTTGTCATTTTCAAGCTGAATGTCATTATTTTACTGGGACTATGATTTTGCCAAACCAGATGGGCACTCTCTTTGGTCAAATGCTAGAATTTATTATGACCTCAAAATTTATGCAGCCATTGATAGGAAAGACTGAAGAAAGATATATGCCAGGAGGTCCTTGGTGATCCTGCCTCAATTGGCCAAGACTTTTGACCATAGGCCAGGTAACAATATTTTTTTCACCTGGGAAAATGCAGATTTGACAAATTGTTTCAAATAGAGGCATGAAATCACACCCAAGCCTTGGGCCATCCCAGTTACAAAATATAATTTGTATAAACCAAATGAATGAAATAATGAAAAAGTTTTCATTCTTTGTATCTCCTATTATTATGATAATTTTTTGTATACTTGCTACTTGGAGATATTTTTTATTAGGGAACTGTTGTAGAGAATCTTCAGTGCCCTGAATGAGACAGGAACATTTGTAGCTGAATGTCATCATTCTGAAATATCAAGGATATAAAAGACAGAGGGCGATCATTTTGTAAGAAAGAATTGTCATCCTGATTGTGGCCAGGGAAGCTGACTGCAAACAGACTTCTAACCACTCTCTTACAATGGGTTGTGTATGTTGGGGTGTGGTGAGGGTCTCCAGTTCTGCTCAGATGTGTGAGACAATTCAGGGCATGAAACTGCATGAGCAGAGGGCTGAGAAAGTGGTATGATTATTAATTGACATTATCTTAAGAAAATGAAAAGGACTTTGTCAAAAACCCTTGTACTTCATGCTTATATCTTGGAGTTATGAATCTTTAGTTCATTTACTGCCTTTTAGAAATAACCAATTAATAAGTTAATGGCTGGAAAGGAAAAGGACATTGCCTCCCATCTTTAGCCAAGAATTTCCTCTAAACGATGTACAGTGGTAACACTGTAGTAATGCATGTTCATATTTTTTATTTTCACTATACCTCATTTTGGTGATAACCTACTTGGAAAAACATTTCACATGAATTATTTTATGAATTTTGCATTTGAAATAATTTACCTGAAATATGGATGGTATCCATCAGAAAGAATGAATGATAAGATTTTTTTAAAAACCCTATCCCAAGTGTTCATGGAAAATAAATCACCTCCACAGATTTTTTTTTTTTTTCAAAATAATGGAAACATGAAGCAAAGAGACATATGTTTTAAAATAGCATGTCAGGCAAATAATGTGACAAATTTACTTGAACCCAGCTAAACACAAAGGAAAACAAAGAGAATAAACAGATCATGAATAAAGAAGCCATGAAAAATTATAAACTAGGTGCCAAAATAGAACTTTTCCAAAATAAAGGTTGCCTGGGAAATCATTCTGTGATGAAAGTCTTAAAAACTGGATATAGAGAGAAAATAAAAATTACCGCAGGAATCTGATATTTATATCCTACATTAAGACCAGAAATATCCAAGTCAAACTTAAAACAAGTCCATTATGGCATTATTGGATGGAAGCATAAGGAAGTAGTTACAGTACAATGGCACTCAACAGTGGAGGTGGTGGTTTCAGAAGGAAGTGTGACCAAAGGGGTATCTGAAGACGAAGGGGGACATGCCCCAGTTCAGACAGATTTGTTTTACCTGGAGCAGTTGTCCTGAATAAAGGCCTGATTGATATGAATAATTTCGGGGCTGCTCTATTGTTAGTAGCAGAATCTCATATAGAACTCCACATACTCTTACAAGACTTGGTTTCATAGGAAACTGCAGGGGACTTATGTTTCACCTGGATAAATGGACATACCAATGGCACAGTGACTAGACGGAAGTTTAGCCAGGTGGGCTCTTGATTCTCACTCCAGGAAGGGGAGACATTCCCCTGTCCATAGGCCCCACAAGCTGATGTTTCTTACTTTTGCTTTTGATCTAGCTCATCTTGCCTGCTTGGAGCTACAAGTGCCCTCTAAATTGAGTTTAGATCTCCAAGTCTCTCACTTATCCTTTGTCCTCTTGGAAACCTGCATAGGAATCCTGAGGTGATATGAGCTATTTCAGAGGCTGTATGCTGACATGCCAGGTTATGCCAGGAGGTTGCAGGAAAACCAGACTTCTCTAAAACAGCCAGGTCTCTCACTATTATGTGGGAATCTTTTGTAGTTGCTGGTAACAGAAATTTAACTCAACCTAGCTTAAGGAAAAAAAGGAGTTTATTAGAGTGATAACTGCTGTATCTCTTGTAAGCCAAGTTTTAGATGAGAGCCAGGAAAAGACCAAAAAAGGAATTGGAGCAACGTATGGGCCCAGGAAATGCTATTGCTTCTACATCTTTCATCTTAACATCTCCTAGCATAGCAAATTCATTCACAATACACACACACACACACACACATATAGACATATGTACATACTTAAACATTCCAAACATAATGAAAAAACTGAAAATACACCAGAAAACTATTTTACCCGTCATTACCATTTACCTCACATTAACATTTTGTGATATTTGCCTAAACCCTCATTTTCCTGTTTTTCCTCTTTTCTATACTGAAGTAATCACTATTCTGAATTTGTTAATATCATTCTAATGCACATTTGTGTACTTTTCTACATAGAAGTTTGTGTATGCTAAACAACCTTTGGGGGAACTTAAATATTACATAAATGTTACCACAGAGTTTATATTCCCTTCAATTTGCTTTTTTTCCTCCCCGCTTGTCATTGCTTTTGAGTTCTGTTTATATCGACACATAGTTATAGTTTATTCATTTTAAAAATATATGGTGTCTGTTCCTTGATAATTTACTATGTTGTGTGATTATAAACATTCCCGTGATAAACATCTCTGTGTCCCCAGGGTAAGTGTGTTTTCTAGGCTACATCCCAGAATTTGGAATGGAGACTCATAGATTTATACCTCCCATCTTCAACTTTACTAGGTATTTCTAAGATGTTCCCTAAAATAGATGCATAATCTTACCTTTCCACCAGCAATGTATCATTTTCTCCAACCTTCCATCCCAGCAAATCTACTGTTTTACCCATTGGAAGGAAATTAGATGGCATGTTGTTTTAATATTCTCTTTTCTAATTTTGAGTGAAGTTGAATATCTTCTCATGCTCATAAATAATCCATGGATTGGAGAATGTACCACATCAAAAATTAGAAAGCATTAGAACTGATCAACTATAAAAACATCATGTATTAAAATTTATGGGATGCAAAGTGCTAAAGAAAGGGTTTTTTTTTTTTTTTTTTTTTTTTTTTTGGCTTGTTTGCTGGTTTTGTTGTGGTTGTTTCGCTTTTGCTCTAGAAATTCTCCCCTGAGAATTCTCTCTGCAGGCCTGTGCCCCACATGGATTGCAGGTTAACATTTATACTCACCACATGGTCCAGGAACTCCAAAGATCTGGGTGTGGTAGGCAGGAAATGGCCCCTAAAGATGTCCACATACTAATCCTTTCAACTTGTGGCCAAAAGGACTTTGCAGATGTGACTAAAGTTAAGGATTTTGAGATGAGGAGATTATTCTGGGTTATTAAGGTGGGCCCCATGTAAACAGAAAGCTCCTCCTAAGGGGAGGCAGGAGGGTGAAAGTCGGAGAAGGGGAGGTGATGAGAGAAGCAGAGTTAGAAAGAGATTGGAAGATGCTACGCTGCTGGCTTTGAAGACAGGAAGGTGCCATGAGCCAAGGAGTGCAGGCAGCCTGGAGATGGAAAAGGCCAGGAAACAAATTCTCCCCTCAGAAGGAATGCTGTCCAGTCAATGCCTTGAATTTAGACTAGCGAGACCCCATTTGAACTACTGACCTCCAGAACTGTGAGATCATAAATTTATGTGGTTTGTGATAAATTTGAGGTAATTATAGCAGCACAGGAAACTGATACAGTGAGAATTAATATGTAAATTGGTCCTAAATGGTCCAATGTAAGGTGAACCTAAATGGCCCTATGATTTGCCATACCTGGCAAAAAACACTCAAAATCTGTCAAGGATCCACTCAAAACACAGACTGCAAACGATTTATTCACCTTTGGTTTCTAATATATAAAGCTTTTCTGCACATTTAACTAAGCGTTTAGAGGTCATTGGTTATGATTTTATCCAGCATTTCCACCTGTTTCTAGTAGGAAGGCTTTCATTTTATCTAGGATGACATTGCACATCAATTGTAACATCCCTTTTGTCATTCTTTTCTCTTACTACCATTGAGCTTTTTCTGTACCTCAGTCCAAAGAGCAGAGCATGGTTCTCAGCTACTCCCAGATTTACCTGCCAACACATGACATCACAAAGTTCTAGTCCAGCTTCTCTCTCTTAGTTCCAGCTGTAAAGTTCCAAGTAAAGAGTCTATAACTCGAGTGACAGTCCCACCTCTGTGGCTGTGGTTGGTGGGTGATGGTATGTTGTTAAAATCTAAGTCATACCCAGTTTTTACATTCAGGGCTGATGAGGCGCAGGCTCTCTTCGGTGATCGGCTGGCCAGGTGGAGCATTTTCCTCAGTCCAGTTATGTGGAAGGACTCACTAGACCCCATAGAGTATGCTTATATGGAGCCTTCCTTTAAAGGCCAAGGTCAGGGCAGTGAGAGAAAGAATGCAGGCCAGTATCGGAATCCCAGAGACTGTGCAGCAAGAGCTCCTTGCTGGTCTCGCCTCTGTGTATACGGACTAGCCACGTTCTATCTCTGGCTTGAACCACCAAGATCTGTGTGACGAATCTTCTCTTCAGGAGAGTGCATCAAAATATATATTTATATATCATTTTACAAATGTTTGTATGTATTGTGAGAATTTTGATTTTTACCCATAATAAAAAAAAAAATAAATAAAGACAATTATAAACTTAATTACTACCAACACATTTTATATAAAATCGTTGGGAAAAGGGAAAGAAGCAAAAAAGGTAATTAAACATTTATGTGTGCAAAAAAAAAAAAAAAAAAAAAAAGCTCTCAGTGACTTTTTAAGTAATTAAGCCAGGCTTGTCAAACTATTTCGGCAAATTGCAAACTGTGAGTAAAGAAGCTTACCAGGGGTCTCCAGGAGCATTTGGGGTATTAAACAGGGCATCATAAATTCTACTGCCCTTATCTTGACCAAGAGTCAAAAACCAGGGATCAAGCTAGACCTTTTTCAGGGCAGTTTTACATCATCTCCAACCCTATACTTGTGGGGGTAAGGAGCAGACAGTTCCCCAAAAAGGAAGAAGAGCCTCTGGGTACATGCCACAATAGGTGACCCCTGACTACCTCAACTTATTTCACCTTTGGGCAGCTACATCCAAGCTTGGCTTTTAAGAAAAATGGGATGTAAGGGCCAGACAAGGTTTTAATATATGTAACCAGAAGAAATTCTTGTTTGTCTTTTTCTGTCCTAGAAGACTAATCAGTTTAAAAGGCAGGATCTACCACCCCCACTTTGCCTGTGCCCTGTCTGGAATGGTTGGTGGCATCTGAGCCTGCACAGAAAAACCCTAAAGCCTACAGAAAATATAAAAGGATGAACGTATTCCTGTGTTGTCCTGCTCACTATCAGAAATTCCTTAGGGCCTGAGTCCCTTGGCACATTTCTGTAGCTCTTGGTTTGCTCTCTAGCTCCTGGATATAGCTTGCTTACCTTCTCCATGCCCTCACAGACTATTTCTGGTGAGTCCTTTTTTCCCACCTCCAGCTCATTTTTAAATCAGAACAGAACTCTAAGAACACTGTATAACCTGCTGTGTCCCTGAAGCTATTATACAACTACTTTGGCTTTTCAAACCTGTTAAAGTTAGCTAAAAGGGCAAGAACACAGACTGGTGCGAAACACAAAGGATGAGGTGCTGAATTTTGAATAGTTCCAAGAATGACAGAGAACAGGACTGGTAAATGGGTTTCAACTTTAATATCAGAGCAGATCAATTGATACTGACACCAGTAGTGCTGGAAACAACACAATAATTGATTAAAGAGATGCAATTGATTGTCAGAGATGCAGTTGGTAGTTGATTAGCAGAGTAGAATAATTATTGGAGGTGACAATAGCTGCTGTCTATTCTGTATTTACTATGGGTCAGCATGATACTAAGTGTCTGAATAGAATATTTCATTCAATCTTCATAACATTCTTGTGATGTAGATACTATTAAAAAGATGAGAAAACAGAGACCTACTAAGGTTAAATAACTTGCTCAACATCATACAGCAATTTTGCCATCCGCATGGGATGGTAGGAGGGTAGAAAAGATCCACACATTTTGGTTGACCTTTAGGTTTCAAATTCATTGCAAGAGTTGGCAAACTATAGCAAGTGGGCCAGATAAGATCAGTTGTCCCTTTTTGAAAATGACTTTATTTCAAAATAAATTTTTAAAAAAGCAGAAAAAGGTAGCTTAAGTTATGCAAGCATTACTCCCCAAAAGCTCTGTCCAGGCACTTTTATCTCACCTAATTCCAACTACTAATTTAATTGTTCCTCTAGTGTTCAGAAAAATACACAGATTAACACAGATTAGTTACATGACATAGTCAAGGTCTTCTTATTAATGGAAAAAATGGTTGATCATCTTCATATCTCACAAAACCAAACTCCATATTCATTTTTTTTTGTTTTTAGCATTAATATAGTACCAACTTTGCTCTTGCTACAAAAATATCGCAATGTTGTTATCTATAGCCTATAAATGACATTAGTTATATTTTCCCCATGTATCACCACATTCTCAACACCTTGTAGTAGAACATTCCTGTATTTATATTATTAACCACAATCCTCATCTACCACCAAAATCATTGTTATATATCCCCTATATTATCCTTCAGCTGTCTTTCAACTAACATTAATCTCCCTAGACTACTCATTTCAGCCACAATTACATCCATAAATCAACAGTGTTTATTACATTCATTATAATGTGTTACCATCAAGTCCAACCATTATGACATATTTACATTTGACCTTATTAAACATTCTACATCCATCCAGCATCGTCTACCTCTTCTCATCCCACAGTCCATCTTTTTGTAAACAAAGTTTTATTAGAACTCAGCCAGACACATTAATTTACACATTAACTATGGCTGCTTTCATGCTACAGTGGTAGAGTTGAATAGTAGTGGCAGAGACCATAGGGCCTAAAATGTTTACTTTCTAGTCCTTCCAGAAAAAGTTTGTCTATGTCTGTCCTATTATCCACTTCCTTTAGAGCTTTTTGGAGCAAACCTACTCTATTTCTTCCTCACATTAGATTCTAATATCCAGTTCAGTGTTGAAGGTTGAGTATTCTTTCTAGATGATTCTTTAGCCATTTTTAGAATCCCAGTCCTGTTAAAAATGACTCAAATTTGTCTGTTGCCTTCTTCCAGCATATTTGTTAAAGCCCCTTCTATAGCTCTATCCTTTTTCCCTTTAAACTTTGAGGTAAAGTATACTTCTTTCTGCAGCCTCTATATGGTTTTTGTGTTATTCCAGGGGCTTTAAACGTGAAATGTGTTTTAAAATCTGGGTGTCATTATTTTTCTTCTTACTTCATAACATTTTATAGCTCTTCCTCATTTTTCCATGGCAAGGATTAGATTGCTCAACTCATGAAAACCTGCTTTCATCACTGTATTAAATCTGCTTTCCTGGAGTACATGTTTGGTGTTCACAGAGCATCTCAGTTTTTCTGCTTTAGCATGTGTAGACAAATAATTCAAAGCAAGAAAAAGTGAGAATACTCATCACAAGAAAGAGTGTCACACTAGCTCTGTGGAACTTGACTCTAAATTCCATGAGGTCAAGAACCTCAGCCATCCTATTCTTTTCTTTTTTTTTTTTAAAGATTTATTTATTTTATCCATTTTTACCCCCCCCCCCTCAATTTTTGCTGTTTTTGGTCCATTCGCTGCAATTCTCTGTGTCTGTTTCCTGCCCTCTCTTCTTATCCTTCTCCTGTCTTCACAGGGATTTGATCCTGGGAAACTTCAATGTGGGAGAGAGGCATCCTACCACCTGTGCCTCCTCAGTTCCTGGTTTTTCGGTGCATCTCATCTTGGCTCTCCCTTGTGTCACTCTCCTGTTATGTCATCATCTTGCTGCATGGCTTGGCAGGGCCTGACAGCACACCTGCGTGTGGGGCCTGGGAGGCTCACCCACTTGAGGGGCCTGGTGGCGTACCTGTGCATGGGGCCTGACTGTACACCTGCTCATGGCACCTGATGGCACACCTATGCACGGGGCCTGGCAGCGCACCCACTCACAGGGCCTGGAGGCACACCTGTGTGTGGGACCTGGGGGACTCACCGCTTGTGGGGCCTGATGGTGCACCCATGCACCTGGCCTGGTGGCCCATACGCCTTCTATATTTTTCTTTTTCTTTTTACCAGGAGGTCCTGGGGATCGAAACCCGGTCCCTCCATATGGGAGACGGACGCCCAACCATTTAAGCCAAATCCACCCCCCAGCCGTCTTATTCTTAGCTCTGATCCTAGCATTTAGCAGAATGCATGGCTTACTGTTTGTTCAATGAATGAATGAATGAATGCCAAGGATCATCCCACATAATTAGATGATTGACTCTTCTCTGTCTATGGTTCCACTTATTCACAAACTTTCTTGTCTAGCATCTCACAAGTTTCTGGGACCAATTAGATCTCTAGGCAGAAGAACTATGTGGAGCCCTCATTCTAGAGCTCTATAGCTTAGCATTCTTTCAATTTTGCTATTGTCCCACTTTGAAAGCTTCTGGACCTTTGCCTTGCTACCAACTACCACCTTGAACCTTATACCACATTTATGAGACTGGGTAGAGACTGACCCGTATTAATTTCCTATTACTGCTTTAATAAAATATCACAAACAACACAAATCTATTATCTTTTAGCTCTGGATGAGAGAAGACTCACTGGCCTGAAATCAAGGTGCCAGCAGGTACACTGCATTCCTTTGAAGGCTCAAGGGGAGAATCTGTTTCTTGTATTTTCTACCCTCTAGAGGCTGCCTGCATCCCTTGGCTCATGGCCTCTTTCTCCATCTTCAAAGCCAGTAGTGTAGCGTGTTCAAATTTCCCTGTGTGATATCTGCTTCCATTGTCACATCTTCTTTTCTTGCTCCAACCCTCCTGCTTCCCATTTATGAGGATTCTTGTGTTTATATTTAGGGTCTACCTGGATAATCCAGGATAATGTCTCCATTTCAAGATCATTAACTTATTCATATTTGTACATCCCTTTTGCCATGGAAGATAACATATTCACAGGTTCTGGGTCTTGTGAGGAGGGACATTATTTTGCCTATCACACTATTTTCTTCCTTATCTGAATCAGCCCTTTGTTACCTACCTAGTAATTCAATGCTTCCCAGAGTAAAGTGTGTCACAGAGAAGGCCTACCTGAACATCTGCCTTTAGCGTGCTGTGACCTCCAAGGCCTTCATCCATATTCTGTATCTTGCCTTCTCTCTGAAGATGAAGCTTCCCACTGACTACTTGTCTCTCTGCCTCGAGATTAACACGTCGCTACTGTTGAGGTCTACGTTAAGTACCCATTGTACCATTTTACGTTAGTCTAGTATGTACATCCCCACTGTTGACTCTGGCAGAGTCCAGGCAGTTGAGAAAGTCAGAGAGCAATGACCCAAGGACAGAGAACTTGGGCCAGTCAAATTTGTTAGGAATGGAGGTGGCACATAACTGTGGAAATTCTCTCTGATCCAGTCCATGACTGAACCTCCCTCTTTCTCATTGGTGATATCGGAACAACCTCATTGTTTCCAGCTTTGCTCTACCTCTGGACTTTGGATTTCTGTTTTTCCAGCCTGGTGCAACTATCCTCCCCACCCACAGTTTAGTCTTCTGGATCCCAGATAAAGCATGATTCCTAAACATATACAACCATTACTAACCTGACTTAACCTGAGACTCCACTTATCTCTTCATCAAAATGCCTTGCTCCAATTAAACCTGGGTTCTTAGAGGAGCTAGGGGAATTGCTACAAGGATTGCTGGGACTAAAATGTCTGTGATGGTTAGAATTCTCTTGCCAGAAAGTGTGAAGGATAGAAAGTCAAAGTAAACAAAACAAAAAAGAAACTAAACTAAAATTTTTGTTACATTTAATTTTAAAGAAATTTCCAGAAAAACCTTTGAGAGGAAGAGTAACAAGTGGGATTGTTCATTTTAATCAATAGATAAGCTTTATAAAAAGCTGAGCTTTTTATAGCTTGAAAAAAAAGTCTCTAAGATAAGAACTTATTGTGTACTTCTGATGCCTTCACCAATTGATTTGAAATTGACCCATCATTAATTATTTTCATGCAATCCTTGGCTTTTTGACTTTATGTATTTATCTAAAAAGATTTCAAAGTCCTTGAAACTAATTAAAACATAGAGGGTTTTGTTGACAAAATAAAAGCTAATGGCCCAAGGGTATTACCCTAGACTTTCTGGAACACTGTTTATTAGGAGAAACTCAAGAAAGAAGTGTATACTTCTCTTGCTGCTCTTTACAATTTAGAGAGGTGCAAGGGCCTAGCAGGATGAGATGTCAGACTAGGAGTGAGGGACCCCGGTAGGGGCCTATATGGCTTTTAAATTGGGTGGTTGGGGAGGTACCAGCCCCTACCTCGTGTTCAGGGGCTGGGTCCAAGCCTTGTAGTCATAACCTCAGCAGTCTATGAGCAATGACTCAAGCACTTGGTTGAAGCCAATTTCTCTGGAACTCTGCAAGACACTAACTACCTTTCTGGGATGCAAACATTCAGGAAATCAGAGAATCAGTTAACACAAGCTAATCCTCACCTTTTAGTCTACTCTTCTGATCTCAAGAAGCACATGGTTCAGGCTGGAAATTGGCAATAATGTCCTAGGGCTGGCCAGTCAGTGGCTAGCAAAAGTGTGGCATAGAGTTCATCAGGGCTGGTATCTACAGCTTCAGCATGAGGTCAGAAAGATGCTGAACAGGCAGTTTCAGGGTAAAGGTAACAATTTTAGCTTTGGCTGTTTGGGTCAATGATTACCAGGCAACAGAGAGAGCAGTGTCTCCAGCTTGGGGTCCACCCACAGTTTGATAGAGGCTATGTTAAGATTTTCCAACCTCCTGAGAACATCATAGTGGAGGAAATAAAAAGGGATATCTAGGATGAAGTCCATTTCATTGGTTGATTAGATGATATCTGGATATCCCAATGTAAATTTCATCATCCCTCTAATGATTGAAATGTGCATGGGTGAAGGATAGGCAGAGAGGGTGGTTGCAGTTTTTCAGTCAAATTGTCTTCGTTGTTTTAGTTTGCTAAAGGCTGCTGTGGCAGTTTGATATTATTGACGAGTTCCAAAAAGAAATACTAATTATGTTTGTAAACTGGTCTGTTCCTCTGGGCTAGTGGTACCCTTAGATTGTATTGAATTCAGAGGTTTCACTTTTAAATTATGACTAGGGCTTTGACTGGGCATGTCAGTAGGACATTGAGTCCCTGCCCACCAAGGCAGAGGAGACAGTTTTGATCCTGGAACACAGGAAGTAAGCACACAGAGAAGCAGATATGTGAGAAAAGAGAGAAAGCTCCATTAGACACAGCAGAAGCCCTGGGAAGAGAGACGAGCCATCTGCCTGACACAGCTGGCCTTGTGGAAGAGCAGAGCAGCTGAGCCCAGAGAGAAATGAGCCCCAGGAGAGAGACAAGATTTGTCCCAGCCTGCTGCTGAGATAGGAAGAAACTGGGACCATGGAGCCTTGGGAGGAGGAAGAAGACTGAACCCTCGCAGACATCGCCCTCCATCTTGCTCCAACACATGGTAAGAGGCTCTGGGTGAGAAAGTACCTCTTATGGTTGGACAAGAGGGCCTTGTGACTGTAAGCTTCTACCCCAAATAAATACCCTTTATAAAAACCAACTGATTTCTGGTATTTTGCATTGGCACCCCTTTGACTGACTAATACAGCTCCAAGCCAATATACCAGAAATGTGCAGGCTTTTACAATGGGGATTTATTCGTTTAAAAGCTTACAGTTTTGAAGCTGAGAATCAGGCCTTCATCAGAAGATGCTTTTTCCCTGAGCTGCTGATATATGCCAGGGTACAATGGCAGAGTCTGCCGGTCTCTGCCTTTTCCTCCAGGCTCTGTTGTTTTCAACTTGTTACCTCAGTGACTTCTCTCAGCTTTTGTGTTCTGAATTCTCTCTGTTTTTGTGACTTTGTGGATTCCAGTTTATAAAGGACTCCAGTAAGAGTGTTAAGACCAACTCTGGGCTATGCCTTACTGGAGTAATCTAATCAAACGGCCCTCAACTGAATCCAATCCAATCAAAGGTTTCCATACCCACAGGAATGGACCAATTTAAGTACATAATTTTCTGGGGACCACAAAAGACTCAAACTTCCACAGCTACCAACCCCCTGAGAACTAAACCTTGTACATACTGACTGAGCACTTTGCTACCTTACTATCACAGGAATGGTGTACGATTTTGCAATTTGGGGTCTTATCCACCCTCATCCCCTGAAGATTCTCTATCTTATGCACCATGTGCTCAGATGGATTGTGTCCACCCCCTCAGAGATCATGGGGGCACCGCCCATGTCCTATCATTAAAAAAAATAATAGCGATGGGGACATTTTCAGCCTCCTTATATTTGACTTCATGTTTTAAAATCTGAAATCATATAGTCTACAAGAAATGGTTCACTGAGGAGAGTTTTAGTTTTCTGGGCTGCTCAAGCAGATACGATGGAATGGGTTGGGTTATACAATGGGAATTTATTCATTCATGGTTTTGAGGCTTGGGAAATGTCAAAATCAAGGCCATCATCATGGCAATGCTTTCTCCCTAAAGAGTGTGGTTTTCTCAGGGCTGGCTTCTGGTGATCCTTGGTTCCTCTGGCATATGGCAAGGCACATGGCATCTCTTGGTCTCTTCCTTCTTCTTATGGGTTCTGTTTCAACTTCTTGCTTCCTGTATCCTTTTCTCTCTTTGTCTGAATTTCATTCTCTTATAAAGGACTGCAGTAATAGAATTAAGACCTATCCTAAATGAGGTAAGTCACACTTTAACTGAAGTAATAGCATCAAATGGTCCTATTTACAATGCGTTCATACCCACATGAATGGATTAACACCAGGGACATGGTTTTCTGGGGTACATACAATTCCAAACCACCACAAGGAGGCTTATAGGATGGTTCTATCCCTTCCTTTCATTCCCCTTTGCAGTTATTTCCTTCCAGGGAAGGTGGGTTATCACATGGATCACATGGCTTATCCTCCCACTCCTAGCTTCCTTGTACCTAGGCATGTAGCAGTACTTTGTCATCTCTATCTTAGGGTGAGAGTCAGGGAAATGGCCCTGCTCAGATAAAATCACCTGATGCTTCTTGTGTAAAAGGCTTGTTGATAGGGTTACTTTCTATATATCAGGGTTCCAGTTTATCTTTTCCTTTGGTGAAATCTTCCCTTTCCTGGGTAACTTCCTCCAAGCTTGTTAATAACCAGGGGATATTTTTCCAGATGACATTCTATCCCTCACCAACCCCTGCTCCATGTCTCCTGTTTTTATTATTATTGTTTTATTAAAAAAATTTTTTTTCTCCCATGTCTCGTTCATGGTGAATCCCTGAACAGGAGATCCTCAGGAATTTCATCAACGATTCTGGCTCTTTCCTCCTGTTAGATGAGTCCTTCTCATCCTGGGTGATTCTCTTGAAAGCCACTGATAACAGCCATGGAGTATAAGTGATTGCCAAGAGGAAGAGCAGAGCTTTATAGTTGGCTAGTGTTCTTATTGGCTGTTTGGAGCTTTCTATTTTCACTGTCCTTTCATTTCAAATCCATTTTTAGTGGAGGAGATATCAAGAATGACTCTGGTTCTTTGGAGGAGGCGTCTAGGCAAATGAAGCCAAGTTAATTCTCCTTCCTTCCTCCTTTCCTTTCCTCTCCTCTCCTCTCCTCTCCTCTCCTCTCCTCTCCTCTCCTTTCCTTCCTTTCTCTCTCTCTTTCTTTCTTTCCTTTCTCTCCTTCCTTTCTCTCTTTCTTTCTCTCTTTCTTTCTTTCTCTCTCTCTTTCTTTCTCTCTCTCTTTCTTTCTTTCCTTTCTCTCCTTCCTTTCTCTCTTTCTTTCTCTCTTTCTTTCTTTCTCTTTCTTTCTTTCTTTCTTTCTTTCTTTCTTTCTTTCTTTCTTTCTTTCTTTCTTTCTTTCTTTCT